>LPNX011026866.1:477781-633759 GCA_001517045.1 Pseudotsuga menziesii | reverse complement strand
ATATATATATATATATATATATTTTAAATTCACTGCCGTCGCTTAAGCGACAGCTATATCTGTCGTTTTTGCGACGCGTTGTCATGCTATCTGTCGCAAATGCGACGGTTATTAGTAATACGTGGCGCTTAAAAATTAGATCTAGCTGTCGCAAATGCGACGACTCTTTTTCATCTTCGTCGCTTAATCGACAGCTATATCTGTCGTTTTTGCAACGCTTTGTCATGCTATATGTCGCAAATGCGACGGTTATTGGTAATACGTGGCGCTTAAAAATCAGATCTATCTGTCGCAAATGCGACGCCTCTTCTTCATCTCCGTCGCTTAATCGACAGCTATATCTGTCGTTTTTGCGACGCCTTGTCATGCTATCCGTCGCTTAAGCGACAACTATATCTGTCGTTTTTGCGACGCTTACTCTCTAAAGCAATGGTTTAAGCGACGGTTATACCTGTCGCTTATCCGAAGGTTGACATTTAACCGACGGTTAGTTAAGTGTCGCTTAACCGACGGTTAGTTAGGTGTCGGATAACCGACGCCACGTGTCCGACGCTTAAGAAAAAATCAAAGTGTCGTACATGCGACAGGAAAGTGTCGAAAATCCGACATGACGGCCGTCGGATTTTGGGTCGAAATGTAGTAGTGTTAGTTGATATGGTGTAAGCTTCCATGGTCTCCAGACTTCTTCCTCGAGGCTCTCCACCCAATACTAGCTCACATTCTGCAGGGCCATCAAAGTTGAGAGAATGTCTAACCTCTTCCAGCTCCTAGTTCTCCACCAAATGTGAGAGTTGTTGCCAAGAGTCTGTCCATAAATGCGTGTTAGACCTGCTTCTAATTTCCCAGAATGCATGATTCTGGACTAACATTATGTTGCATGAGGAAGCATTCCAAAGTGTGGAGACTATTATCTATTCATTCCATCTTATGAGCTCACTTGCTTCAGGGGTATATTTTTTCCTCCATAATTTGGCCTAGAGTTCCTTACAGTATTGGAGCCACCTCGACCAAGTTTTATCCCCCAAGACCTCATTGACGAGTTGAGGAGCTCTTAGGCCAAGGCCCATTTTTTCTCGTCTTTAGTTCCTTGCCATAAAGAATTTCTTTGGATTTTTTTAATTTTTTTAGAACATTTTTGGGAGCAACTAGGGCCAACACGGTATAAATGGGGATGGTTTGTAGGACATATTTAAGGAGACTGAAGCATCTTGCGAAATTAAGGGTCCTAAAAGTCCAAGAGGATAGATGTCTTTTAAGATAAGTTAGTAGATCCTCCCATGTACAGTTCTGAAGGGCATTGTCAGTGAGGGGGATACCCAAGTATTTGGAGGGAAGGGAGCTTCTTTGGAAGCCAAGGATTCGAGCTATGTTGGTTTCAATATGGCGGGGGGTGCTAAAGAAGAAAAGTTGAGATTTGTCAGGATTGATATTGGTACCAAGGAGACACTAAAGTCTTCTAGAATGGTGATCTGGATTTATGCAGGAACGTAATAGAATACACAAATAACCATAGAAACAAATATGCAGCGGAAATAACACTTCATTTCATTAATCAAAGAACTGAAATTTGTTTACATACAGAATGGAAATAAACTAGCTGGAGTGTCGGTAGCTTCTCTGAGAAGAGATGTGGCGGCTACATGCTTCTGAACTATGTGTTACAATGAGGCTCGAAGGCCTATATATTATTGAGAAACAATGGAAACCCTACACATCCAAAAACCTAACCCTAGGAGATGAAACGCCAGAATGTGGGCCCCATTGGGTAACTTGGTACATTAATTTCTCGGGGTCGTAACTTTGGCATACTACCTCCGTTGACGCGCATGATACATTGTTAGAAATATCTATTCAAGGACTACATCTGTAAACGACAAATATCAAGTCCGAAACAGACTCATATTTGTCTAACCATTCAATGCCGAAAAAACGTCGTTTAGGGCCTCAAAACGGCTTCGAAAGTTTAGGACCCAAAAACTACCAAAAATAGTAAATTTTGCTATAATTAAGGAAACTGGAAAACTGAAAGAAACAATGGTGGGGGTCCAAGTGGAATAGGTGGGTGGCCACCAATATCCTCCTGGATCAAATGGAATTTATATTACAAGCCTCCTCAACTTGACTTTGTTTTTCGAAGATTCTGGATGCTTCTTTCTGGATTTGCGCTATTTTGTTCTCCAGTAGATTGTTTTTACTCTGAATATTCTCGAACCTTTCGTCTTGCAACTTTTTGTCCTCTTTTAACTTCTCGACTTGTTTCTCTAGTTCTTGA
This sequence comes from Pseudotsuga menziesii, assembly GCA_001517045.1. Taxonomy (NCBI): domain Eukaryota; kingdom Viridiplantae; phylum Streptophyta; class Pinopsida; order Pinales; family Pinaceae; genus Pseudotsuga; species Pseudotsuga menziesii. The sequence goes on along the minus strand of LPNX011026866.1, from coordinate 631,487 downwards.
TTAAGATTTAAAAGGCATTGATTTTCTTCTTGCTCTTCTAGGACTTTTCCTTCGATGTCTTCATTCGAGTTGTTTGCCTTCTTGGTACTCTTTAACTTATTGATCTTCGTAACTAATATTTTACTATGATTTCTTAATCGATATATTTCTTCAGTATTATTTGTTAATGTGTTATTGACTTTTGTAATTTCCAACTTGTACACTTTTTTTGAGTTGTCCTCTTTATGTTGGAGTTAATCAATCTGTTCTTGAAGGCGACAATTCTCTGCTTCTTGGCATCTTACTTTTGTCTGAATTTGCATGATTTTGTCATCTTTGTCCATGACGATTTTGTTTAATCGGTTTATTTATTCTTTATTCTCGATTGCATCTTTCATGATTTTTGGTTTTGTAGATTCTGAATGGTATATTTTTTACTCATTAATTCCTCAATTTAAGTAGATAATCTCTCCATACGGCTTTTTAGATAATGATTCTCCTGCTCTTTTAATCCCTTAGAAATATCCAGCTTCATCATGTCAAATACTTTGTCCAATGATACTTGTACTTGGGACTGCAATTCTGATTTAGAATTCGCCATAATTCCTGACTTCTGGTGTTCTTTGATGATAGTTGGTCTTCCTTTTGACTTTTGATTTCTTCTTTGCATTTGTCTTATTTTCAAATTGTTCATTTGAAAATATTATTGACCTTTTTTTATTTTGCCTTTGTTATCTTTTAATAAATGTAATAATTTTTTACAATTATTAAATTGGCCAACATGTGCGATGAAAAAGGGGGGTGCGTAGGAGGAGTGATGAGCACGTGGAGGTAGAGGGGGTGGTTTGTTTGCGTGGGAGTGCAACAGTATATATATATATATATATATATGGTCAAAGACCTGCAACTCAAGGAAACCCCGATTTTTTTTAGATAATATCTTAATTTTATGATCATCGGTTGGATCAAGCAACGAGTGCTCTGATACTAATGAAATAGTAAAATATTATTTTTACGGGAAAACCCAATGTAAGTAACGTAAGTGGTCCATAAATTAATCAATAGTAATGTAAAAATGTATTGTATGATAGATGATGAATAGTTACATAGGTTTGGGCTTAATATAAGCCCGTCATGCACATTTTCGTAAAAGGGCACGACTATTGACCTTAGATAGTCTTTAATTAATAATAAATTAATATTAATACTAATTTATTATTTTATTGTTACATGGGTTCCAACAAAAGATTTTGATAGTAGGTAGTTAGCTCTTGTTCAATAGCATGATTTTCAATCAGAGTGTTGCACTAGTAATCCTCTAGACTATTAATTATGTTGATATGTCTTTTTTGAATCATTGATTTATGGAAGGAGGTGTTCTTTTCCCCTTCCTTGATCCCTTGAACTCTTGATTTGTGTCTCCAAAGAATTTACTCATGTACATATATGTCTTCTAATTGTTGTTTTATGTGATTTTCCTCTTCTTAGAGTTGGTCTAAATGCCCCTGTAGAAGGAGAGTCTGATGGATTTCCTTGAGACAATTTTCCAAGGTTATCTTAGTTTGGAAGATATTGTCGAAGGTGGTTTTGTTACACTCTTTGAGCTTCAACTTGATGTTTTTTATCTTTTGTTGAAATTTATACATGAGCGAGCCATAGGGGATATTGGACTCTTCCCACCCGGTTGCTACATTTTCTCCTTAAAGTCTGGGTGGGTAAGCCAAAATTTCTCAAAATGAAATAGATGTCGAAGAGGGGTTCCAACAAGGTCTGTCCATAGTTGAATAAGCTAGTGATCCAAGCCTGTGATGGAGAGAATGGTGGAATCTGGGGCAATGACGTCCATTATAAGATTTACATCGATTATAAATCTATCCAATCTGTAGGCAATGTTATGGGAATCAAATCTAAGATTGGTCTAGGTATAGCCTCCATCTACATGTTCAAGAATAATAAGTTGGGACTTGTCAATGACATTCTGAAAGAAGCGACTATCTTCATCTAATCATCAGAGACCTCATCATTTTTCCTCCAAGGATAGAATTATGTTAAATTCGCCTCCTACTATCCATCTGTCGTTGTCCACAATCTTTCTATGGCCTTTAATGTTTTCGAATAAATCTTGTTTCTGCATGGGAGTGAAGGGGCCATAAACATTGGTGAGGTACATCGCTTTTCTTGAACCAAACAATCTTATTTTGGTTGTGAGGGGCCACTTAGTGGAGTAGAGATTGTTAATTATTATGGTGGTTGTATTCCATACAACGGTGATTCCTCCCGCCAAACCCCTTGTGTATGTGTGTGTGTGGCTTCTTGTTTTCCAACAGTGGGTGAGGACGAAGTCAGCCTCATGCCCAACGCATTTGGTTTCTTGAAGTAGTATAACATGTGGGTTTTACTCTAATATTTTGTTTTGAATGAGCCTTCGCTTTCTTCTCCTATTCAGGCCTCTTATGTTCCAAGAGATTGTCTTCATCATTGAGATTGAGAGGGGAGGGGGCGATAACTATCTGTTATCAAAGTTTATTTGCCCAAATTTAACCATGAAGCTTCCCATTTCTTGGATTAGCTGCTGCACAGGTTTTCATCCTAGCTTCTCCTTTTTTCTTTTAATCCTTTTCTGCCATCCCTTTGATGATCCCTGGAGATGCCCAGAGGCTTGGAGGATCTAGTTGTAGCTCCCACAATTGAGTTCATATATACTTTATGAACCTTCCTTAGTTGGTCAATGGGTATTGAGTACAGATCTTTTTTCCTAAAGGTTGCTTCCAAGTTAACTATATCAACATCTTCTAATTCTTTTTCATCTAGATCCATTTTCACATCCTTCCCTTTTTCCAAGTCTTGCGGGGTCACTAAACGGTTCAAGATAATATGATCTTTGGTTTCTAATGATTTTTCTTTATTTGCTTTCGGTTTTTCAAGTTGTGAGATTGGATTTTCCTAAGGTGCCATTACCTAGTCTTTTGTATCATTTGTGGAGAGTATTTCAAAGGGATTGATGGTAGAGGATGCATGCTAGTTCGAAAGTGATTGTTTTCGATTATTTCCCTTTCTGCACCCTTGAACTTGTGTGAAACCAAATTGTTCATTGGCTACGGGTTGCTTTATTTTCTCATTGAGAGGACAATCTCATAAGAGATTCCCATGCACATGGCACTTTCTACAGCGGAAGGGGATGTGCTCATAATCAATAGTTTGCTCCCATTCTTCATCCTGATAGTCCAAACAGATAGATCCTAGGAGAGGATTGGATATATTCATATAAACGCATGCTCTAACGTATGAGGTGTATCTTCTTACCTTTGTAGCTTCAGAGGATTTAACATATCCTCTTAGGGTGTTTCCAATCCCCTCCAACATTTCTTCTAGCCATAATTCTTGGGGCAGTGAATATAGCCTAATCCAAATTGAGGCATGAGAGAAATATTCCTTATCATGGTTGAACTGTTTTGACCATTCCTTTGGGAAGGGCCCCACAAGGTTGAAGAAATATGGGTCGTTCTCAAAGACTGTGCTTTTATCCTCAAGGTTGTGGAAGATGGTAGTGAAAAAACCCTTGGATCCTAGTTGAAGTTCAAAATGCCCTCTTGGCTTCCACCAATGGAGGATCCATTTGACTAGATCTCTTTCAGTAAGCCTAAGCCCTAGGAATTTACCTATAAGGGTATAATCTTTCAACAATTGGGTGTTTGAACTAACCCTATTCAATTGGATTACATAACTAGGAGTTGTCGTGGCTTGTGGAATGCATTTTCCTAGCTCCCATGCACGAGTCGCCTTTGGATGGGATGTATTCAAATCCTACACTATTCTTTTGTAATTGTCATGCATCCTCTATTGTTCACGCATTACCGCTAGCAACTTTGGTGGTGCTTCAAGTGCAATTCTTGATAATTTTACACCTCCCCTTGTTGCTCCATGTATCGCATCACAATATGGCATGGGTTTGGCCCTCAGACTATGGGTTTGACTAGACCGGGACCTTAACAGAGTATCGCAGCCCAAATTGCGATGACCATAGTTGATAAAAAAAGAACCCTATCGATTTGCAACAACAAGAACACTCTCTCTTACGATTACCACATTCATCCAAAAATCATATCCTGATATATGAGAAGAATATTAAGCACTCTAATTGTAGATTGGAATGTTATTTATGATATGGAAACAAATGAAAACTAGAAAGTGTCTTCCATAGAGAAAATCATTCATGTTTTCAATGATGTAAGCTCAAATACTTTTGAAGAATATCAAATGAATGGAAGACAAAATATGTTTGTTATTTATCACTAAAATGTGCTTATTTAAATTTACAAAAATAATAATTTGGTGCATTCCACGATAAAATTTTGTTTATTTATTAAATTTGATTGAAATTTTTAAAAATATTATATAGTTAGGTTTTAATTTTTCAGGATTGTAAAGATTTGCCCCAGATGCAGGTGGTAGCCACACAAGGGCATGTGAAGAGCATGCAAAAGGGAGGCTAGATGACATACAAGTGGACGGGCGTCTTGATGGCCCATTTAATTAGGTTGTATTGCAATTTAATATGGTGACTAATCACATTCAATACCTCGATCCTTTGCATGGGAGACGAGATGGAAAATGGTACAAAGATCATTTGGTTCAATGTGATGGTGCGACAAACACTCGCTTGTAGATATATAGTTTTATGGGTAGGTTGGGATTCCAATGGCTCCAACGTTTTGGATTTTTGTTTTTTGGTGCCCTCCTAGGGAGCTTGTTGTTGGTAGTAAGACGAAGAAGTGCAAAACTAGGAGAATGTCTCTCTGTCGATGTGGTAAACCCAAGAGGGGAAGCGGTGGACATGGCAACTCTGGTCGCACGGCGTATGGGAAAGAGAGGAATGATGGGTATGTAAATGGGATTTCTCAGTAGGTTCACTCACTCATTAATGATTGGGAGGCCAGTGTTGTTGCTCAATAATCCGCTGGAAAGATAAACCACTACTAAGTGGTTAAAACATGATGGGTTTACTGATGGAAGATATCCAAGTTAAATGGAAGAACTCCAAAACGATGGCTCTTGACATGAGAGTTTGCTTGGAACAGGTTGATGATGGTTTAAACAACCTGGATGATAGTTTTAAATGGGACCTCTCTTTTCGGTAAAAGCTTCGAAGTTGCAGGGGTGTTGATGCAAGGATTATCTGAAGAAAGTTTGTTTGGGGAAGCTTCCTAAGGTGATCCTATGGGTGTCCATGCTCAAGCTGTGCAAGGGAGTAAGCTAATGGATCACTCTCCCGAGGACCAGATGGAAACTCAGTCGTCTCTGGGACCTGGTTTTTCCTCTACAAAGAAGGTCTGTGGTTTAGATTTTGGAAAACCTTATTTTGCCACGAAAACAGGCTCCTCTCTCGGTCAAGCTGCCCGAGGAAGACTCCCTAGACATGGCTTTTGAAGGTTGTCCAATCATTGAGGAACATGAAGACTCATCTCATGGTGCACATCCTGGCTAAACGGTGCTCTAAACACTACTTGTGCTTTTTAGTTTTTCAAGTTTATGTCTTAGATAATTTGTTACATAGTATGCCTTTCATGACTTCAATAGCTAGTCGAAAACCTTATAGTCTCCAACTATTATTTGGCATGTTTTCTCTCTGTTGGGAGGGCCACATTTTGTGAACTTGCCAGTATGGATAGTATCTTTGAGTACTTGGGATGGTGGTTCCACCATCTCAAGCCACCATGAAAACGATGACATATGGATTGTCACATTTGTTCTTTTTTTGTTATGTAATATAGATATGTTGTAGCTTTACACAAAAATAAAAGATTGTAAATATTTGGAAGGACAATATTTGTTTTCACATTTTCTCAATAAAGAGCTTACTTAATTTACACTTGTCAATAGAAATACAATTGTTTATTTAACTTTTCATAGTTGAAGAGTTACTTCTGAATAGAAATACAATTATTTATCTAACCTTCACTAGAAATACGATCGTTTATATAACCTTTAATAGTTGAAGAGTTAGCTTAATATATGCCCTTCAAATTCAAATTAAGACAAGCTTCAAATTTGATCACTGCTTCGAAACCATCTTTCCCTTTCATCGCTCCATGCATCACTAACTGGTTTCTCTCTGGATGACCAAAATCGAAGAGAAAAGGCAAATGGAGAAATCGGTCTGTCCACTTTTCTTCTAGTCTTGTTCCAACTTACTTGGACAGGTATTTTAGATGGAGTGGGATTCTATCAAGACATTCCTCTAATCAACTTTCATAAAACACCAGTTTCCACCAACCTTTATGTCTTCTGTTAATCGATGAGACCCATCCAAGTATGAAAGGGTGAACCCTCAACTCATTAATCCTGAAACAAACATTACTCTGCATTATATTTGTTTGGAGTGGGCTAATCTCTCGACGATTTGCACCTGGGGCCTACCCGATGCCGTTGAGAGACCCCTCATGACGTTTCACTCCGCTTCGACTCACCTTCCCTCCAACGGTCATCTGTAAATGCGATCACCAATATGAGGGTCCCGCACGCTGTCGACACCTTGACAAGAGTTATGGTGCTACAACCAGATATCTCCAGGTCAACCTCCACTGTTATTGCATGGAGGTTTTGTTTGAACGTCCAGAGAAAGCTTACCATTTCCGCGAACTATAAACTGGTGGTCCCTTCCTCTCTGTGCTCCTACAACTATGATGGTTCAACGTTGCCCGTGTTGTTTGGTTTATGAAGGAAGGACCATGGGGAGGTCTTGACTAAATATGTCGAGTAGAAGTTGTGTATACCAACTGCCCAAAACAAAGTTCAAGGGTGTTCTCCTTCTTAAAAAGTCATTCAAGAGCTTATGCATATATATAATCATTGCTTCTAGGGTTTATTTGGGAGCAATTTGTTGGTTTTTATTGTTATATTTTTAACATTAAGCTAGCATAACATTAGGATCTTTAACTGAGAGAATAACAAGCACAGTAATCAAACACAAGAAACAATGAACATTGTTTTTCCTCGAGGAAACCATAAATGGAAAAAACCCCGCAACTTCCTCAGAGATAGAATCAGCACCAAAGTGAAACCCAAAAACAGTAAGATGATCTCTCGACATCAGCAACCTCTTTCTTCCTTGCCCCCAGTGTCTTTCTCTTCCTCAGCTATGTGCTACAACTGAGTGTGAGTGAGTGTATGATAAATAGAGAGGCTAGCTCTCTATTTATACTAATTCCCGACTTGACTAAACCCAACTAGGGCCAACTTCACTAGGTGAGTCTAATAACCCTAGTGCCTCGGAACTACGGGGACTTTAACCCTTAGACAATAAGAGGGTTACCCACCTTGACTTGACCTGACTTGTTTACATTATAGAAACTTCCCGATATGAACATCGAGGCATGACATGAGTCAAGTACATTACAAATACATCCCGAAATAAACATCAGGTTACAATACATAAGAAATACAAGTGAATACATTCCGAAGTTACAATTACATCAACACTCCCTCTTAACTAGGAAGGTATTCTCTCGACACAATTTATCAACACAAGTCTTCTTCTCTGTATCATCTGGATCATCATCGAGTCCTCGTCATCTTCACCTTCAAGTCATCTCTATCTTCAAGTCACCTTCATCTTCAAGTCATATTCACCTGGATCTAAATCGTCACTCGATCTGAATCATCATCACTGGATCTGGATCATCCCTCGATCTGGATCATCTCTGGAGCATCATCTCTGGATCTGGATCATCCCTCGATCTGGATCACCTCTGCTAGATCATCATCACTGGATCATCACGGGTGCTATCTCATGATTCTTCTCATCACAGGAAGTTCTACAGAGCCAGCCCTTTTTCATGCTGGTTGTAGGCCTAACCTCCATGTAGGCCTTCTTCCAACACTTATATCTGACCCTAATTCAGGAATGGCTTGCCCAGCACTTACATCTGATCATATAGGAACCAATCCAATAATCATATCAGAAAGGCACGCCCAACACTCACATCTGACCATGTGGGAACACCTCCCACAACCTTGTCAGAAAGGCCCAGCACTCACATCCGTCAACCAATGTCGGAAAGGCTCAGCGCTTACACTCGACCATGCGAGGAACCAATCCTCCATGCCGAAAGGCTCTGCACTTACATCTGACAACCAATGTCAGAAAGGCTCAGCACTTATATTCGACCATGCAAGGAACCAATCCTTCATGCCGAAAGGGCTCTGCACTTACATCTGACAACCAATGTCAGAAGGGCTTGCACTCATATCTGATCTTGTCGGAACCAATCCTACAGTCATATCAGAATGGCCCCTAGTCCCAGACAAAGCTTTCTTGGTAACTGACCAGGTGCCTCCATTCCAAGAATGGCATTCAGCACTTACTTCTGATCATGTAGGAACCAATCCTACAATCACATCAGAATGGCTCAGCATTCACATCTGACATGGAAGGAACCAATCCTCTCACCATGACAGAATGGCTCATCCCTTACATCTAACCATGGAAGGAACCAATCCTCTCACCATGTCAGAATGGCTCTGGGTCTCATCATTTCCCCTCGGAGGAAACCTCGATCTGGAGAACACCAAGTTTCTCCCTGAAGTACTCAAACTTCACCCTAGTCGATGGCTTTGTCAACACATCAGCTATCTGTTCCTCTATCGCAACATACTGGAGCTTCACTGCTCCCCTCTGCACCATATCCCTGATATAGTGATACTTGATCTCGATATGCTTCGACTTGTCATGGAACATTGGATTCTCTGACAACTTCACGCAACTATGGTTGTCACAATGTATACAAGTAGCATCTATCTGGAGATCAAATAAATTAGACAGTAGCTTATGCAGCCATACTGCCTCACAACTAGCTGAACAAGCTGCGACATACTCTGCTTCAACTGTACTTAATGCCACACAGGATTGCTTCCTGCTAAACCAAGAGATCACACCTAATCCCATACTGAAGCAACACCCTGAAGTGCTCTTCCTATCGATGGCACTGCCTACCCAATCTGAATCAACATAACCCTCCAGGTTAATCTTCTTATTCGCCTCGTACTTGAACCCATAATCAATTGTACCCCTCAGGTACCTCAGAATATGCTTTGCAGCAATCAAGTGAACATGTCTTGGATCTGTCAAGAACTGGCTCAAGGTGTTCACAGCAAAGCAAATATCTGGTCTCGTGTTCGTCAGGTACATCAAGGATCCAATCATCTGATGATACATCGTAGCATCAACCACTTCTGATGAAGCATCACTCAATAGCTTCAGATTCAATGCCATAGGTGTGGTCATGGCCTTGCAATCCATCATCCCAAACCTCTTCAGGATCTCTACTGCATACTTCCCTTGTCCGAGGGAGATTCCATCCACATTCTGCAACACCTCCATGCCTAGAAAATAATGCATCATACCTAAGTCCTTCATTTCGAACTCGACAGCAAGCTTTTCGTATCAGCAATCAACCCATCCATACCTGTTACAAACAAATCATCTACATACAGTAGGAGCATCACTGGGTTGCCATCTTCAACCTTGTAGTAAAGGTTGGAATTTGGTTTACTCTTGGTAAAGCTCAAACTAGATAGAAAGCTGTCAATTCTGCTGTACCATGTCCTGGGTGCCTATTTTTTCTTCAATCTACACACATGAGACTCCCTGTCATGTGTCTCAAAACCGAGTGGTTATTCTACATACACTTCATCTTCCACTACACCATTCAAGAAAGCAGTCTTGACATCCATTTGGTGTATCTTCCATTTCATTACTGCAGCCAGAGCAAGTACTAATCTAATGGAAGTGTATCTAGCTACATGTGCAAAGGTTTCTTCATAATCTATTCCTTGTTTCTGGGAGAAACCTCGAGCCACGAATCTTGCCTTATATTTCTCTATGCTACCATCTGCAGCATGTTTGATCTTGTAGATCTATTTGGAAGTTACAACCGACTCCCCTTCTGGTCTTGGGACAACATCCCCAACATCATTCTTCATGATCGATTGATACTCTTCGATCATAGCATCCTTCTATTCTTTCTGTTCTACCGCTTCTTCATAATTGGAAGGTTCTTTATTGATAAAGTCACATAGTAAAGCTACATATCCGGAGCAGGATCTGGTTCTCTTTCTTTCTCTGTGATTCTCTTCTGGAGCCCCATATCTTTTCGCACCTTGGATAATTTCTCGTACCCAAGCAGGTTTCCTCTTGTGAGGATTCTTCTCTTATGGTGGATCTACAGGTCTTTGTGGTTCTTCAAATTCTCGATCTTCTTCTTGAGTTTCTTCATTCATGGTTGAATCATGAATTCTGGGTGCTTCTGCTTCTTCAGGGTCTTCAGCGGGTCTCTTTCTGGATTTGTTGTAAGTTGTGTCTTCATCAAATGTTATATCCCTGCTGATGTCGATCTTCTTGAATCCTGGGAAGTATATTCTGTAAGCCTTCAAGCTTGTGGAGTATCCCACAAATATACCCTTATTTCCTGAAGGATCTAATTTTGTTCTCTTCTCTTTTGGAATGTGTATGTACACTGGACAGCCGAATATTCTGAGATGGCTGACTTCTGGTTTCTTGCTGGAAAAGACTTCTTCAAGTGTCTTGTTCTTGAGTACTTTGTGTGGAGTACAGTTCTGTACATACACCGTTGTTCTGGCAGCTTCTGCCCATAAATGCATGGGAAGATCTTGATCATGAAGCATTGCTCTTGCAGCTTCCATGATAGTTCTATTCTTCCTTTCTGCAACCCCATTCTGTTGTGGATTATAAGGAGTGGACAACTCCCTCTTAATCCCTGATTCTTTGCATAAGTCTTTGAATTCATTTGATGTAAATTCTCCACCATTATCTGATCGAAAGGTCTTGATCTTCTTTTCTGTGTGGTTCTCAATCAAGGCTTTGAATTCCTTGAACTTGCTGAAAACTTCATCTTTGTTCTTCATGAAGTAAATCCATGTCTTCTTAGAAAAGTCATCAATGAAAGAAACATAGTATACATACCCGCTTAGTAAACTTAATGACATTGGTCTGCATACATCGGAGTGGATGATTTCCAAGATTCCTTTTGCCTTGCTCTCGCTACTTGGAAATGTCTTCTTTGTATTCTTTCCTTTCGCACATCCTTTGCAAATCCCTTCATGTTTTGCTTGAATTTATGGAATACCTTCAACAACTTTGCTTACAAGTGGTAGTGCTCTGTAATGCACATGTGCAATCCTTCTGTGCCATAGTTCATTTGGCTTTACTGTGTCATGTACCAAAGCTTGTTCTGGATGGCTCTTTAATTTGTATAAACCTCCTTTTTGTTCTCCAATTACTATTGCATCGTCAATAGTCTTTCCTCTTGGCCACATGAGGACTTGGCCATCTACAAATGCAACCCTCATGCCTTTTGCATCCAGTGCCGATATGGATAGAAGATTCTTCTTTAGTCCTGGTACAAACAAGACATCCTTCATTTTCATAGACTTTCCAGAGTCTAGCTTGTAGGAGGATTCACCACTACCTTTTATGGGATATTGGTAGTCATCCCCAAGTTTCACCTTATGGGGTGAATTATGTTTGGATAGTTTCTCAAAGGATTCCTTGAAACCTGTCATGTGTTTGGAAGCCCCACTGTCAATAAGCCAATCTTTGCTTCCATGAATGACAGTTCCCGTGAGAGCGAAGATCAAAACATATTCATCTTCACTTGAAGAGTCTTCACTTTCTTGTTTTACTTTCTTCCTGGGAGGATCATCATCCTCAGCAGTGTGAGCATGATGTCTTCTTTTGGAGTTCTTCTTCTTCTTGGATCCATTCTTATTCATGGGACAATTTCTAGCAAAGTGTCCTATTTCATCGCATGTATAACATCTGAGTTTGGATGGATCCCTTCTTACAACATTATTTTTCTGATGAGAATGCTTACCTTGGTGGTGATGATTTTCCCTTCTTCCTTTCCTGGAGTGCACTATGAGAGCTTGATCTTCACTTCCCATCTTTTCTTCTCGAGCTGCTATCCGAGCTTCTTCTTGTGAACATTCTTCCCACAATCTACTGAACTTGACTAACTTCTTCCTAGCACAGATTCCTTGGATGAAAGAATCCCATGACCTAGGGAGGCCATTCAAAATTGTCATCACAATTTCTGCATTCTCCACTTCTTCATCTACTGCTTCCAACTGTTCTTTGATCTGGGACACCCTTGTGAAGTATGACTGGATGGTCTCCTCATTCTGAATCTTTACATTCTTCAACTGGTTCCTTAGAGAAATCTTATGATTGATGTTTTTCCCTTCAAACAGTTTGGTTAGGGCATCAAACATGGCATTAGGTGTCTTGAGGGAGGACACCTGTGGTATGAGGTGATCCTTGATTGAATCAGCAATGATCCTCTTTGTCATAACCAACTTCTTCTTATGTAAGGCCTTAGCCTCATCTCCCTCTAAAACTGGAACCTCCTCACTAATATATGAGTCCAACTCATTTTCTTCCAGGACCAAGGAGATCCTATACTTCCAGGCTCGGATGTTATCAGCTCCCTCAAGCTTTTCATCAAGCTTGGTATGATGAGACATCTTAACTAAGAACCCCAAATGAAAATACAAAAGATTTAGATCTTACCAGGTCAAGATGTCGAATCTGGATTTGGAGCTGAAATCCTGTAGTGTCGGTTCAAGAGCAGATTAGGGTTTTGCTTTTCCGGAGTTCTATTCAACCAAATGCTTTGAATTTGATCCCTAACTTCGATTTTGGGGAGGAGATCAATCCAGTCCTGGGCTCACTGAAAAATTCCACTTCTGTGAAAAGCCTTAATTTTCGGCAACAGTGTCAGGTCCAAAACTGAAAAACCTCATAATTGGATTCTACTTCGACAGAAAGATGCACCCTAAGGAGGAAAGTTATTCCACCCTACTTTTGCTGAAAATCTATGGAGAGAGATCCACAAAATAGGAAGCCCTAGTTCCCGCAGCTGAACAGTGTCTTCTTCTCATGTTAGCCCTGATACCATGTTAGATTTTTAACATTAAGCTAGCATAACATTAGAATCTTTAACTGAGAGAATAACAAGCACAACAATCAAACACAAGAGACAATAAACACAGTGTTTTTCCTCGAGGAAGCCATAAATGGAAAAAACTCCGCAACTTCCTCAGAGATAGAATCAGCACTAAAGTGAAACCCAAAAACAGTTAGATGATCTCCCGACAGCAGCAACATCTTTCTTCCTTACCCCCAGTGTCTTTCTCTTCCTCACCTATGTGCTACAACTGAGTGTGAGTGAGTGTATGATAAATAGAGAGGCTAGCTCTCTATTTATACTAATTCTCGACTTGACTAAACCCAACTAGGGCCGACTTCACTAGGTGAGTCTAATAACCCTAGTGCCCCGAAACTGCGGGGACTTTAACTCTAAGACAATAGGAGGGTTACCCACCTTGACTTGACCTAACTTGTTTACATTATAGAAACTTCTCGATAGGAACATCGGGGCATGGCATGACTCAAGTACATTACAAATACATCCCGAAATAAACATCGGATTACAATACATAAGAAATACAAATGAATATATTCCGAAGTTACAATTACATCAACACTTATGGCTTTTGAGCTAGCATCCAAAGGTAGGAGACAATATTATTGGAACTCTCTAAGGTCATGAACTCAAATCAATGCAAACACAGCCATTCCATCTATCGTGAAGAGTGGAATTTTGATATGGATAAGTTGAAGGACGTGAAATATTTAGAAGTCATTTCGTCCCTCAGGCTTTATAGCTTTATCCCCCAGTTCCGATTAGTTACAAGCGAGGCCTGTGAAAGACAACATTTTGCCCAATGGAACCTCTGTGAAAAAGGGTTCCAGGTGTTGTGTCCAATATACAATGCGAACAGATTGGAGACTATATGGGGGAGGATGACATAGAGTTCAAGCCAGAGAGATGGATTGGGCATGAGAAAGAAAGAATGATAAATAGAGTATCATGTCTCAAGAACTAATATAACAGATCTAGATTTCATGATGAGCATGAAGTGTGTGGTTGCCCATGTTCTTGTATGCGGTCTTGTGAGCTTGGAGCCGAAGATGGCACTTACTCTACTTGTGAAGGATGGGCCTCCCATCGCATTGAAGAAGAGGGAGGAGGGCACCCTCCACGCACTTGACTCTATGATTTCAGGATGTAGTGTTTTAGTGATTCTGAATACTAAGCTCTTATGAAAAAAATTAGTCTGTTATTTGTGTCCAATTTCTCTTCTCTGGCTGGATTCTCTATAAAAATTCCATCCATCTTTTTCAATATATCAGTGAGAATGTTTATCTCATATGATATGAGAAATGTTTATATATGTTATTTTCATTGTAGATCAGCCTAAATAAAACGATCCCATCTCACGGGATATAGAAGGTTCAAAGCGATTGCAGAGAGTTGATAGTTCATTGACATAATTGATAGTTTCTCGAAAGAATAAGGAAATAGCCAGTGACAAAGAAGGAATGTTGCTAAAAGTTCTCTTATGCCAGTGATTGGGCTCGGGAAATAGAGCTTTCAAGAGATTAAGTCGTTTCAAGACTTGGTTGGATCTGAGAAGTGGTTTCAAAGTGAAGGCAGTTATACATCAATCCCTTTTTAGTTGAATGGAATTGGAATAATACATCAATTATCTTCTTAAAATGCCAAACCTTTATAATGTTTTTATATCGAAGAAAAATTATTAATTTTGGATGTATGAAGGAAGTTAAAAATCCTAAAATAATATCTAAATACCTCTCAGCATAACAAACAAGCAATGATTAGACACAAGGATAATAATAGTTCAAGTTTGTTTGAGATGACGAGACGGTATGGCTGATTTATTTGGGCACATACAGTCTAATTCTTTTAGTTAAAACACAAACGACAACTTCTCGAAAACGTTGCAAAAAATTATGAAATGCTCAAGTTGAGTAAGTCCTCTCTGGGATCAATACCATTAGTTCACATTAACGATTTATGTGAGGCTCATATCTTTCTGAGCTATCACACTTCATTCATAAACACTATCATCATTTCACTTTACAACTCAAGTAAGTAATATTTTGCCATCGTTTGTATCTTTGTCTAATAATATGTTTATGTGATTATATTGATTCAGTGAGTTAACTTGGGTTATATTTACAGAAGAGATGGCGAAGATGATACTGCGTTTTTGTGCCAGTTTCTTCTAAGAAACTTTTGAATATGGGCTTTTCTGACCAGCACGGCATGGAAGACATTTATGATGAGACAATCAAATGGCCTCAATCTTGTGGACTACTGAAATAGAACCAATCAGATAAATATTTTTTATTGACTATTACAATTTCTGAAATATTCTTTTTATCTTGAGAATTTTTGCTACAATTTCAAAATTTAAATATATTTTGAAATATAATGAACATGGTTGAAGATAGACAGAACTCATGTGATAAGTCATTCACGAGCTTATGTTTATGCATAGAAACTGCGTCGCTTGCTGGGATATCAATGGGACAGAGATCTGGACAAAATCAGATATCAGGCTTAGATTGATCGTTGTAGGAGGCGTTCATTACTGCAGGAATGGAGAAGAGGACGGAGCATTGGATTGTGGGGAAAAAAACAATGTCGGGCAAGCGAATGTACCTTCGGGTTTGCCTTTTCAGTTCGTGAGCCCGACGATGGGGGAACGTCACAGTTGTGATATTTGGCGAGAGAACAAGACTGTGATTTGCTGGGGCGGGGAATCGAACCTGGAGTATCCAAGAAATGATTCTTTTGAGTCTATTGTTGCAGGGGATGGCTATACCTGCGAATGACTTATCATAAGTAACTTCTTCTTATTCTGGGCAGTTGGTATGCAGAACTTAGACTCGGCATATTTCGTCAAGACCTCCCCATGGTCCTTCCTTCATAAAATAGACAACATGGGAAGCGTTGAACCAATGCAATTGCAGGAGTGCAAAGGGGAAGGGACCACTAGTTTCGAGTTTGCGGAAATGGTGAGTTTTCTCTGGACGTTTAAAAAAAACCTCTATGCAATAACTACGGAGGTTGACGTGGGGAGGTTAACCGCAGGACCAGAGATCTTGTTAGGGTGTTGACGGCGTGCAGCACCCGCATATCGGTGATCACGTTTACAGATGACCGCCGGAGGGACGTGGACAGGGATCAAATTTGAAGGGCATGGTCCCATTTCACTTTGAAGGGTTGTGAGATATTGAACTCTTCATGTTTGACATGTAAAAATAAATCATTCTTTTCATTTGAAAATGTAAAGTACATCAAAATTTAACTTCGTCTAGACACCAGACAGCTCAAAGAGTTCTCTGACTTGAAGCAGTGTGTTAACACTAAGTGGGGTAATTCTCTTATCAAGGCCGGACCTGTGCAAGTAGTTTAAGAAAGGTACATAAGATTACAAGAAGAGAGACCCATAGCAACAATACTATCTGATGATCAGTTGGGCATCCCTGTCATTGACATGGCCAACCTCTCAGGAGATCTACAAAAAGAACAAGAGATGGCTAAGATCGACAAGGCTTGTGAAGAATGGGGCTTCTTTCAAGTAAATATGTATTGTTTAATGCCTAATGCCCATGTATCAAGCTAGTAGATAAATACGTTAACTATCAATTTAGTATGATCCAGTGTACTGCAGGTCGTGAATCATGGTGTCCCTCACTCTTTAATAGATGACATAACAAGAATTGAAAAGGAGTTTTTTTAACTTCCTGCTGAGAAGAAAGAAAAGTATGTAGTCAAAGATTATTAGGGTTACGGGCATATCTTCGTTGAGTCTGAAGAGCAAAAGCTGGATTGGGGTGACTTGTTGGGTTTGATAATATCTCCCCTGTCGTCCAGGAATTTGAGCGTGTGGCCATCTGTGCCTTCTGATTTCAAGTATGCCCAATAGTACAAAATATTACATGGTATATTATAAGGACATTCGTATTAAAAATCAGTGGATCTGAGTCCTGGTTAAAAAATCGTTGAGGCTTCGTAAATATGAGAAGCATTTCTTAAAAAAAAGGATTAGACATGAACAATGAATCATTAATCAGCCTTGTCATAACCGATTTGTAAATAATCATGTGGCCTTCGCAGGCTCGTGGATGCAGACAATGTTGAGATTAAAAATCTTGCTGTAAAGATTTTAAGTTCAATTGTCAAGAATTTACACCTGAAGCCTGACTATTTTGAGCAGTCCTTTGGAAACACGTATCAAAATATGCGAATGAATTACTATCCAGCATGCCCAAGACCAGATCTTGTTCTTGGCCTCAGCCCACATGCAAATGGAAGTGGCATTACATTGTTACTGCAGGACAAAGAAGTGGAAGGCTTGCACATCGGCAAAGATGACAAATGGGTGGCTGTCCAACCCATTCCTTATGCTCTAGTTATCAACATTGGAAATTTGTTAGAGGTAAGATCCTTCTGGTTAAATTCAAGAAACCCAAATTCATCTGGTAATCAGCTGGTTAAATTCAAGAAACCCAAATTCAGAGGTTTATGAGATTTATATTGATATAGGTGATGACAAATGGGAGATACAAGAACAGACATCATAGAGCAGTGACAAACAAAGGCAAATCTAGACTATCCATCACCATCTTTTACAGTCCAGGATTCGAGGCAGAGATTGGCCCTGCACCAGAGCTAATTGATTAAAGCCATCCCTGCTTGTTCAGAAAATTTATACATGAAGATCACATTAAACATTACATGTCTCACAAGGTGGAGGGAAAGACCGCATTCTATGAATACGCAGGTTTTAGAAACATGCTTCTCTGTCACGAACTGGATCAGGAGAGAGCTGGAATGAGATCAAGCTAGTGAAGGGATCTGGAAAATTTTATTTTTGGTTAGTGAGGTTCTTTTCTGTTTTACAAAGACTGGTGAATTTATATCAATTGCAATAATTTTGAACTCATAGCAAAAGGCAATATAGACCTTTGTTGTTGCTATATTTCACTATTTTCAATTATCAACAATGCTTTACATCCCCATTTCCAGTCGATAAGGCTTATTATTTTTGTTTTTACGTATGGTGAGTTGTATGTTACTATGAAAATGCTATCTTTTATATAATTCGGATTCTTCTATAGATGTATTTTTCACGGTATCGTGTATGTGGGAGGTGTTTTTTTTCTTCATAGTGGTAATGCTTTTCTATACTGATATGATCCCATTCTGCATCTAGAGTAGTTTTCATATATGGCTTAAACATTTTTAAAATGATGGATTTGCAAGACATTCTCGGCGGTTTTTTGTTACAAAACTAGCGCTTCATACACTATTCTAAATTGGGAATTCCGGACCAGGAATTCCGAAACCAGTTGCATGAAAGCAAAAGGAAATGCAAGCTATTGGAGGAAAAATGTTAAGTGGCTCGAGGAAAAAATGCCCTAAATATATTGAGCATGCAGAATTTAAGGAATTCAGGTGCTCGTCATTACTTGGTAAGCCAAGGTTCGGCTAACAATTTCTAGGATTCAGGAATTGTCAGGTTCGGAGCCAAGGATCAAATCATTAAAGGTTTTGTATCCAGGACCCTTACCCATCCCAAACATGAAGTATTCATAAGTTACAGTGGTGAAAGATGAAACCCTTGTATTTATATTTCCAGAAGGAAATACAACAAGAAACTCATTTAACTCTTCTTCACATACAAAATGTTACACAACTGTACATACCTGTAAATTCACAGCGGCAACCCAATCGGCAGCTTAGGTCTTCAAACTCTTATGGAGGAAATAGAAATCAGGGAGCCACTGAAGCATGGAATTGGAGAGTTGACACTTGAGAGGCCAAGTCCCTACTCACGACTGTCCGACTGTCCAAGACTCCGATACTCATAAACCCAGTATAATGGTTTTTTCTCCCACGGACTTCGCCAATATCTCTAATTTCGTGGCAGCACAATCAAGCCTACTCAATGTTCTACCTTTGCTTCTCTCGCTCCTACATGTGACTATGTCGACCCTCCGGACCCCAGTCCAGTTGCATTTGTCTCTGCTACCCAGTGCCCAGGCCCCCTGCCTCGAATAAGACTGACAGACCCAAAAAAAACATGATTATGTTTGCCTTACGAAGCCGACTGCTGGAGGGCCGGAAGCCCAACTCGCCCGAGGGTTATCAAATCAATTCACCCATAACTTGCAAGTTATGAGCCCTTTCCAGATTCGTTCGATAACTATACAGTAACAAATTATCCATCGCGTATCTGCTCTATCGTGGGTAGTGGCGTGGGCACGATAGAGGCATCGCTAATATGAACAAGTTACATCTGAGTTGCAAAAATTCGGCTGTTAGTGAAGTCACAGACTCACAAGTTTTCTCAGTAAGCTTCATAAACTTCGACTTTACTGTTTACATCATTGTTCCTTTCGTGATGCTCTATACAAGAAACCTACAACCTACAGGATACTGTACAATTTTTGCAGGGCCAGCGTTGGGTGGGCTCAGGGCATCATGTATTAATGGAAAATTACAATTTGCAATACCATGATACCTAGGTATTACCAATTTACCATCCATCAATAAGAGCATTTAGTTTCAAATCATATACCCGGGAGACCGGACTAGGGTGACTTGTAAGATCACGTGCCTCCGTGAACCAGAACATGCCACATGGACCGAGTTCAGGCCAAGATTTAATGAAGTTGTTGAATTGGTGAATTGTAGAGTGATGCATGCCAAATTTTGTCAATGTGCCATTAAATGCTTTGAAACTTGAAAGTGAACATCCATGATGGAAACTTGGATTTTTCATTTTGTTTCAAATCAAATCCTTGTTGGATGATTCGGCTTTGTTTGAAAGTCAATGGGAAACTAGTACTAAAATAATTCCTAGTGTTAATTTAAAGCAAGACTCTACAAGGGACACATCTAAGCAACAGTACAAGAAGGGCCTGTTGGTTTTTTTGAACGCAATAATCTAGATCAAGCATTTACAAGCTATGCACAAGAAGAATGGACAGTCAAGTATCAAGAAGACAACCACTGGAATATATGTAAGTAGTTGTTGAATATGTTCAATTTACCAGTCAGTGACCAAATGTAACACAACACTGACAGCCAAGGAATAAAATGCAGGTTCTCCTATTTTGAACTACCTGTATATCGTCATCTATTGTTTGACAGCCTGTGGAGCTCTGTTGCCTTGGGAGCTAAAACCTACTATTTATCTAAGTTATATCTATTTCCCACTGCATATAAGATGCAAAGCTTAATTTTCCACATACATACCCAAAATCCAGAAATGCAAAAATTGGGATATGCTCTCAAGCACTCTATGATGAACTTATGTATTTTATTTACAACTCCAAGTCCGGACAGGACAATAAAAAGTCCAGGCAGTATACATATCTACAATTTGTCAAACAAACCTTTTGCTAGCCTTTCTTTAACAATCAAGTCCAGGCAGTATACATATCTACAATTTGTCAAACAAACCTTTTGCTAGCCTTTCTTTAACAATCAACTTTTATCATATGTACTTGAGACCATTATTTGTGCAAAGCTTCTATTAGCAAGGACATAAGTAATAGGCATTAAAAAAAACAATGGGCTTCATCTATTTTCTGTAGTTGAAAAACACTAGCACATAGCAAAGTGTTTTATTCCAATAAGCTCAAATATCTTAACAGAGAAGTTCAATCAAGCATACATGTAAGACACCATCACCTATTTCATTTATTAAGGATGCAATATTCATTTGCCTGTTTTACAATCAGGCAGAAAATATGCCGGCGTTGATGCCTAAACAACAATACATCGTACCTATCCATGAAATTTGAATGCCATAGAGATTCATGCAGAGATTTCCCTAAACCCTTGGAGGTTTAATAATTAATTATAGCAACAGAAATGCACAATATTTTCAACTGGTAAAAACTATAAAGGTTGGGAGGGAAGTTAATCAATCCAGGCAAATGCCAAAAAGTCTTATAACCACAACAAATTCAAACTCGAGTGATTCCGCACTTTTTTGTAGCAAAAAAGCAAGTGACTTATAGCAAGGATTCAAGGTGTGCCAATCAATGTCTAGAAGGGCATCAACAATAATGGGCTCTATCTAAATCTTAGCATGGCTACTGAAGGGTCAGATGTAAACCTACGATAGCCTTGGATCTCATTCTAGAATTGAACCTCTCTCCATGCCCTTTGTCTTTGGTACCAATACTAGCCAAATTTATTTTTTCTAACAAATCCAGAGCTACAAATCGCCGAACAGGGAAAATCCTGTTTTCCCTCATTTTCTTTAGAACAAACACCTACACTTGGGCATACCTTGTATTGCAGCATTCATATATCAACACAAACAAACCCTATAAAAAAACTTCACTCCATGCATATTAAATTGAGCACATATATCTGTGGACCTGCACACAACTTACAAGATAGATCATACAATTTACTCAGCAATTGAAGAATGAAACAGTGCAAAAATGGCTTGCAACTGTGAATGCTTTCATTAATCAAAAGTAATTAGATCATTAATTACAATGAAGTACAATGGCTAAATAGCCTCATGCAATTCGAATCCATGTGAGGAAATTCGAATTAGTTGGACTCTATTTGACTGAATGGTTAATTGACCTTGTCTAAATCATTATCGGAGTTCATCGGAGTTCAAAATCCAAACTCAAGTGTCTAATTCAGTGTTAACTAGTCTAACTGACTGAGGTAGGTGAGTAGATGCGCCTCACCTGCATACAGCCATGCAATCCTAGCGCTAACTGAGTAGAACTGAATGTAGGGGACTAGAATTGAATGTAACTGACTCCTAACTGAGCTTGACTAGTCACCAACTGAACTCAACTAATGGAAGTTGGTATTGGCACTCCCAGTGGCTCCTAATTTGTAGGGAATGATCTAGGAGACTCCTAAACTGATGCATGCAAGTGCAATCAGTGGCAGTTGGCCTCAATTAGTGTTCCCCACACTTTAATAATTGGTACATGTGCCCCAATTAGGCCAAGTGGACCCAATGGTGCTAGTGACTAAAAATAGACTGAAAGGACTCCCGATTTAGACATGACTCCTAATTTAGACATAAATGACCAAATTGGACAAGGGAGGATTATAATCCTAACACCCCACTGAATGCTAACTTGGACAATTTGTGGGCCCTGGTAACTAAGGCCATAGGTCACCCATTACAGCAAGTAAAGTAACTGCTCAATACAAGGAGCTAGGGAAAAAACCACATGGAAAAAAAGCCCCGCCCTCTAACTAAGCAGATAGAATCAGGATTCAAGTTTGAAAAACTTGAAAATATGTTGTGGCAATCTCTGTGATGTAGCGAAACAGCATGCATGATGTTCTATGCACAGGTATCCTGCGGCTTGGCATGTAGACTTCTCCATCTTCTCCCAAAATGATGATGGAAGGAAGGAGGAATGTAACCTTTGCCTTTTGTTGGATGAAGAGGTGTATGATCCACTTTATTCTTCTGAATGCAGTGTGATTGAGCCCTTGCCATGTAGCATCTTACAGGGAGTTTGTTGCATCTCTCTAAAGGAAGTAAGATTGCATGACATAGTGTTCTTAGTCTTCTGAGTGTCAGATGGATTTCTAGTCATCTTCCTAGCTTCCAGTTTGGAAGTAGGGGCTGGATCTAGATTTGAATCACCTTGAATCTCAATCTCATAAACTGATACAGCTGGATCTGCAATACTAGTGGAAACTGCAAAAGAAGTAGATGGGATGTTTTTACCTTCCCTTGCAAGTGGTTGCTGAGAGTGCACTGGTTCTGAAAATGGCATGAAGTGTGAGAACTCATATGCCTTGGAGGCATGATTTGCAGCACCCTTCGCTATGATGTTCCCAGTAGAGATATATGTGATCTCCACTGAGTTAGGACCAAATATCACTCACTTTGGAGAGCCAGTATGAGTCATCTGGTATACAGATAACATATTTGCAGCTAAGGAGGGCACATAAAGCACATCTTTGAACTTTCCATGTTCAAGCTTGATAGAACCCTTCTCTTTGGCTTGAATTTTACTATTATTGCCCATCTGAATACTAGGACCATCAAAAGACTGTAAGGAAGAGAATGATTCTCTGGATGCAACCATATGATTGGAAGCTCCAGAATCAATGAGGAAGGCATGTGTTGTTGAGAAGCTAGCCTTGGGTGCATGGCATGTCTCTTCATGTTCTTCAGTTTCTTCTCTATGGTTAGCCTTCCTTGCGCTAGCAGGTACAGTAATGTTATGTTTCTTAAGAAGAAGAGCCATCTCACCAATCGTTCTTCTCATACAGGAGCTTTCTGGATGAAAGCCCCTTCCACAGTAAGAACAAAGTGTCTTTCCTTTGCCATTCTTCTTGCTTCTCTTCGAACTTGAAGGCTCATTTGACTGTTCTTTCTCCACAAGAGACTCGTCCTTTTGCTTCCCTTTATCATTTGCTACCTTAGGTCCTCCTGCAACCAGTGCTTGATCTCTGGAAGATCGAATGATCCCCAATTGGATCAACTTGTCATGCTCCTGAGTGAGAGATTCAATGAAGGAGTTAAGGGTAAGCATCCTCCAATTTGGAGTAGTGAGCTTCACTAAATGAAATGTTGATACAAAGACTGAGTAGTCTGCACCAAGTTTTGAGAGAATGGCAAGGATGAGTTGATCATCCTCCTTCTCAACCTTGCACAGCTTCAATTGGAACACTAGATGCTTGAATTTGGTGAAGACGTCATTCAGTGTTTCGAAATTGGCTGGATGAAGAGAAATCAGCTCATTCTCTAGCTGATAGACCTCAGACCATCCTGCTTGTCAAATAAGGAAGCAAGCTTATCCCAAACCTGCTTGGGAATCTTCAATCCATTGATGTAGAAGAGAAGATCTCGAGAGATTGAGAGGTACAAGCATCCATATGCTTCATCAAGCCTATTCAAGTACTTTTCTTTGTCAACATAATGAATTGGCTCTGCCTCTGTCTCCAGTCTCAAGAGTCTTTTGGAGCATAGCTGCATCTCCATGTCCTCCTTCCACTGGTGGTAGTTGAAAGGAGTGAGAAGCCTCATTGGAGGAGCCATTTAGAATGCAAAGAAGAGGACGGAGCTGCTGTAGCGAATGCAATGAAGGAGATTGAGTTGCTTGTAGTGAATGCAGTGAAGGAGACTGATAAATTGTAAATCACACAATCAAACAGACAAAGTAAGGTCGACAGTCTGCACTTTTGGAATTTCCTTCACACCCAGCTTAGTTGATAATGCAAGCTTGATCAACAATTCATTTGCTTGGGATATTAAGTGGTAAATTCTCCGCTTCTTGTGCAGTACTGGAAGAATTTTGCTCAAAAATTTTTTTTGATCCAAGTATGAATTTGCAGTAGGAGAAGTGCCTTGTCCTATCGAGGCTCTGATACCATATTAGATTGAGCACATAGATTTGTGGACCAACACACAACTCACAAGATAGGTCATACAATTTACTCAGCAATTGAAGAATGAAACAATGCAAAAATGGCTTGCAACTGTGAATGCTTTCATTAATCAAAAGTAATTAGATCATTAATTACAATGAAGTACAATGGCTAAATAGCCCCATGCAATTCGAAGCCATGTGAGGAAATTCAAATTGGTTGGACTCTACTTGACTGAATGGTTAACTGACCTTGTCTAAATCATTATCGGAGTTCATCAGAGTTCAAAATCCAAACTCAAGTGTCTAGTTCAATGTTAACTAGTCTAACTGACTGAGGTAGGTGAGTAATGCACCTCACCTGCATGCAGCTATGCAATCCTAGCGCTAATTGAGTAGAACTGAATGTAGGGGACTAGAACTGAATGTAACTGACTCCTAACTGAGCTTGAGTAGTCACCAATTGAACTCAACTAATGGAGGTTGGTAGCAGCACTCCCAGTGGCTCCTAATTTGTTGGGATTGATCTAGGAGGCTCCTAAACTGATGCATGTAAGTGCAATCAATGGTAGTTGGCCTCAATTAATGTTCCCCACACTTTAGTAACTGGTACATTTGCCCCAATTAGGCCAAGTGGACCCAATGGTGCTAGTGACTAAAAATAGACTAAAATGATTCCCAATTTAGACATGACTCTTGATTTAGACATAAATGACCAAATTGGACAAGGGAAGATTATAATCCTAACAATGCATACACACCACAAGCATATGAACACTGAATTCAGAAATTTCGAGCCTACATTAGCGGCCAACAAACAAAGGAAGAGGCCACACATGAGATAGTAGCAACAAGAGAAGCAGACACAAATCTAGAACCAACCAACGCCTTGTTTTTTCACATGCCTCCCTCTCTGACAACAGCTATAAATGACAACAAACCACCAATACCTGAAACAAAAAAAATGAAATTGTGAAACTACACCCTGCCAAAAAGAAGTTTCAACAAACAACCATCCAAACTAGATAAGCACATGCAAAATCACAATCCCTACCCTAGCAAAAAGAAGTCTCAACGAACAATGATGCAAACCATAGCAAAGCACCTGCCTACAAAAAAAAACACTAGCCAAAACACTCAAATAAAAAAACCAGCTTATTGTACCACTGTCCAACGCTAGCCCCTCGAAGTTGAGGC
This sequence comes from Pseudotsuga menziesii, assembly GCA_001517045.1. NCBI lineage: Eukaryota > Viridiplantae > Streptophyta > Pinopsida > Pinales > Pinaceae > Pseudotsuga > Pseudotsuga menziesii. Next base: position 605,974 of record LPNX011026866.1, on the reverse strand, counting down.
GCATTTACTACACTCATGTGAAACCAAAACGAGAAGACTACCATTAAATGACAATGCAAGAACAATCAATGCTCGCCCGACAGCGTGCGTGCCAACACAAAGAACATTTAAACAACAATAACGGCGGCCCACTGCCTCCTCCGGGGGAGGGAAAAAAATGAACTTCGTCAATGGCATGCAGGCTGCAGTGTAACTACTAACGAGTTGAACTTGGCAGTTGGCACCGGGGCGACCAGGCCCAGGCAGCCCAGTTGGCAGTGACCCACCGTGGTTCATTTGAGCCTCACCCCTAGCCCCTGGACAGGTAGCCCTGGGCAACCCAGTGGGCAATAGCCCACCGTGGTTCATTTGAGCCTCACCCCTGGGCTTGGACAGGTAAATTTGGGAGCGGCCCTTTTATTGCAAATTTACACTGGTTTTCTCAATTTCATTACTGACAGGCTAGATATAAAATTAAAAAAAAATTTGCGTGTTAAATTTTTTTATGGCCTTCTATGACGACCAAAATGGCCTTTGACGGGCCCTGAAGCCTTCAAATTTGAAGCCTCGACGGGGAGATGGAGCGGAGTGAAACACCGTGAGGGGTCTCTCGATGACACCCGGTGGGCCCGGGTGCAAATGGTCAAGAGATTAGCCCACTCCTTTGTGTTTTCGTACTCCAGCGGATTTAGTAATATTTTTAATCTGTTGTCAGGTTGGATTTTAAGTTATTATTTTGTAATAGCCACAGCGATATACGTTGAGTTATCTTCCATGGGGCCTGGGCGTGTCAGCTTCACGCGCTTCTTGGGAGAGTTGTTCGAATGGTGGGTATGAGATTGCCTCTGTCTTTGACTAAGAGGCAACATTATTGTCAAGTTATCTTCCATGGGGCCTGGGCGTGTCAGCTTCACGCGCTTCTTGGGAGAGTTGTTCGAATGGTGGGTATGAGATTGCCTCTGTCTTTGACTAAGAGGCAACATTATTGTCATCCAAACTTAAATAATCAAGCTTCCCTCATTTCGTTTGGTGTCAAGCCCATAAGTGCACTTTAAACCTTTCACGCATTTCAATGGTATGGGCATGCATTCTACTCGAGAGCCACCATTGTGTTTTTTTAAGAGAAGATTCCTTATTTTTCGGCCTGGGTGGGACACTTATTTCTCTCCATCTCTCCCTACTCCACAACCACTACTGCGATCGGGCTTTGATATTTAGAATTAATGGATTATCACTACTGCGACATGTCACTCTGAGTATTTCCAAGCCTATGCCAATAATGGAATACTCCCACTTATTATTGGCCTTGGTTGGACACTTATTTCTCTTCAGATATCCCTACCCCACCACCACTATTAGAATTAGGCTTTGAGATTTGGAATTAATGGATTATCAGAATTTGAGATTGGGAATGAATAGATTATCGCTACTGCGACATGTCACTCTGAGTATTCCCCAGCCTAGGCCCACTACTAGAATTAAGCTTTGAGATTTGGAATTAATGGATTATCAGAATTTGAGATTTGGAATGAATAGATTATCGCTACTGCGACATGTCACTCTGAGTATTCCCCAGCCTAGGCCAATGATGAAATACTCCCACTGATTAACCACCAGACACTGCCATCTCGTGTAGTATGATATCCCTTTGAGCTTTGATGTCCGTTTAAGTATAATTACCCACAGACTGATATTGTTTGAATACTGGAACAAAACCCAGCCATGAAAGTCTACCTGCAGATTTGTTTTTCAATCTTTAGATGATATGTTTTCAGGGTATTGGGCATGCGAATCAGACTAGTTGTTGCTGTGTACGGGGGCATGGAGTACAAGATTCAGTTAAACTTCTGTCATTCATTATTTCTGATTCCTTTACTGCATATATTGTCTAGTGGAAGATAGAAGTGTGTTTCCTTGGTTTGTACTCTTCACTAAAATGTGGTCCACTCGAGCTGAGCTCCATTCCTCTGTACAAGTTGAGGGAAAGCAATGGATCTTTGAATTCAGTGTCTGGTTACCCCAAGATTGAAGAAGGTTTTGGTTTCCCCAATGTACAAGTGAGATCCAATCGTATGTCAAGCCCGTTTTAATTGATGGTATAGGAAAATGGGAAAGTATGGTTCTGATTGGCATGAGCAAGGGTTTGGACTTGTAAAAGGACTGTCGTATTTTTAGTTGATATGGAAAGATTGAAGCTCAAGCTATCTCAGACTTTGGTTTGGAGCTCATGCCATCTCAGATGTGGTTTACTTTCGTTCATATTTGGCTTTGCCTTGGGTTTGACGGTTAATGAAACCAAAACTTTTATCAATAGCTATAATATGTTTTAGCACTTAATGTTTCTTATACTGCCAATAAATTTTGATGTCTAGCAGCATTCTCAAAATAACGAGGCTTGGAAGCTTAGAATAACCAAATTTCTATTCTTGTAAGGATCAAGTCTAAGATCTTACATGTGTTCAATCGTACCTTGGTAAACCCGTGAAAACTTTCTATGTGCATCTTTGCATCGAGAAAAGCGAGGTGTTCTCCAACCTAGTGTGGGGGTGATCCTGTCACGTTAGTCACATTATGTTAGCTGACATAAATAAATAAAAATATTAAACTAGCATAAATCCATTTTAAACCCGGATATATCAAGCACCGAGAGGAATCCAATTTCTTGAGGTGTACATTGTTTTACCATTTGTATCTCTCTCGGTACTTGATAGATCTAGGTTTAAAATAGATCTATGTTAATTTAATTTTTTTATATATTTTATTTAAGTCAATATGTAATTTGTATTTTTCATTTTTTATTTTTTAATATTTTTTATTTATGTCGGCTAGCATAATGTGACTAACGTGACAGGATCTCCCCCATGCTGGGTTGGAGAGCACTTTGCTTCTCTCGGTGCAAAAATAAACCAGCATAGATCCAAATCCTAGGCTCTATCAAGCGCCGAGAAGGATCAAATCTTTGGAGGTGCAAACCTCTTTTAAGTATTGCACTCAACTATCACCTTAGTATTAATATTTAATACTATTTATGGCCGACATGTAATGTTTTATATTATTTTTTATTTTTTTAGGAAAGAACATTACAACATCTGCCTCATACATGGTTTTAAAACCATGTGCAAAGCCCTCCTAAAACCATGGGTTGTTTAGGAGGCCTTGCACATGGTCTTAAAACCATTTGCAACAACCTCCTAAACCATGTACAATAAAACCATGGGTGGTTTAGGTGGTCTTGCACATGGTTTTAAAACCATTTGCAAGGCTCTCCTAAACCACCCATGGTTTTATTGTACATGGTTTAGGAGGTTGAGTACAATAAAACCATGGGTGGTTTAGGTGGTCTTGCACATGGTTTTAAAACCATTTGCAAGGCTCTCCTAAACCATGTACAATAAAACCATGGGTTGTTTAGGAGGCCTTGCACAATGATTTTAAAACCATGTGCACTACCAACATTTTTTTTGTGGATAATTCATTTTTTATTTTTTATTATTTTGTTAAGTAGGGAATATTACAACATCTCCCCCATATTGTGTTGTTTTTTTTATCGACAAGATCTCCTCCATACTGGACTGTAGAGCGTCTCTGGGCACAAAAATGAATATAAATTACATATCGACTTAAATAAATTAATTAATTAATTAAACTAGCATAGATCCATTTTAGACCTAAATCTATCAAGTACCGCGAGGGATTCAAATGGTAAAAAAATGTACACCTCAAGAAATTGGATCCCTCTAGGTGCTTGATAAACCCAGGTTTAAAATGAATCTATGTTAGTATTACTCTCTAAAACTATCCAAATACAAACCCAACAAATGGAAACAAAGCCCAGACGACAACTATACCATTGCTAAGAACTTAATTTACATTTCTCTGCAAAACAGCAATAGCAATGCCAATTAACAAAACCNAACCCAACAAATGGAAACAAAGCCCAGACGACAACTATACCATTGCTAAGAACTTAATTTACATTTCTCTGCAAAACAGCAATAGCAATGCCAATTAACAAACCCTGCCATATTTCACATTCATCATTCAGAAAAAACCAGATAGCACATCGATATATTCAAGATTGTTTTATTCCAAGACTTATAAAAATAATATTTACAGGAACTGATAACTGATCTTGCTTGCACGACACTTTTTCTAAAAAGTAAACTGCTGAATAGAGGAAAGAGCCTTTGGACTCTTACAAATTTCTACTCTTAACCAAGCCCAGAAATCTCTACTCTTACAAATTCCTAGACTAACACTCTAACGATCAACACATTCTATACACAAGTAGAGGAAAGAGCCTTTGGACATACATAGCAACCATTATTTCATCCAACGTGCATTTAAAAGTAAGTTTGAATCACAAATCTATGAATACTGGAAAGAATCGTCCCTTTTTTTAAGCACCACCACCCTTGTTCTACTTCTCACATGTTTCGTGATGACGTTCTTGAGACAGCATTTTTTTTTCCTCGAAACTTGAGACAGCATTATAGCCACAATAATATGTTGTCAGATAAAACATTTGAAAACAGGACAAAAGTTGTATTGTTCAGCCTTCAAAACATCTATATCTATATGTTCACATTTCTGCATGACTTGCATGATGCAGAAACAGCTAACCATAAGCATTCATGCACAGTGCACTTGAGGTGAAATCAAGAAACTATTTCCTTTCAAGCTTCAATGAAAGTTACCATTAGGCTAAACGCCTTAATGGAACTTGCATACGGTATCCACGCAAAATGCCTCAAAATTTAACTTGGTGAGAGAACCCTTTGGTTCATACCTGCAATGACCTTACAGGCTTCCAGTAAAATCGGCTGAATATATTAAGATAACAATGATGAATCTGTATGTCTATCGGACTGTGGTCTCGTGGTTGACAAAGTGCATAACCATGCAACTAACCCAGGTTCAAACCCCAGTGAGCATACCCTAAAACAATGTATACATTGGCATTGGCCAAGTCTGACAGCTCCCCATCTTGAGGTGGGGCAATGATAATACTGAGCTGGGGTTTAGCTTCCCACAGGTAAAACAAAGGCACTTGCCTAGCCCCGATCTCATACAAACCCTAATCAAATATTCATAGTTACCTGAATCCAAATTGCAATTTATAGCTCCCCACAGACGAAGAAAGAGTTTACCCTTACCAGAAAAAATCAATGATGAATATGCCTCACTAACATGGTTTTATGTAAAGCCTAGTTGCACAATTAGTCACCCAGAAGTTCCAAATCCCTATTCAGAGACTGGAGGGCAGCCGAAAATCTTCATCGTCTCATAAATCTCCTGTACCTTATCCATTTGTTTATGCCGGCGGTAAAACTTTATAAATGGACGAAAAGTGATTGTTTCTGGAGCACAATCAGCAATCACCATCTTTTCCAATACACTTAAGGCTGCATTGACATTCTTTGGACAAAGAACCCTGATAAGCAAATTGTAAGAGCGTATTCTGGTGGAAAATGGCATCTTCTCGATGATTTTTATGACTTCATTGAGCAAGTTGGGATCATCATGCCAGTCGATGGCGAACATGAATGTTCTCACAGAAAGACCGACGTCTGCACCCAATCTATCTGAGAAAACCATCTGCAGAGCGTTGAAGTCCTTAGAACGGGCGATATTTCTGATAAGCGCATCATAAGTTGGAATGTTATGTTTGAACCCGGGTTGTAGTGTGGCCCATTGAAAAAACCTCCGAGCTAAGGTTGGAGAAACTTTTCGATCCAATACCAAGACCATTATTACGATCTGCGGAGATGGCCAAAAATCCAATTTAGTTAGGGTTTCTTCCATGTCGGTGTCACCCTTTTCAAGAACTTTACATATTGCTCGTTTAAGTCCCATCAATGTCCAGACCTTTTTTGATTTGTTCGGTTTGTTCGACTTAGGCAAGCTGTCTACCTGTTTTTCGCTGCTCAGGGCTTGCGACTTAGGGCTTTCCTCCTTGTCCGATGTTGATTGAGTGTTTCCGGAGATTTGAACCGTGGCAGATGCATTCGTTGAGTAAAATTTATGGCTGAAAATGAGTTCATCAAAAGGGAGAAAACTCTTACCGTTTTGGAAGATTTTCAGGGCCCTGGAGTCCGAATTGCGGTGCCATTGCGATGTTACAGAGCTCCAGTTTTGATGGCGCAGATGGGTTGCTGAAAACACTCGCCTGATAAATGCCCGTCCTGATCGAGGCACACAAACTAAGACGTGCATTGCAAGGAGTTGTGGTTTAAAAATTTTCAGTCGTAGGAAGCGATCGAAAAGATCGAAGCTACATGAGCAGGGATTCTTCCTCTGTTAGGGTTATGCTAAGATTCAAATTTCACATCAGAGCAAGTTATCCTTTTAATATATCCTTATCCTGGGTGTTCTAGCATGATGGGACCAAGGCCTTATATGAGAGTTGTTTAACTATCAGACTATTTTGATTTTATGAGAGTTGTTTAACTATCAGACTATTCTGATTTTTTTAAAGATGATTTTTAACATAATATGGCGAATAAAAAATGGCCCAATGATAACTTATCATTACTAAAATTCCATTTTTTTTCTGGTAGAAACATGTTCAATGTACTCAAAAATCTTTATGGTACTTGGATTATGCATTTTTAGCACCTTGTATTTATGATTTGAAATTTTTAAATGGATTTTGGAAAATAATGTCAGCAACTAGACAAAAAAAAAAAAAAAAAAAGATAAGTTACCTTATTTTTAGACTATTGCTTTCTAGAATAATGGATTTACAAACTAAAGAACAAAAAATATGATGATGGGTCATTCTATCCTCTCAAGAAAGCAAACACATAATTAAAAACTAGGGTTTGAATGAGAAGGGGGAATTAACACTCTTGTGAGACACTCATTGTAGGGTCTTCAAAAATTGTGGTTGAGTTAGAGGAACATGAGGAAGATAATGGTCTCTAAATAAATATGCACAAAAGATAATTTTAAAAAAACTTTATTTTTCCTGCAATGGTAAATCTGAGGTCAAACTTGTTCAAAATGATAAAATCCATCGTTCTATTTAACATTCATCCCGAAATGATTGTAAATAACATGAATCAAACAAACCTAAAATGATTGTAAATAACATGAATCAACAAAAAAATGATTGGGGAAAGATAACAAATTCATATTAGTTAAAGAGGAAGATTACATGAGAGGGTTAACTTGTGTATGATAAAGTGGCTCTAAACCTTCATCGGGTCTCTTTTACAAAAATGATTTACGGACCAAAACATATCCAATATTCATACAATTAATTGGCATTGTAGCCCCAAGGGTTAGCTCAATTGGTTGAACCATCCACCAAAGCCATGTTGTCAACGAGGAGGCCATAGGTCACAAGTTCAAATCCAATCGAGTCCTTTGAGATTACCAACTGGGATTGTCGCTAGCAACCAAGCTACACTAGTCCATACAATATTCCAAGGAAGAAAGGAGGATCATGCAAGGTAATATCAACTAAATACAACCTCCCAAATCGGATCAAAATGATAATAAATGCATCCATCATGCAACTTAAAAAAAATAAATGTAGCATACTAATGAGCATGGATTTTTAAAATTTCATTACAACAAAATGTCCATAAATAGAATAAAAATCATTCACACAACATGCACAATCATAAATTTCTAAAATAGAGAACAACAATAATTTTGCATATTCATATACAATGAAATGAGACTTATCTTTTAACAACAATGGGTCCAAGACTTGCATGAAAGAAATTTCCACTCTAGTGGTAGATATTTAATGCATAGACCAGTCCCATGCCAAGCTATGCAACCACCAAGGTGAAGGAACCAAGCTACAAGTTTTTATCTCTTTCAACCAAGGAAAATTTTAAGAACACTCCTAAATTTATATTTACTAATTTGTTGAATCCTCGTGGTAAGTAGAAAAATTCGAAGGCTAATTGATCACTAGTAAAATATGCATAACATTTTTTTTGGTGAATTTTGTATTGAAATGTAAAATCTTTGTAGAATTTAGGTGAATCTTTCACTAAATCATAAAGTATTTGTAAAATTTTGGTGAAGCTTTCACTAAGTTATAAGATATTATGAAGTGTTGCCGAATCTTTTGATAAAGTATAAGACCATATATATCAATAGGAAAATGTTTTCATAAAATTATAATATATTCATTTTCTATGTTTGAAAAAAGAAACATACTTTACCCCTCTTATAGACAATATTTCAAGTACCACGACAATATTTCAAGTATTAGGGCTTGTGTTCATTAGGGTTTCTATTGTACACTCTTGCAAATCCTTCTATCAATTTTGATTATGTTTCACCACAAAATTCCTATATGTGGTGAACATGACCTCCACTTCTCTTGAGCTTGGGAGAGATTAATGGTCGCTCCCTCATTTCTATCATGGATTCATCATCGTCAATTCATTGATTATGAAAGTCATCTTTGAGTGCATCATAGGATGTTCCTAAATAGGAGATTCCAAGATTCTATCCATCTATAACCTGAAAAGTATAAGAATGTTGATATGCCCTTTTTCATAGAGAATAACACCTCTCCTCCCTCTCACCCCATGTGGAGAAAAATCATTATTGACTCATTGGTTATGAAAGCACTCTTCAAGTGCATCAAAGGATGTTCTGGAATAGGAGGTTACAAGATTATATTCATCAATAACCATCTCTATCCATCAACAATAGTTTATTGTTGAGTGAATATATGCATCTCATTATTCATGTTCGTCTTTATTCATCTATGTTGTGGTAATTGTAGAAATATTTAAAACTTAACTTATGATTATGACCAAGAATTCTATTAAAAAATTGTATTATGGAAATATGTATGTATATGAGAGTTAGTTATTTCATATGAGTTACTGCAATGTGGGCCATTGATTCCATATTTTAATTACTTATTATTAACTAAATATGTGTTTTTCATTCTTTATTATTCAACAATGTTATTGCAATTACATAAATATATCGAGTTGAAAGTTACTACTGTGGAAAGAAATCTACTGATAATTTGTGGTATTACAAATCATAATGCAAATTGCAATAAGGTTAAGAAAAAATAATGTTTGCAATATTGACCATTTTGACAAAACAACGAGCATGTTCACTAAATATAGTGGGTGTGATCTCTACGAGTGACAACGATTACAAACAACCATAGTGATATATGCATGACAGAGAACACTAGGGAATGGTGGTGTCTCACAAATTGGTAGAGTACTTGGGCTTGTTTCCTTTACACTTTATCAAGTATCCATTCAACATTTCACAGTGATTTAACTTTAAAACTTTTAAAATTTCAAAAGATACTAGCCAGCCTCCGAGGGCAGGTGCCTTGGATAGCCTTCTGGGATCCAGATAATGACTCAACCTAGACTCGCCGCCAGCGAGATTCCATAGCCCCGATGGGTTTTCCACCATGTTTACCTGTAGGGGCAAATGGCCTTACATCAAACAAAGGATGAGTGCTCATCCCTTGGCCACTGACTAGTTTTATAACATTTACTTCACTAGGCATTAGTGCTTAGAAGCACCACTAATTACAACTTGTCTTTTACATCATTTAGATTTAGCATTTAAGTGTTCCGATGCTTTAATGTCTAAAGACACTTTTATTGGGCATACTTGGTTTGAGGACTAAAGGAAAATCATCCAGTGACACAGGCCACACATCCCTTCCACAAGGCATCATACAAGCAAAAAACAAGGAACTAGGCCACATACTCCAGATCCAGAGACATAGTGTGAACATGGGATCTGTCATGCACAAGGGTCAAAGTTGGTAAAAGTTCATAAATCTCACAGGTCCAAGTCATACGTCAAAGGGTAAAGCAATATGGATGAAAATTGGATGTATGAGAAAAATTCATAGATGGAACCAACATAGCAAGACAAGCTAAAGTTGTATAAAGCATGGCTTAAACATTGGCCTTACCTCGCATAACATCTCCTATTCATAGATCTGCTCCTGCCCTTATAGAGTTAGATACAAAATTATCCATCTTCGAAACAGGCATTAAAGTAGTAGATCTTTTAGCTCCTTATCGCTGTGGGGGGGAAATCGGTTTATTTGGAGGAGCTGGAGTGGGTAAAACAATACTCATTATGGAGTTGATCAACAACATTGCTAAGGCTCATGGAGGAGTATCTGTATTTGGAGGAGTAGGAGAACGTACCTATGAAGGGAATGATCTTTACATGGAAATGAAAGATTCGGGAGTAATTAATGAACAAAGCATCTCAGAATCAAAAGTGGCTTTGGTCGATGGTCAGATGAATGAACCACCAAGAGCTCGTATGAGAGTCGTAGGCTTTCAAACATTCACAACACAAGTTAGGCATCAAAATACTAATCCAATAAGCATCAATCACCATAATCATCATAGCACATCAATTCAGGGTGTCAATATACATCAAAGAGCAAAACAAAACTAAGAAGCGATATACCTGATCTCCCCATATATATGTCTTTGTCTGAAATGCCACTCTACCTATCAAGAATGGACCATCTCTATTGCTCTGCTCAAATGGACTATGACATTACCAAGGTCGTCTCAATGGACTAGAAATCTCATTCATGACAAAGTATTTCTCTACATCTAATGTTGAATGAGGCTCTGAATATCTATGTGTTGTGGCTCAAGTCAATCCATGGTGTATCCTCATGTATAAGACTAGCTTTGAAAATGAGAAAACATCCATCTGTTGCATCACGGTATCCAGCTACAATGTGTGTGATAACATCTAGCTCCAACTAAGACAAGTGCTATAAGGGAGAGAGTGCTTGAGAAAATCAGAAATCTCTAGTCTGCATCACCATCTCATCATCAATGATCCTACACTCAAATGTCTGCTTCATCTTTCAAAAGTACTTGTTCCTGCGCACATGGAAGCGAACACTACCCAAGAAACATATATGGTATAAAAGATAAATGAACGAAAAATAAATGTTGGAAGTAGATAGTAAAAATAAAATGGTGAAGTAAACATCTAATCTAAGAACTGTCAAGACAATTGCCAATTTTATTAATTGAAAAAGAAAAACACTCAAATATGAAGGGCCAAATTATATGGCATATAAGACTTGGCACATAACTTAAATAGAAATAGACTCAAATCCTACTGCTCAAGTGATCTTGTGAAGTCTTACCTACCCTACTCTAACCAATCGGACAAGTATTGCATAAAATCATAGATCCAATGTAACTACGTTGAAAAGATCAATTGGTCTTCCTTTACATTTAATGATCCAATAAGTTAGAGATGGTTTGGAAGTAATATGAATGAAAACCAAAACCATTCTAACTTGATGCTTAAGATTCATAGAATGATTTGGAAAATACAATATAAACTCATGCCATAGTTGGAAAAGTTTTTTGCAAACTTCATCCATCCAAACACCAATAGAATCATAAAAGTTATTGACCTTTAACATGGATGGAAGAAAAGGATACCATAACGTTTTCAAATCTCCTTGGCTTATGTTGTTTTCCTCATCTACCCCACTAGCATACTTAATGTTGTTTACTTTAGAATAGGTGGCAAAGCAAGTTGGGGATAAATTAGACAATAATAAACCGGAAATTGAGATTAACCCCTCTTGTTGCTTAAATATTGAGAAAATATGAAATTGATCTTTATAAATCTTTTACATTAACCGGTGAAATAGATTAGTAAATTGCAAACCATTATTCATCAAGGGTGTCTGGAAAAGAAAATGAAATGCTTTACCACCAATCAAGCAACAATATTGAGACTCGTGAATCAAATATGGCACAGTACAATACAACTCTAAAATTTGGGATGGGAGGGTGGATTGAGAACATGTGTTTTCTCCCACATGGATTATGATGTTTGACCTTGGAAATTAATAAGAGGGAAAAAATTTCAAATCAACGACACTTTTGATTTCAAGATTCAAAGCAAGGTCAATATAAGGATCAATCTCCCTATGAATGCTTAAACCCACGCATTGCACCAGCCCAACTTGATCAAGGACTAGATGAGGGATTTTATTGATATATAAATTAGGACAAGGATCCCTATTAGGACCATCTATTAAGAACTGCTCTCGATAAGGTTTACTTAACCACCATATCATCATCATGTATTTGTCCTTCTTTCATAGGGATAAGATGAGAATCAGAATTAAAATCCAAATGGCTTGAACATCAACTCAAATTATTGTCAACCAAGAAATGACTATGAAGTTGTTCCCCAAAAGGATCTTTAGTGGACTCATAAATGGGATGCTCCATTATGGATGTTTCTTGATGATAGTCATTGGGCTCTCCCTCTTCATTATGCCTTTTGTGGGTAATGATGTCAAAACTTTAATTAGTTCCCCTTCTAATTTAATATCGAGGTCATAATCTTGAAGGGTTGACATTTGCCCATCATCCTGGGTATTCTTCAAATATTCAATAACATTCTCTTGAATTGAAGGATCGCTCAAAATCTCATTCAAAGGCATACTCATTATTGGATCGGGAGAGAAAAATTAAGTCCAATGAAGACAGTCATTAGTTATATCATCATAATTATTTTGATCGTCTTCATCAAGTTTATCCTCATCAGCACAATCATTGTCTGATTGCTCCTCTACGGACTTATCAATGTTCTTACCCCATTTCTCTTTTAGTAAATTAGTAAACATATCATACCCAATGACTGATCCCGGTTCCAAATGGTTAAACCATAGCTTGGAATCCTCATATAAAGAAGCACCAAGGGCATGCATATAAATGTCTTCATCTTCAACACCTTGAGATTTCATTTACCACCAAAAGACATCCAAAAACCCTTCAATAGATAGAGAATCACTCTCAGAGAAATGAGGCAAATTTTTAAAAATAATTTGGCATAGGATGAGGTGCCCCATTTATTTCAGAGAAGTTAAAAGGAGAAGGTTTAACTTGTTTCTTAACAACTCTAGTTACTTGCATTGGGTGCCTAATGGAATTACAAGAATTATTCACCCAAAGCTCTGGCTAGGTTTGATGTTTACTCACTGGTTTACTCAGGGTGGTTGTAAATTCTTTATTACAAGGATGGGGAATTTGGCGGGTATCATAAGGATTGTGATAATCATGCTCAAAATCATCCTCATACCAAGAAGTTAATTTCCAACTATTCCTTTCCTAACTTTTTCTTTTAAGCATAGTTAGATTTTTTGTTGATTCTTTCATGATTTGTGATCTTTCGTGGATAAATACATCTGAATTCATAATGATTTACACAATGGGATCGCTTCCCAAAGGAGTCACATTGTGGAGTTTGTAAGAATGGGTCATTCCTCCCGTGGAGTCATGTGGTGGATTCTCTGGGTGAACAAATTGTCGTGTTCACCAAAAGGAAAATTATGTAAGGAGATGTAAGTGAAACAAAAGGCAATGATTATAAGATTTAAGCAAGTAAAATGTAATCACTGAAATTAAACCGGATGCAATATGAATAATAAATCATGCAAGCACATTCACAAACACTGAAGGTAAGCCTCTACCTCCCCGAAAACAACGCAAAAAATGTTATCACACAACTTGTAGTTTCCCCACAAAAGGTATCCTATTCAGGACGGTATTGGAGACATGCAACTGAAGAGGTCATCTACGAGTACCCCAACCCCCATATATGGATCGATTGTCATGCCAGTTAGGAAACCCTTCACCTTATTCCACTTGGAAATCAAATGAAAAAGGGGGAGATCCTGATCTATCATAGAAGGAAAGACCTAAAGCTAAAACACCAAATCAAACTATAGTGATAGAGTATGTAAGGTGTGTAGCTAATGAAACCCTAGATCTATGGTTGATGGCCACCGGTTAATATGTTTCAGAATATGAGGTTTTAGACAATGTAAATTTAGCCCAAAATGCTTATATTAAGTGGACATGTAATTATTATGTAGATCTAGGTGATAAATGTTAGCGTGAATGATCAAAATTGATACCCTAAGGGGATTGATGGTGAAAAATGAAAGTATACACAATGTAAGGAATTGAAGAACAATTAAAGTGATCTAGCACTTGAGACTTATGGCTTGATTATAGATCTCACAATATCCAAGAGTACAAACCAATCCAGGAAGTAAAACCTAAGAAAAATGGAAATAAAGACAAGGAGGGCGAATTGCCTTATTTTGTGTGGGAAAATGGATTCAAAATGTCATGCCCTAGAAGACCTACTAGCTCCAATGTATAGAGGAAAATACCCAGATGCCAAAATTTCCAAATTCTAAGTGAAACAATCTTGGTGAATTTTCCTACTTACTAAACTAGGGTTTTGAAGAAGTAAAATATGCAGCAAAAATTGGATGGAAAATAACAAGAGAAAATTACCTGAGAAAACTTACTTGATGCTTTGAGGAAGTATGTCGAAGTGATGAGGACTATCCCTGCACAGAACAAGTGGACGGGTGATGAAAATCTCACTCATAAGTTGCCCAGGAACCCACAAGTGCGCTCTCTCTCCTACCAAGCCAAGTAAGGAACGATGAGATCGGAAAGAAAAATAGCAATTGCAAATGAAAAGATGAAAGATAACATAAATGATTGATCTCAATACAAAATAAATCCTTGTTAAAGCACGATTTGAGAGAGAGACATAGAGAGTCTCTCCAACCAATGCACCCCTATCAAATCACCCTCTTCACCTGCAAGTAAAAATGTGGATACAAAATGTGCAAGATACATTCACCAAGATCTTCCAATACAAGCAAAAGATAGCATCAATCAACCTCCAAGAACATTCTTCAATAATCCACACAAGTAAAGAGATCCCAAAATATTTTCTCTATTAAAATTCCAAATCCAAGAGTCCAAATTTCCCGATGGGATACAATGAGGGGTGTCTCTTCTTTATATAGCTTTTGAGAGCCCAAAGCCCTAACTCACTTTATCATCCAATGCTTGAGATTAAAACATCATCAACAGTGGAGATTTTTTTCTTTTGTTCTACATACATGGATCAACGTGACTAAATCAAAGGGGACACACTTTTTCCCAGGGACTCCTTAGTAAGGAGATATACATCAAAGTGCCAAGATATAACAATGTAACACATGAAGGGGGGTGCCTTAGGGACATAAATAACCCTAGGCCCCTCAGATCATAACAACATAAGATATAACATGATAGTACATCAATGACCAAGGTGAGGGGCAGCCCATGGGGGACGTCCTCCCTAGAGAAGCCAATATAAATAATGTGGACCCTAATGTCAAGTATTGCCAATAAAGAATGGTCCAATAAGAAATCGTATATCATCACAAAACAATCTCATGCCATTTTCTTGACCATCCTAGCAAAATCGATTTCCTTAAGTAATTTCATAGTCCATTTCATCTAAATTTTATGTTGGTACAACATCCCGAAACTTTAAAAATTCAAATAACTCTTTGTCAGTTGCATCCTGTGACAAACTGACTGCAAAAATGGATCCAAAGACATAGGAGAAAAGTAATGGTGACTAGTCATACCCTTTGGTCCTTCACAACGCCCTAGGAGCATCATCCTCATCATCATCTCATCATAAATAATGTAACCAGAATAATAAAAGTGATAATAATCATTGAAACTCAAACCTATGGCCATGCGCTGAAAAATGAGACTGTGGTATGTGTGTTGGGCATGTCTGGGACATATATAGCCAATCTTGATTTTGTAGTCACTGCCTTGGGAAATGCATTTGACTTGGTCAATTGGGTTGACTTAGTCAAAGTACTCCATCTGAAGGTGAGATAATGATCTAGATGAATATGCATTCATTCAAGGTAAAAGATGCTCCAAGATGTATATTAATACCCAACTATAACATGCTTAATCATAATCTTGGTGACTAAATGATAATACATAAACAAATATACATGTGTCCTTGAATGGCCTTTGAATCTTCTATGAAGCCCCTTGCATATGCCATACGTACAAAGTTTACCTCATTTGCTAAAGCTAGGTGAGGGTGGATAAAAAGGTTTAAGGTAAAAAGGTGATGAGTTCTTGTTTATTTTAAACATGTGATCTCTTCGAGTGACAACAAATACACACAACCACAGTGACATATGCATGGCATAGAACACTAGAGAATGGTTATGTCTCACAAATGGGTAGAGTACTTGGGGCTTGTTTTCTTGAGACTCTATCAAGTATCCATTCAACATTTCACAAGGATTTAACTTTAAAGCATTTAAAATTTCAAAAAATACTAGCTAGCCTCTAATGGCAAGTGCCTTGGATAGCCTTCTAGGCTCCAGACAATGACTTGGCCTAGCCCCGCTGCCAGCGAGTGTCCATAACCTTGACGGGTTTTCCACCATGTTTCCCTATAGGAGAAAATGGCCTTATATCAAACAAAGGAAGAGTGCTCATCCCTTGGCCATTGACTAGTTTTATAGCATTTACTTCACTTTGGCATTAGTGCTCAGAAGCACTACTAAATTGTAGCTTATATTTTGCATCATTTAGATTTAGCATTTAAGCGTTCTGATGCATCAGTGTCCAAAGACACCTTTATTGAGAATACTTGGTTTGAGGACTAAAGGAAAACCATCAGGTGACATAGGTTGCACATCACTTCCACAAGGCATCATACAAGTAGAAGGCAAGGAATCGGGCCACATACTCTAGAGCCAGAGACACAATGCAAACATGGGATCCATCATGTACAAGGATCAAAGTTGGGAAAAGCTCATCAATCTCACAAGTCCAAGTCATAAGTCAAAGGGTAAAACAATAGAAATGAAAATTGGATGTACAAGGAAAAGTGATAGCTAGAACCAACATAGCAAGACAAGCTAAGTTTGTATAAAGCATGGCATAGGCATGCGCCTTACATATTAGACCATCAACCATTCAAAACACAAGTTAGGCATCAAAATACTAATCCAATAAGCATTGGTCACCATGATCATCATAACCTAAGTCACCTGACACAAGGACATGGTACACAGAGGGCACGAGAATATGAGTGTTTGACGACCCCTGAAANATATAT
Source organism: Pseudotsuga menziesii (assembly GCA_001517045.1). NCBI lineage: Eukaryota > Viridiplantae > Streptophyta > Pinopsida > Pinales > Pinaceae > Pseudotsuga > Pseudotsuga menziesii. The sequence goes on along the minus strand of LPNX011026866.1, from coordinate 589,009 downwards.
ATATATATATATATATATATATATATAGAGAGAGAGAGAGAGAGAGAGAGAGAGAGAGAGAGAGAGAGAGAGAGAGACATTTAGATCGAAATTTTGTAGAAACTAGAAAATTTAGAAATATTCAATAGAAATTACAATCAATACACATTACACATTCACAAATCTGAAATCACAATGCATATGTCAATGATAGACCTAATCGAAACCGCCATTAGCAAAAATCTATAGGTCTCAATCCACTATTGAAACAAGGGAAAAAGGTTGTTGATTGGCTTCCTTTGCCCCCACTATTGGATGCCCGCAAGTGGAATAAGAAAAACAACCAAATAAGACTATTTCTATTTAATTAGATTACGTGGATGGGGGTCACACCCTATTATTATTTGTTCCCATTACTAAACACCCTTTGTATTTTAGATAATGTCACTTAGATTGAAAGTCATGGGTAGGAATATAAATAAAGGGTAACCTTACCTGTGTGAAATGAATCCCCTTATGATGTTTTTTTGTGGAATATGGCCCCACATAATACTTATTGGTATGCTCCCTGACCTGATTTGAGAGTTTAAGAGCCAAAAACTGTAACATGTAAATGTACATATAAGAATACTGAAAATACATCACAACAAAGAGCCAAACAATGTAATATGTAAATGTATATGGAAGAATAAAATACATCACAAATTGCAGACAAAGAAAGAGAAGGATGACAAACATGGGGGGCTATAATTCCATCGGTGCAATAGGTTCTCATAGACTCATAAAATTTCTCATCAAAATCAAAATCAAAATGTTATATTGCAGAGATGTCGAAATCATATTTCTCATTAAGTCATCAAAATCAAAATGTATTACATAGATGTCGAAACACCACTGGTAAATACAAAATGGGGTAGATCAAGATGGAAAACCTTCTAATGCTCTTCACCTACAACAAAAACCCTCTTAGAGCTCACTCCTCACTGAAAAATGTGAATGAATAACGATAAAATTGTTTTTTTATAGTTTTTTTGGATTAGAAGTGTCTTGATTTTGGCACGCATCCTGACAGAGTATTGGACACGTGTTTTGGACATGTCCTAAAATGGGACACGTCCAAAACAAGTGTCTGACACTGTGTCAAGACATGTTCGTGTTTGACACGATGACATGGGACACTTTTGCCTATTTGGGCATGTCCGGTGACTTAGATCATAGCACATCAAGTCAAGGTGTTAATATACATCAGAGATCAAATCAAAACCAAGAAGCAATATACATGATTTCACCATATATATGTATGTCTGAAACACCACTCTACCTATCAAGAAAGTACCATCTTTGCTACTCTGATCAAATGGACTATGACACTACTAAGGTCATCTCAATGGACTAGGAAATCTTAGTCATGACAAAGGATTGCTTTGCATCTAATGTTGAATGAGGCTCTGAATATCTCTGTGATGTGGCTCAAGTCAATCCATGTTGTATCTTCATTTATAAGACTGGATCTGAAAATGAGAAAATATCCATCCACTGCATCATGGTAGCCAACTACAATGTATGTGATAACAAGTCAGTAAAAGAGCTCCTTAAGATATGCCCAAGAATGTCATGGAAAACTAAGATTCTAAAAAAAAATGGATGAATTCATCATGTGATTCTTATGGAAGCTAGGAATAATACAATTTTTAAGGGAAAACATGGGTCAAGGAGCAAACATGAGGCACGATCAAGCAACCCATTTTGGAGATAGCCAAATTCAAATGTAAGAATTGGAAAATAAAGTGGAAGCAGATTGGAAAACTTTTCCATTGGATTGCATATCAGAAGGTCTTGAATTCGTAGATGGTGTTGATTGAATTTACTCTTGAGAGCAGACAAGGCCTCACTACTGACTATTTTATTCCTTTCGTTTTTGGGTATAGTTGATAGTGAATGAAGTGGAAATATTTTTGTTTGACTGTGAAGTGGTTGAGAATTTCTATGAATGGAAAAAACAAGTTAGTGCATGATATACTTTATTGGGGGATTTTGTTTACTTTTCAAATGGTCCACAACTTTGTAAATTGGTATGTCAGATACTTGGGTTGTTGAAATATAATAGTAATCCAAGAAAGAATTCCACACCTAAAGAGTAAGATTTATTTATTTCTTGTTTTTTACTGAGCACATTTGAATAACAAAGCTACCAACCATTAGCAATCATGGCAGTCCCATCTTAGATAGCCTGGAAAGTATTTAAAAGATTCATAAAGAGTTCTAGTATGAACAAGTCCTTTAGTTTTTTTTAACAACTTCCTCAAATCAAAATAGTAGATGGCAAACATTTGAGTGTCAATCAATCATAAAAACATTTCACATAAACCAGGACCACCAAAATCAATTAAATATTTCAATGCAATTGTTTTTAGTGGAAAAAGCATGTGTCAAATTATTTTGTGATTAGTTGCATTTCTTCCTTCAATAAGAATTTAGATAAGTTTTGCCAAATCTGAATAGTAATGAGGAATTACAAAGTGCTCAAATGAGGAGTTACAGAACTATCATGTCATTGCTATCCATATTTAACAAATAGTAACCTCAAGCAACACATTGAAAACTTTAGATGCATGGACTCTTAAGCTCATGATCATGCAAGAAAATAATAATTTCAGAACATAATTTACTCTTGCCTTTAACTCACAAGGATCATAGGTATCTCTATAAATAAATCTTCCATTTATGGGATTTTGTTGGATTACCTAGCAGCATAAGATGCAAGAGGGGACCAATCTCTCCATCAAGAAAATTAACAAGTTTGGAACATAATCTATTCTTGCCTTCATCGCATAGGGATCCCTATCAGTATGGTTCTCGATTGGATTATCTAGCATCATAAAATGAATTTTGCACAAGGAATATGTATCGCAAGGGAAGGGAAAATATATGTTTCCTCTAAAAAATATCATCGAATCTATGTTCGAGAGACCATAATTCAGAATCATGAACAACATTTTGCACACAAAAAAATAGTCCCTCAAATTGTTGGTTGAATTAACATTTGGATGAAAAAACAAAATCATCAAATAAATGAGTTGAAACTAAGTTACAATATTTTTATGAATATTTCCCTTCTCTACATATTAAAATGTAGCATGGCAGACACAACTATATGTATGACTTTGGAAATGGAAATATATTCCAAAATCCCAAAGTTTCATCCCCTGCACCTATGACAATTGTCTACAAACAAAACCCAAATATTGTTTGATCAAGGTGACTTTCCGTCTAAACTTTTATCTCATAGCATAAAAAGATAAATCTGAAAGTCTTGTTGGATTCAAAGCAGTTTGATCAAGGCCACTTTCTATCTAAACTTTATCTCATAGCATAAAAAGATAAATCTAAAAGTCTTGTTGGATTTGAAACAGTTTGATCAATGTGACTTTCCATCTTAACTTTTATCTCATAGCATAAAAAGATAAATCTGAAAGTCTTGTTGGATTCAAAGCAGTTACCTTTCCATAAGGTGAAATGGCAAGATAAAGAACCCTATATGATTTGTTATATAACCAACATAGATCCATCTCAAAAAGGGATCTACCAAGCGCCAAGAGGGATAAAATCTCTAGAGATGCAAATCCCTTTTTAAAATGTAAACGTTGAAGAAACATTTTAATTTATCTAATTAGTGTAGTTTTATATATATGACGTTGTAAATGATTAAAATCTAATTTGAGCTGACATGTTATTTTTAATAATATTTTAATTTTTTTTATAAAAGACACGTCAGATCTAGGATGAACACGAAAAGAGTTACACATCTCCCCAGATGTAGAATGCGCCTCTTCGACGCAATTATCTTTATATTTATAAGTTTTAATATATTTTCATTCATAGTAATTTTATTTCCTCGAATGTGGGTGGTTAACAAGCATAACCATATTAATTAATAAAATGGTTGATATAAACACATCCACTACATTCCTTTTCTACCTTTAATAATCCCACAAATTGATGTATATCAATCATATTAATATTTAATGGTTGGGCTAGTTAATTACACTAATAATAACAATTTCATTTGGATGAATGTTTGATGAAACTAAACCTCTCCAAAATGAATTTTTGTTAAAGCTTTTGATCCCACAAATACATACCAAAGAGCAACCTTTGTGCCATATTCCGGTAGACCTTATCTTTACATTCTTTCTACTTGTTTTCTATTGCTTGCAGGACATTTTTGTTAAAGCTTTTGACCCCACAAATACATACCAAAGGGCAACCTTTGTGCCATATTCTCGTAGACATTATTTTTACATTATTTCTACTTGTTTTCTATTGCTTGCAGGACACTTTTTCTACAAAGGAAACCACTGATTAGAAAAAACACCATAACCCAGCACATAAATTTCTACTCTTTACAAATTCATAGACTGACACACCAACGATCAACACATTATATATATACACAAGTAGAGGAAAGAGCCTTTGAACATACATAGTAACCATTATTTCATCCAACGTGCATTTAAAAGTAAGTTTGAAAGATTATCTGTACAGAATCGCCCCTTTTTTAAGCACCACCACCCTTGTTCTACTTCTCACATCTTTCGTGATGAAGTTCTTGCGACAGCAATATAGCCACAATAATATGTTGTCTGCTGATAAACCATTTGAAAACAAGACAAAACTTATCTTGTTCAGCCTTCAAAACATATGTATCTGCATGACTTGCATGATGCAAAAACAGCTAACTATAACTATTAATGTGATGAAGTTCTTGAGACAGCAATATAGCCACAATAATATGTTGTCTGCTGATAAAACATTTGAAAACAGGACAAAACTTGTCTTGTTCAGCCTTCAAAACATCTGTATCTGCATGTTAACATTTCTCCATGAATTGCATTGATCCGTCGGATCTCAACTTATGTGCATTAAAAAGTTTAATGAATGCGACTAATCAGTTTGCTTAATCCATGAAACAGCATTAACAGACATTAAATGCTTAGAACAGAAAATGAAAAGCAAAACCGATAAGCAGGTAATAAAAGAAACACAGAATCAGAGAGTCACAAGCAGAAGTTGATAATGGAGTTCACCCCCTCCACTGGGCTACGTCTCTGGGTCCCTCTCCAATGGGTACTGATCCAATTAATCTCTTTAAGATGGTACAAAATGGTTCTGGAATCAACTTCAACAACTGTAAACAAAATGATGTACAAAGTCTTTAAGACCTCTCTTATGGAAATTACAATTAGCCTTCAAAAGGCAAAGAAAGCTAAATTATAACAAAGAATGTCGACTTCGAAAAGAAACAGCATCTGGGCACTTCATAGCAACTCCCCAAGTTTCTCATACCAGAAAAACGAAGCTCTGTGCTCTAACACAAACTGAATCTCTTTCTCCCCGTCCCCCTAATGTCGTCATAACTCCTCTATTTAACGTTCAGTTCGAGCATAAGTAACAGGTTTTGATTCGTCTTTATCATCACCGCTGTTATCTTCTTTATTATCATTACAACCATATGCTAAAACTGAACCATGCATTTCCGCCAAATCGCTGCACAAGTGTTATGTTACCACAACGTTTCATATCCCCGAAACCTTGCAACTAACTCCACGCACATGTGTTGATTCACAACACGTTGCAATAATCCTGCAACCGGGCTATGCCACATGTAACGTAACCGTTTGATGTCACCACCAACTTCACAAATGTCGCAGCAACTGATATATATATATATACAGGTTGCAGCATCGCAGCATGTAACTAATGTCGCAGCATCGCAGCATATGGGACCAATGTCGCAGCATCGCAACATGTAACCAATGTCGCAGCATATGGGACCGCGCGGGCTGTTCACGAACCATTCGATGCTCCACTTGACGGTGCGCAAGACTGCCAGAACGTTGCCAGCTAACTGCGCGAGCATGTTACCACTGCACGGCCCATACTATCACTGCGCAAGCTGCGCGGCCCATACAAGCTGCGCGATGCTATGTCGAACTGCGTGGCCCCTTAAGGCTAGTCGTGCACTATGTTTAGCATATGTTATGTTCTTTGAACCATGTACCATATTGGATCAATGTAATTTTGAAGATGAATAATCCACCGGATCATGCATGATGCAGAAACAGCCAACTATAAGTACTAATGTGATGAAGTTCTTGACACAGCAATATAGCCACAATAATATGTTGTTTGCTGATAAAACATTTGAAAACAGGACAAAACTTGCCTTGTTCAGCCTTCAAAACATCTGTATCTGCTTGTTATCATTTCTGCATGACTTCCATGATGCAGAAACAGCTAACCATAAGTATTAATGTGCTTGAGGTGAAATCAAGGAACTATTTACTTTCAAGCTTCAATGGAAGTTACCATTAGGCTAGCCGCTAAACGCCTTAATGCAACTTGCAATCCGTATCCAAACTAAATGCCTCAAAATTTAACTTGGTGAGAGAACCCTTTGGTTCATACCTGCAATGAAACTCGGCTGAATATATTAAGTTGACAATGATGAATGTGTATGTCTGTCGGACTGTGGTCTCCTGGTTGAGACAGTGCATAACCATGCAACTGACCCAGGTTCAAACCCCAGCGAGAATACCCTAAAACAATGTATACACTGGCCAAGTTTGACAGCTCCCTCATCTTGAGATGCGACCATCATCATGCTGAGATGGGGCCATGGTAATACTGTCCTGGGGTTTATAGCTTCCGACAGCTAAACAAGGCATTTGCCTAGGCCCGACCTCATACAAACCCTAACCAAATATTCATAGTTACCTGAATCCAAATTGCATTTATAGCTCCACACAGATGAAAAAAGAGTTTATCCTTACCTGTAAAAATAAATGATGAATATGCCTGTCTAACATGGTTTACATGTAAAGCCCACCGGAGGGCAGCCGAAGATCTCCATCGTCTCATAAATCTCCTGTACCTCATCCATTTGGTTCTGCAAGCGGTCAAATAATATAAATGGACGAAAAGGTTTTCTATTTGGAGCACAACCATCAATTACCATCTTTTCCAATACCCTCAAGGCTGCATTGACATTCTTTCTACAAACAGCCCTAATAAGCAAATTGTAAGAGCGTACTCTGCTGGTTAATGGCATCTTCTCGATGATTCGTATGACTTCATTGAGCGAGTTGGGATCATCATGCCAGGCGGTGGCGAACCTGAATGTTCTCACCGTAACATCGACTTGTGCATCCAATCTCTCTGAGAAAACCATCTGTATAGCGTTTAAGTCCTTAGAATGGGCGAGAATCGTGGTAAGCAAATTATAAGTTGAAACGCTATGTTTAAACCGGTTGTAGTGCGGCCCATTTAAAAACCTCCGAGCTAAGATCGGAGATCTTATTTCACTCAATACCATCCTTACTATCTGCCGAGATACCTGAAAACCCATTTTAGTTAGAGTTTCTTCCATGTCGGTGTCGTCCTTTTCAAGAACTTTGCATATTTCTTGTTTAAAACCCACCGGCTTCCAGTCCTGTTTTGATAAGAATTCGTTAGACTTGTTCGAGTTAGGCAAGCGGTCTGCCTGTTTTTCGCTGTTCATGGCTTGCGATTTAGGGCTTTCCTCCTCGTCCGTTGCTGATTGAGTTTTCTCCTAGATTTGAACCGTTGCAGATGCATTCGTTGAGTATAATTTATGGCTGAAAATGAGTTAATGAAAAGGGAGAAAACTCTTACCGTTTTGAAAGATTTTCAGGGCTTTGGAGTCCGAATTTCGGTGCCATTGCGATGTTACAGAGTTCCAGCTAAAGGCCAGTCCTGATCGAGATACACAAGCCACAACCTGCATTGCAAGGAGTTCTGGTATGGATTTTTCAGCGGCGTAGGAAAGCAATCGAAAGAATCGAAGCTTAGAGGAGCAGGGGTTTTTCTTATGCTAGGGTTGTGCAATTCTTCTTGTGTCATTCTTTCCCATTCCCAACCAAGGGACGGGTAACACAAAATAGAAACCTCTCGTATTTCGTTATAGAAGACAATTTCCCCATAATATCAGCAAATACAGCCAGGTGAAAAGGACCAAAATGATAATAAATGCATGCATACTGTAACTTCAAAGAAAAATGTATCAAAAGAATAACAATAATTTTTTATATTCATATACAATGAAATGATACTCATCTTTTAGCAACAATTGGCCTAAGATATGAGAGCATTTTTCCACCCAAATACTAAGTATTTAATGTATATACCACCTCAAAGCTAAGCTATTTTATGAGGCAAACAATATCTAGCATGCTGCAGAGCATATAATGCGGTTGTAGCACGCTTATGACTATCGGCTTTATGACTATCGGATCTTGAAATGCTCAAGATCAAACGGCCATCAACAGCATTAAATGCTCTGCAACAGGCTAAATATTGCTTACCATCTTATGAGGCCAAAGGTAAAGGAACCAAGTTACTAACTTTTATATCTCTCAACCAAGGAAAATTTTTAAGAACCCCTTCAAATTATATATATAATAATTCGTTGAATCTTCATGGTAAGCAAGAAAATTTGAAGGCTAATTGATCAATAATATGTGTGTGTGACGGAGAATTTTTCATTGAATTATAAAATCCTTGTAGAATCTTGGTGAATCTTTCACTAAATTATAAAATCTTTATAAAATTTTGGTGAATCTTTCACTAAATTATAAAATATTGTGAAGCATTAGCGAATCTTTTGATAAAGTATAAGACCATATATAGAAGTAGTAAAAAGTCTTCATAAAATTATAATATATACGCATTTTCTATGTTTGAGAAAAGAAACATAATTTTCCCTTGACAATATTTCAAGCATTAGGGCTTGTGCTCGTGAGGGTTTCTATTGTACTCTCATACAAAATCCTCTATCAATTTTGATTGTTTTTCACCACAAAAATCCTATATGTAGTGAACATGACCTCCATTTCTCTCAAGCTTGTGAGAAATTAATCTTTGCTCTCCCATTTCTATTATGGACTCTTCATCGTTGATTCACTAATTATAAAGGTACTATTTGAGTGCATCATGGGATGTTTCTAAATAAGAGGTTACAATGCTCTATCCATTAATAACCCCAAAAGTATAAGAATGTTAATAGGCCCTTTCTCATGGAGAATAACGCTTCTCCTCCCTCTCACCCTGTGTGGGGAAAATTCATTATCGACTCATTGGTTATGAAAGTATTCTTTGAATGCGTCATAAGATGTCCCTAAATAGGAGGTTACATGATTATATTCATCAATGTCCATATGTATCCATCAACAATATTTTATTGTGAATATATGCATCTCAATATCCATGCTTGTCTTTATCCATCTATGTTGTTGTAATTGCATACATATTTAAAGCTTGAAGTTATGATTATGGCTAAAAAGCTTATTAAAATTTTGAATTATTGAAATGGGTATGTATATGAGAGTTAGTCATTTCATATGGGTTATTGTATTATAGGTCATTACTTTCGGTTATTGTATTATAGGTCATTACTTTCATATTGTAATTGTTTATATTCACTAAATATATGTTTTTTATTCTTCATTATTCAACAATGTTGTTGCAATTATATAAATATTTCAAGTTGAAAGTTATTATTATGGCCAACAAATCTACTAATAATTTGTATTGTTGCAAACCATAATACAAATTGCAATAAGTTTAGGAAAAATCAATATTTGCAATATTGACCATTTTGATAAAACAATGAGCATGTTCACTAAATAAAGTGGGTGTTTGTGGTCCTATAAAGGAATCTCTAAATACTTAAAGCATCATTTAGAGCCAAAATGTATGTAAGGGTACACCAAAAGTGATCAAGTTAACTAGAAAATGGACCAAGTGAAAGGGTTATATGGTTATGGGTAAAAGTTCAAGGGAAAAGGTGAAGGAACCCTCTTGGGGATTGATATTAATCAAATGGAGGATAAAAATCAAGTTAAAGAACCTAAAGTCAATAATTCAAACCATAGGAAGAGCATTAAGAGAGAAGAGATCAACACTTTTCTTGTCGTCCTCTTGTGTGTAGGAGTCCTTCATATCACCCTATATAGTGGTATGTGCATAGAAAAAGCAAATTGATATTTACACTACCTTCCCCCACCATGCTAAGGGCATGGATCCAACAAAGCATATGATTAATGATTTGAGATGAAGACTCGTCCACATAAGAATTCAAGTATATGAATCATGGCATATAAAGGAAAGCAATACTAGCAATCACGAGTTTAAACTAATTAGGATTGAAAAAAAAATTAAGCATAATGGGAAAGAGAAAATAGAAAAGGGGGAATGTTTAGGATGTTTCATGTAGAAGCAATAAGAATTAATTTGTGATAGAGTTGAGTCCACCAAGCAACATGAATGCCCAACTCATCTTTGCAATGGTATTGGATATATATATATAATTTAAAAGTGGATGACCTTACAGAAGATAAATGATACAATCTCTTCAATATAGATGAAGAATGTACCTCACTTCTCTTAGAGCAATGAATCCATCTCAATATCCTTCTCTTCAAAATTTCATCCCAAGGATTTTGTAAATAGGAAATAGATACTCATGAAAAGGCATACTATGCTTTCTATGTTGAATTATCGACGAGCAAATTATGGGCTAGAGATGAACCTTGAGGTTATTTGATGGAACTAGGAATGCATAGTATTTTATTCAATAAAAGATGGATATTATATTACCTTAATCACTAAAAAAACCTTTAGAAATGTCATTCCCAAGAAAATATATCATCCTTTAGTATGGGCCAAACAATTATCTTCAAAATATATCATCCTTTAGTATGGGCCAAATCATTATCTTCACCTAGCTAGTAAATGAAAGATACTTCTTTAGAAAGCTTTGATGAAATAAGTAGTGGGCCCATCTTAAGATAGTGGTTTCTTGAAATAATAACAAGATGATGATCATGTAGTAACTATGATTATGTTAGAACATATTTATGGTTTAGACATTCTTTAAGTGGGCACCCTCCCCTAGTCTCATAGTCAGTGAAATATCTCTTTAACATATGCCCAAGAATGTCATGGAACATTAAGATTTAAAAAAAATGGATGGCCTCCTCATGTGATTCTTATGGAAGCTGGGAATTCTACAATTTTGGAGATAGCCAATTTTGGAAAACATGGGTCAAGGAGCAAACATGAGGCAAGATCAAGCAACCCATTTTGGAGATAGCCAAATTCAAACGCAAGGATTGAGCACTTCTCATATTGATTCCTCAAAATTTGATCTTATCTAGGCTATTGGATTATATCTTCGTCTTCACCTCATTGATGGAAAACTATTTATGCATTAAGACTTATGAGAAAGGATGGCATCAAACACTTATTTGTTGGATAAAGTTCAAATAGATGGGACCTTGAATGGAAACCCAGGTTTGGTGAGGATAAGAGGCTTTTGTAGTTATCACAAAGTAAATTTCTCGGTTTTGTGCCTCAATTTATTGGATTGAGAAAACAACTAAACAAAGTTTGGAACCTTAACCAAGATAGTATTGTATGCCTTCAAACTTGGTTTTAAGACATTCCATACATGGAAAAGAAGAATAGTGCATAAAGCAGCATATATCTTTAGTATTAATGATATATAATTATTACATTTAATTTCATCTAAGAAGAATAGTGCATGGAGGAGCATATATCTCTAGTATTAATGATATATAATTATCACATTTAATTTCATCTAAGAAGAATAGTGCATGGAGGAGCATATATCTCTAGTATTAATGATATATAATTATCAAATTTAATTTCATCCATGTTAGAAGAAAATTGGGATTTTGAAATATATATTACTAAAGTGAGACTTAAGTAATTGCCCAGAAAATAAATTTAATTATTTTCCATTTCTACTCTACTTAATAGAAATTCATTCATATACTCTCTACTTTGATAGGACCGTAAATAATTTGTAAACCATTGGATTTTCCATTGCAAAAATGTAAAACAACACAATAGAAACATGACTTCTCTTGGGGGACGACCCAATTCTTTTACATGACCTTGAGTTTCTTGGAACTAGGGGTGACTCAAATCTTTTACATGACCTTGCGTTTCTTGGAACTAGGGGTGCCTATGTAAAGAGTAATTGAGGTTTGTATCACTGGCATTGAGATTTGGGTATGAAATCCAACCACTCTGCTATTTAGAGAGATTTTTAGATAAAAGGATTCTTTGTGTATGTATATCTACATCAATAGTATACAAAAATTATATTGATGGAAGTTTAATACTTGCAAATTGCAATAGCCTTGATTTAACAACTATGTGTATATATTTAAAGAGATGTCATCATCTTTTTTTTTGTATTGGGAAGTTTCTTTTGAATAAAAGTCATAAGCAAATAGCCCATGTCATCTCCTTTCATCAAAGAGAAAAGGAAGGTTGACAAGGGTTCAAATCCGAAGACTTGAGAGTAAACTTACTTGTCATAACTTCAAAACTAAATAAAAAAGGATAGAAACATGTAAGATTCATGTCAGCTTCATAATGGATACTCCAATTATGAGAATTATTTTCAAGGATGACATCTATAATGATGAAGGCATTCAATATATATGTATAGATGTCACTTTAATTCTATCAAATTACAATTAGAATGTGGATGACCAGTAAGCATTTAGTTATATTTTAGCGCTATGAAAACAAAAAGCCTTTATATTTAACTCCTCTTCTGAGATGATTTGGATAGTTGTGTGTGAGACTCGGAGATGACCAGTGGAAGACAACTTGGATGAGTATGGGACATGATTGGGGAAGGGAACTGTTATCACATATACATTTTTTCAGCTAGGCTTCCATGATGTAGCATGTAGACCTGTCTCTTGTTATTTCAGGCTACTTTTACATGGGGTATCATCATGGATCTCTACAGCTTCATTTCACTTCAGAGCCTTGTTCTTGATGTTTTCCTTGCCAGGACTGAGACCTAGGAGTCCATTGAGTTGATTTTGGTGATGCTCTAGTTCATTTCAGCAGAGCAGCGAATCTTGAGTTGGTACACACACAACCGGGGGCTTATCAGTTGGAGATAGGTATACATGGTGAGATCAGGTATATTTCCTTGGTTTGGTTATTGCTCTGTGATGTATCTCAGATACCTGTACTTGTCATGTTAGGATGATCATAGTGACCTATGTTATATGTACTTTATTGCTCTAACCTTTGTTATGATTGATCAAGGAATCCAATGTGAAGACTGTTTCCCATGCCATGTTCAAACAAGTGTAACCCTTAGTGCTAGGTTGGTTCCATTACATCTCTATCCGTCCATCCAGTTCATCCATATTTGCTTTTACCCCATGACTATGACTGATAGAGACATGTGAGATTGAAGACCTTTCCCCATTCTGACTACTATGTGTGACAGACTCCATGTTGTTATGTGTCTTGGGCTATGAAGTATGTGTCTTGGCCAGTTTGGATAGGTGCACAGGGTTGTCATCTTTACTTCCTCAAAACAAGTGCTCCACCATAACAGTGTTGTTAAACACTAAAGCATCGGAACGCATAAAAGCTATATCTAAAGGATGCAAGAATATAAAATAGTGAAAAAGGTAGTCAGTGGCCAAGAGATTCAACACCCATTCCTTGTATAATGTAAGGCTCAGTTTTCCCTCTATAGGGGCATCAGGGAAAGGCGAACCCGTTGAGGCTATGGACTGCTCGCGGGCAACAGGTAGCCTAGTCATTTACTGGAGCCTAGAAGGCTTTCCAGGGAACCTGCTCTTATAGGCTGGCTACTATCTTATAAAAATTGTGAAAGTCATTGAAAGGTTAATGGTCAAAGGATGAGCACTCACTCCTTGTATATTGTTCAGCTCAATGGTCCCCATAGGGCCATAGGGTGAGACTAGTCAAGAAAGACTGGGTCTTTGTTAGTACTGGAGCCCAGAAGGCTTCTAGGGCACCTGCCTTTGAAGGTTGACCTATATTTGCAATAACTTACAAATGAAAACTTGCTAGAGTCTGAAGGGAAGCATACCCAAGTACTTCACCCATCTACGAGACACCTCCATCCCCTATTGCTATTTGTCATACATGTGTCACCTTGGTAGAGTTTATTGGTTATCAGTCGGATAGATCACTAAGTCAAAGTCAGTCAAAGTCATGTCCCTTTCCTTAACCTGGATCTTTCATCATCACCCATCTATAGCATTATTGGTTACACCTTGTAAGTATGGCATGAGCAAGCAGAATTCCATAAGACTCTAAGATCTTTCAGAAGTAAAGGTACATTTTATTATTATTATTATGTTTGGTCACTATGATTATGAATAACTGATTTAAGTTGGGTTCTGATATACACCATTGGAGCATGGCTTATCTTGGAATGTTGCAGGATCATACTAGTACAGTATCTCACCTTGATTTTGGGTACTTTGATCGAGTCAGCTTAGTTGACCAAGTCAATCACGTTTCCCAAGGCAGTGACCCAAAAATGCAACATGGTCTATATTTGTCCGAAACATGCCCATGACCAATATTGTATTCTCAGTTTTCAGGGTTTAGCCCTGGATCTCCAGAAAAGTGATTATTATCACTTAATTATTGGCAAGATGACCTATTTTTTATTCAGATGGCAGTGTGTTTGGTTCTCCTAGAGCAGAGCAACGTTCCAGGGGGTACGAGTAGTCACTTATACCATTCTTATATGTCTCCATATCATCCAAAGCAGTCAGTTTGCCCCAGTTCTCAGCCTGGAGTGAGTTATGATGGATTTATCAGTTTTTAGGGATTAGACTAGCAGAAAATGAATTAGAAATTCACTGAAAAATCGATTTGGCCTCCTGGGTCAAGGAAATGGTGTGGAACTTTGACAGATGATGTTTTTCAGCATCCCGGGCAGTCCTTCAACAACTTTTAGTCAGCAGATGTCCAGATTATTTAGTTATGGCTCAACTAATGAGGAAAAAAGCCCCCAAGGGGCGCCCCCTCTAGTTGGCCATTGATGTATTTCATGATTATATCTTATGATTTGAAGTTGTAAAGGGGCCTAGGATGAATTAAGCCCATAAGTGACCCCCCTCAATATATTGATGTATCACACTTATGTTATATTTTGAGTTTGACTTAGGATAGGCGTCCTTAAACAAAGTGCGCCCCCTTTTCTTGACTCAATCACTTGATCCGTGTGAATAAGTTATGTATTGATTTCCACCGTTGATGATCTTTTAATCTCAATCGTTGGATGATAAAGTTAGTTATGATTTGGGTCCCTCTCAAACTATTTAAGAGAGGTGACCCCCCATTGTAATTCAGAAGCTTTGGCACGGGAATATCAATAAAGAGATTTTTGCTTGGGATTATTGATCTGTGTATCTTATGGATGTTTTGATTTGATGACTGGCATTGTTGTTCTTCCATACTGAGTTTCATTCGGGATAGATCTTGCACTTTTTTCTTTGCCCATTTCATCTGCAAGAGAAGGAGGTGCACTAGGAGAGAGAGGGCGACTTTGTGGGGAATCTCACCTTCGTCCTGACTTCGGGGTGTTCAGGTCATGGAGTATTTTTGTCTTTATGATCTTTTACTCTCTTTTCCATTTCGTATTTTGTAGATCCCATTTGTTTGACTGATCGGTTGATGTTTCTCCGATATGGCAGGTTGAAGGGGGCGCAAGGGTGATTGATTGGGATATAGCTACACCAAGATCTAGCTCAGGGAAGTTCATTTTGATAGGAGATCAGCATTCTTCATCATTTCCTGATCCATCTACAGATTCCAAGTATGTCTCCCAGGTGAGTTTCTCTTCTTTTATTTTCCGCACATGCATTGCTCATCATTCCATAAAAGTTAAAACCCTTGTTTCTTAGATCTAGCTTGTGGCGAGCTACAAAATTAAAAACCCACTTTTATTTTAACATCAAACCCCCAGATCTAAATTTTTGGCTTAATCGGACTCCATTTACCCATCTAAAGCACTGGCCAATGATTAGGAAAAAACACCCCCCTTGGGGAAAGTGGTCTATTCAGCAAATCGCAAAGTGGGTATTGTTGGTTTCTTCTCCAATCGCCTAATATTGCACCAAAAAATCATTCAAAGTGTCCATCCGTGCTTAATTTCACCCATTTTCCCTAGATCCCAATTTTCCTACATAAACCCTAGAACAAATTTAGGGCTTTTACCATGATGCTCCAAATCTCTCAGTTTTCACTTCAAATTACAATTAATCAGTTAACTAAGAGATACAGTCAAGTTTCCGTCACTTTTCTATTATGTATCCATAATCTTAGGGTTTCTTGGTGTTAGGGACGACCCTTGGGCTTAGTTTTACTGAGTCCAAAGTGTCGGTATCCTTGACAGGTGTGACATCCGAGTTCTTTCGGAAGACCTGGATATTGTAGGTCACAACTTTAGTTGCCTTTCCTTTTCCGTCCTGAATAGGATCACCTCACAGGGCATCTACAAGATTTGTGATAACAGGAACATTTAATCACTAGAACCTATAAAGGAAGAATCAAGTATCATTATCTAGAAGCACAAAGTAGAAGCAGGTTGGGCAACTTTTTCGAGTTTGGATCGGCTTGGGAGATGGAATAAGGGGTTTCAATTTCCGTTGGATGTCTCTTTACAGTCCTCGAAGAATGTGTTTGTCATTGAAATGCATATGAGAAAGCCCTGAAATCGTAGTTGGTGTTGAACGAATTTACCTTGAGAGCAAACACAAGCCATGAGGCACTACAAACTATTTTATTCCATTCGTTTTTGGTTAATGAATGAAATGGAAATGGAATTTTTTTGGTTTTATTGTGAAGTGGTTCAAAAGTTCTATGAAAGGAAAAAACAAGTTGATTTGTTATATACTTTTTCGGGGGGGCTCTCGATGGTTTGTGACTTTGTTAGATACTCATGTTGTCGAAATATAACAATGAGCCAATAGAAAGAATTCCATACCAAAAGAGAAAGATTTATTTATTTCTTTGTTTTTAGTGAGAACATTTTAATAACCAAGTCACCAACCATTAGCAATCATGACAATCCCATCTTAGTCAACATGGAAAGTACTTCAAATATTCTTAGAGGGTTCTAGTCTAAACAAATCTTTTATTTATTTTTTATAACTTCTTCAAATCAAAGTAGTAGACGGCAAACCTCAAGTAGGAAAATGGTAATTAATTAGAAAAAGGAAATTTCAGGAAAACCTTGTCCACCAAAAACAATTAAATATTTTAAAACAATTGTTTTTGGTAGAAAAAGTTTGTGTGAAATTGTTTTGGGATTAATTGCATTTCTTCCTTTAATAAGAATTTAGATAAGTTTGTCCAAATCTACAGACAGTAATGAGGAATTACAAATTTCTCAAGTGATGAGTTACAAAACTATTGTGTCAATGCTATCCATATTTAACAGATAGTAACCTCGAGAAACACATTTAAAACTTTAGTTGCATAGACTCTTAAGCTGACCATCATGCAAAAGAATAATATTTCAGGGCATAATTTACTCTTGTCTTCAACTCACAAGGATCACATGTATCTCTATAAATAATCTTTCATTTATGGGATTTTTTTGGATTAGCTAGCAGCATAAGATGCAAGAGGGGACTAATCTCTCCATCAAGAAAAACAATAATAATTTTGGAACATGATTATTATTTCCTTCATCCCAGGGATCCCTATCATTATGGTTCTTAGTTGGATTGCCTAGCATCATTAAATGAATTTTGTACAGGGAATATGTATATCAAGGGGAGGAAAGAGATATGCTTCCTCCAAGAAAATATCATTGAGTTTGTCCTAGAGACCATGGTGTAAGATTATGAACAACATTATGCACACAAAAAATAGTCCCTCAAATGGTTGGTTGAAATAACATTTGGATGCAAAAACAAAATCATCAAATATACAAGTTTCCACTAAGTTACAACATTTTTATGAATATTTTCCTTTTTTGCATATTAAAATGTAGCATAGCAGATACAATATGTATGACTTTGGAGATAGAAAAATATTCAAAAATCTCAGTGTTTCATCCCCTGCACCTATGGCAATTGTCTACAAACAAAGGGCCAAATATTGTTTGTTCAAGGTGACTTTCCATTATCACATAGCACAAAAAGATAAATGTGAAAGTCTTGTTGGATTGAAAGTAGTTACATGTCTATAAGGTGAAATGGGGAGATAAAGAACCCTATGCCCTATGACCTATTATATGATTATCTTTATATTTATAAGTTTTAATATATTTTTATTCATAGCAGCTTTATTTTATGAAATGTGCTCGGCGAATAAGCACATGCATATTAATTAATAATATGGTTGTGCTAGTTTATTACAATAATAACAATTTCATTTGGATGTATGTTTGGTGAAACTAAGCCCTATGAAAATGAATTTTTGTTAAAGATTTTGATCCCACACATACATCGAAATGCTATTAAACAAAGAATATTCAACAAACCAATGGGAAACCTTTGTGCAAAACTATCATAGACCTTACTTTTACATCATTTCTTTTTTTTGTTTTCTAATAATTAAATAGTGTAACTTATTTAACTTTAATTGTGTGTGTGTGTTTGTGTGTGTATATATATATATATATATAACCGAAAGATTATTCATATCCATGGTTTGGTTTTTGATCGACCTATCTATTACAGAGAAAATCTTCCTATGGCTTGGGGTGGACCACAACAGACAAGATGACACCAAAAATCACATCCATTCTCAAATATACTAGATAAATTAAATAAGCTAACAACTTAGGGATGGAGTTCATACCTCAATCAGAGGTTCGAAGAAGACCACCATTGAGCTCACGATCAAATGTGTGTTCCCTACAATTTGTCCTCAATAACAAATATATATCTAGGCATATAAATATATTAAATGTTAGCATTCAAACTAGCATAATCCATTTCAACATGTATAAAGCAAATATAGCCATGGATATACATGTAAACATTTGCACATGAAATTTGGATGAGGAATGGATATTTCTATTAATATAAAAATAGAGATATAATGTGACAACCGCTGTCGGCAACTCGTCGAAATCGATAAATCGAGTTCCTCCACCTTGGCCTCCACCACTTCAATCCTCCATAGCAAGGCAAGCTCACAAAGATAATGCAGAGCTTAGGAGATTAACATAAAGAGTTTTATCAACTAGGATAAAGGGATGCATACTACATATGGCAATGGGGCAAAATTTTGCTATAGTTTCCTTACTCTCAAATTTTGCTATAGTTTCCTTACTCTCAAAGTTTCTCCTCTTTTGATGCTTCACAATGGCTTAATATATAGCCTTCAAATGAGAAATGGAGGGTCGAATCAAAGTGCTTCCAGGTATATGGAAGGGCATAGATCAATCTATTTGTTACTTAATGAGGAAAACTCCAAATATTTTTTGTTTTTGAGCAAAAAATCGATGTACGTGGGTTGTAATGGTGTAAGTTGTGTATACGTGGGCTGCATCATTGTTGATCCGCGTGTCTTCAAAAATGTCTTTTTTAGGGTTAAACATAAGCATCAGGGCTTACTGAGTAAGGGGGGTATAGTGAGTCTGCATAAGGACAAGGAAAGGCCATCAAGATGTGATGCATAAAGTGTGGCAAATCACGTTATAACACTCTTTCCAGGAGAATATGTGAGTAATAATTTTATTCAATTCATTGAGTGATTTGCTAGATACAAAATGAAGTTGAGCGTTCATTATTCACATACACAACAATTCTACATGTGATACTTTGGAGTTCTTCAAGTAAGAATTCAATTGATATTTTTTGAATTTATGTTAATATATTTTTCAGTAAGAATTCAATTGATATTTTTTGAATTGATCTTAATATATTTTCCAGTTATAATGCAATGATAATTTTGAATTAGATTTCCATTGTTGTACTCTAATTACGCATAAGGATAAAATGTGGCGAGTTTGTCAATTATACCAACTAAATATGAAATATATTTGCATTGTACTAAACGATTTCCCATGAACTAAGTATGCTAGGCATATGACAATGTTGATGAGTACTTGTTAACACACTTTTAGTTGGTCTGTGAGGACTACTTCTCACTAAGGCATGAAATTCAAGATTTTCGCAAGAATCTTGTCCAAGATAATATCAGAAGATACAAGGAAGTAATGTTTATGTGGTCCAATGTGAGGATCAAAGTCTAGAGCATTGCATCCATTTCAAAACAACAAAAAAGAATATAGTTAATTGGATCTAATCAAAACAATTGGCGGTTGGCACTTTGTTGTGCATTTTCTTCGATGGATTTTGTAACTATACATGGGGAATTGTCAAGGAGCGAGACAATAAAGGAATCATTTTTTTGTAGCTAATTCCCAACAATGAAGATAAGTCTAAGAGTTTATAAAAACCACAAAATCTTATAAAATAATGGAGTCAAAGGAAACCTGCCTTGAAGAACACTTCCCATCCATGGATGTAGATGTAATAGATGCAAATGGATCATATATCCCCTACATAATGTTTTTCTATAATATACCAAAAAATAACCATAGAGAACGTTCCTTTGACTTAAGCCAAAAAAATCATATAATTATACTAAGATATGAAACATCATAAATCAAATTGTAGGGAACTTGCCTCAAACTTATATGATGTAAGAACTCCAAGCTAAGGCTCCTGCGATGACCACCCATAGTTCAAACCTTTTTGAGATGTATTAGAAACTTGTTGTCACTTGGAATGTTAAGAAATCCATGATTTGGTGAACTTGTAGAAAGATCAATGCTCCATTGTAGAGATTATACTACGAAGAAATCCCCTAAATCCATGAAGAAATCCATGGGGGAAACATTATATGTATAACCATGATAAAAAAAAATACATGCAAGATAATTCAAAAAAAAAACTTGACTCAATGAAATCTTGGTGAACTACTAAAAAAATCTCGATTCCAAGGAATTGTTGCAAAATGGAGGAGCCATCACGAATTCAAGAGGACAAAACTCTATTATCATGAATTTCCTTTATATTTTTGGATGGGAAAATGATTTTACATATAAAACAAATTATTTTTAATTTTAGGGTGAATCATTTTAAAACAGTTTAAAACATTGCTATATAAAAATGTGCCCCCTCAAAATGCAAAACTTTGTTATTTCACCCATGAATGAAATTTCACCCCTAAAGTTTTCCTTGTTCTCAACCTAACCCATCTACTCTCATGCTCAATGAATTTGCTGACCAAAAACATTATAGGCATCTCATTCAACCTTCAACGACAAAGAACTATGTTCCACTACCCCATACAACACAAGGAAGATTTTCCCTTCTCTTCTAAACATGCCCTCATAGATGTTCTTCCTTCTAGTGCTCTTCAATGTGGGTAGAAAGAGTTTGATACACTATGATTTTTGAAAAGTGCATGCAGAATCCATACTTGGCTAACAAGCATCCAAGGAGTAGATTATGAATAGTGGGTCATGAATTCCTACCTCGTGTGCCTCTAAGCTCACCTAACACAACTATGTTCCATTCTCAACATGTAATGTTTCCCTTTCATAGTGTTGAATATGGTTCATATTCTAGATCAATGAGGTTGGTAATGGAGAGCACAACATGAACTATGTAGGAAGTGTTTGAGATTTCTTTGCAATACTAGAGTCAAATGGCAATGAGAGGATTTAGTGAAAATTGCAGCTAACATTACTTTTGACTAGGGAAATGTGGGACTCTTACAATTCCCATAATTATTTTATTCAAGCTTTGCTTCCATAACTCTATGAAAATACGTTTCCCGCCAACTTCTTACATGCACTTAGTGATTAGTTGATAAGTCAAAGAAGGGACATGCTAAAAAGAAATGAGTTCCAAGGTTGACACTTGGCAATAAAAGACTTATTTTCCCATAGACCCCCTTTCCTCTTCCCCTCTAACAAAATTATTCCTCTTATGCTCCACATAGCCATCTTGGACCATTTTATATTATATTTCATCTTTAATATTTACATAACTTATGTTCATTATGGAAATCCTATTACATGGTCCATATCCATATATTTACATCATACATGTCTAGCCATTCACTGGTTAGGGCTTGATCTTTTATCTCCACATTAGGAATCCATACTAACATATTTACAACATTTACATAATCTAAGTTAATACATACTAGGGGTCGAAACTAAGGTATTAGATTCCCTTCCCCTTGGAATAACATTGGCCTTGTTGCTACTCAAATCTTAGAACAAAAATGGGTATATATCTCCAAATGAAATTTCATGCAATTAAACAATTAATGCAAAACCAAAACTTCACTTTCTTCAATTAATGGTCTTAGCCCTAGAAATTTCAGCCTTGGGATTGCTTTAAAATAAAATATCAAACAACAATGGAAATATTACAATAATTCACTTCAAACAACCCCACACTTCACAGCATTCAAAGAGAAAATACACAAAACAATGAGATAAATTCTACCCCCTTCTAGGGAAACTTATTAACTTATAACCAATTCTAAAATGTGTTTTTACGACAATAAAACATGTCCTAATTCTTCCTTACATGTTCAAACACTTAACAAATTGTTTGTTTACTTATGTCAACATAGCAATCCATAATAAGTTTATATATCAATGAATAAATAACATATATAAATGAATTTCAAATCTAGAAATTGCATAAGCCCTTACAAGTAACCTACATGAGCCTTATAGGCTAACACAAGTGAAGTTTGCACTCTAAAGCACGCATGTCATGCTCCAAGGTGATGCTGTACACAATAAGGGCTCGAAGACGATGTAGCTACACAGGGTAAGTTCACATGAAGACTCCATGGAAGTCATCGATCCTCTCAAGAAATGCAACTCGCTAGGTTAGCTACCCCGTAAGAGAACACTGTCAAAGCCCCATTCATCCTTGAGTCATATCCAATCCTTCGAATAGGAATTCGATCTACCACATGCCATCTAGGGCTTAAGTGCACCTATGTGATGAAAAATGCTCTTTATCCCAAGTGGGGCATTCTCTAAGAATGTAATGTACCCAACCCTGGAACCAAGGTCACGGGCACATGTAAACCCAAAGGGAGTTCGAATAAAGGTATTGTACAACGGAATAAGGTCAAACAAAGGTTAGGCTAACATGCCACCTATCCAAATAAAACAAACATTCAACCATTAACATAAATTGTGACACCTTAAAAGCAATTATTAAACTCCCCAAAAGCTCATGCAGATGCAAGACTGTGCAAGCATAAAATTGCATCCAAATTTATAAGCTTATTAAATTGGACTTTAGCATTATTAAAACATTAAGGGTGACCATAACCAACCCAATAATACTAAATCATATTTACGAAATTATTTTTGCAAACAATTACAAACCAAAACTTTCCGCCATAAAACCATGCAATTATTACACTTATGTAATTCCAAATTATTACACCCTCATTAATAGTCCCACATTGCTCATCAGATCAGATTTGAATCTAACATCTACAACCATTCAATAATGCAAAATGACAACTACAAAGCTACCATATATAGCCATTCATTCCTACAGAAGATTAGATCTACTAAAGTTATCAAAATCACTACTAGATCACCTGGTATGCATCCAAATCTCTGCAAACCAATTGTGAATCCCAAATAACATGCATACTAGCTATATATCCACCAAGAGTGCACTAGAGAGTTTATGCACATCCATACAACATCATATATTCAAATCTACATAAAACTATTAATTCAATTTAGTTTTCTAGGAGCCAAAATTCATTATTTTCGTTTGTAGAATCATATAACAAATTTGATCAAGCATGGAGGGTGCACTTACAGAGCAAGATACAAAAATAACACATGAAATAAACATAATTCAATATGTTATCAAGATCATATCTCTAAACAAGGAGAAAGCACAAATTTCCAAGCATAAATCCTCAACCAGTGTTCCAAAAACCAAGCACTTTCATCTATCAATTTATCTACATATATGACCAACCATGGAGGGCGCATTTGTAAAGTGAGATATAGCAATTAACACATGAAATAACATAATTCAATCCCCTATCAAGATAAGATCTCAAACCAAGGAGAAAAACACCAATTTCCAAGCAATTTCTAAGCAATTGAACCATCAAATTTGCATCCAACCATTGATATCTCTACCAAGCTTTTCAACGATAAAAAGTTCGGTAGTGCAACAATGGAAACATCATATAAACATATGAATTTACAAAAAAAATAAAAAATAAAAAACTTATCTTTTTAATGTGCAACTCACATCAACCGAACCAATGTTCCACACAACCAAGGCACTACCAAGCGAGATCTCACTTTGATAGGCCACACCTGAGCCGAGGCCACAAATCCACAATAGAGGTGCACTCAAGAATAACTCAAGTATCAGTTTAAGAAGCCAAACTCAATTTCTCATCACCTACTTTCTCCTCCACCTCACTACCAAGTACAATGGCAATCCCTTCACCCCCTAGGTTCCTCGGGACTTTGCCATTAACCATCCAGATTTGTGCAAGTCGAGGATGGACACAAGTAATGGACATGAAGGAACTATACCAGAGTTGTCTAGGCCTACCACAAACACCATACAATATCATAGTGCTTCAAACACAAAGTTCATTCACATAGCAGAGCATACATGGCTTACCAAGCTCTCAACATTAAAGGTATGAACAATCAAGAATAACCAACCATAATCAACAACCTTAACCAAGGAGATCAACCATGGATTTATAAACCAAAGAAGGGAATCCCAACCCAAGGGGGGTCAAATCAAACCAAGGTAAGCCAACTTGAGTCAATCCAAGGGGAGGTAACTCAACCACAAGAGGCTAACTCAAATCCAACCCAAGCAATTCGAATTTCCAGGAGACTTTCTCAAACTTATGTGTGGACACATCATCCATGAAGAGGAAATCAAATTAGCGAGGTGAGGAGTTACACAAGCCAAGGAATCTTCCCAAAATAGCAAATGAGGGGTTACAAAATAGCTAGTGAAAGCGCACTTGTGCAAGAGGGGGTTACAAAACCACCGAAGGAGCTCAATCAATAAGTGGCATCCACCGAAACACCAAGAAGGGTGCATTCACTAAGAGAGGCCAACAACTAAACATGAAAAGGCTCGATAGCACCAACATAGGCTAAAATAATCAAAAGTTGGGTCCATTACGCAATGTTTGGGTGATCATCAACTAATATAACCACCAAGGCATAAATATGGACCAAGCTCAACTAAACAAGTTCTAAAGTGCTAGAAATGTCCCCATTCCCCCTCACATTGTGGATCAAGGCCTCACACACTCTTTTAGTGATCACTGTTGTGCCGGTTGTTTTTACTAATTAATTATTTACAAAACAATAATAATAATGTCTCTCGGTTTTTAAAGACCCTTGTCTCTACACCTAGTGCCACAATAATAAACAAATAAAAATTACATGTCTGAGGCTTAACACATGGGGTATTACAAAAAAAGTGGTTCCTATATATAGCCATCATGAAGGGCATCCACCAAGCAAGTAATAAAACTCCAACACCAACTAGTACAAAATGGTTTCTTTGGGGCTACGTGACAAAAAGTTAATCAAAACATTTTTATAAGATAAATACTAACAAATTTGAGAAATTTTAATGTATTTTAAGTGAAGTAGCTAAAATTACAACATAAATAAATATATAAATTAAATAGTGACTATTTAAATATAAATTAGTAAAATATTTTATTTATATGTAATTGAGTTATAGTTAATGTAAATACAATGAAAATAGGTCAGCTAAAACCATATCAAGACTTAAATTGAATACAATACACATTCTTGGGATTCCATTAATTAAAATTTACATGAATAAAAAACAAATCTTAAAACTTATAGAGATAAATATACTTTTAAATTTATATATTATAAATTATATTTAATTTCATTTATTCAAACCCTAAACAACACATAAACAACACAATGTTTACAACATTAGTAATAATATTCGAAAAGAAAAATACATCACCACATAATAATACCATATACCAACATGTTGATTTTTGCATATTACATCAGATTTGTTACACAAATAATTCAACTTCAACGCCCACACCATATATTATAAGTCACACTATATTTCCATATACTTTCCATGATCACTTCGTATTTTTGCATATTTCAATAATTTCTTAATAAAACACATGGTCTAATTTTTGTGTATACTATAATAAATTATACATGGCATTTCCAAATTTTTAGGGTTGTATCTCTCAAATTATACGAATGTTTGAAACGTGGAATGTGGATTCCAATTGGACTAGATCACAGATATTTATTGCCATGAATCGAATATATTTATTGATGAAAAATCCAACAATATTTTCCCAATATCGATTTTGCATTGCACTGGCCAGTAGCATCTCTCCAGTGCCACAATTTCTACACCACTGGTTGTACATGAGATAAAATAAATGGTGAGCTTATGGACATGGAGGACATGAGATAAAATAAATGGTGAGTCTATATGGAGGACATCGACAAGATTAGATTTTATGATGAGAAGTGTTTAGAAAGAGGCGATAGGCACTTTGTATTTTAGACACCAAGAATGCAGTCAAGCAAGCGCTTATGCATATTCATGTTTTCTACAAAGGTGTGTAATTGCCAAAGCATTAACATAAAGTCAAAGAGTCCATACCCATATGATTAAAACTAGGTTTCACCCACGCACTTTTTTTACAGAACCAAATTATCAACATGTATGGCAAACGTGGAAGAATCCATATAACCAACATATTTGTATCCCCAGCTACAAAACCCCAACTTTTCATACCTAGTAGTCCCTTCTATAGGCCTCCAAAGTAAGTTCTTAGTGCCAACCTAGTCCTATTGATGTTGGTGTTTGAGCCCTCTATAATAATAGGGTTTTCCTCTCGCAGGATTAGATAAGGGTGGGCATGTGGAGGGGAAGGAATGAGCATAGGGAAAGGTTTTGAATCCACATAAAAAGTAGGGCCCTCTCCAATTCAGATGATTACCTTCCCCAAACGAATGTTCACACTCCACTCAATTTGGTTATTCCTACCTAGCAACAAACATACAGGTGGATGCTATGCTTACAGACATCAAATTTCTTACCACCTAGGATCGGATGAGATGCATCCCACTAACGGATTCAATGCAGAGAGACAAAGAACAGGGCATGGATTTGAACCTACAAGGATTCAATGTAGGCACCCAATCTCGTGGGTGCATGAAAGTATCTACAACATTTCAATTGTCTTATTTGCCACTGGGTTGACGTCCGTTCTAAGGCATATGTCGCTCCCCAAATCTTTGACTTCCCGATCTCGGATTGTCAGCTCACTTTACAACAAGGAATCACTCTGTTTCCCAATGAATGAAATTACGATGCACGCAAAGTGATTGACAGAACGCCTAAATGAGATGTCTTCGCCTAGACTCCAATCATTGTTGTGTGTGCCAAATGTGGTGAAATGAAGCATCCACGCCAATTGTTTGAAAAAATGCTTGAATGAAATGCAGTGTCGCTATGACCAAGATGGGCATAGTGAAGAGGCGTTGAAACTATTTGAGGGAATGCAAAGAGGTGGTCTGAGGACAAACCAGTTTGCTTCACCAGTGCTATGAGTGCATCTGCCAATTCAATCGCTTCAAACTATGGGAAGCAGGTTCATGCTGAGATTCAAGAGTCAAATATTTTATGCTACAGGTTGTTATTTTATCAAATATGCTACTATTGAGAAAGTTGAGAGAGCCATAAAAGATCTTCACAAGAAACATACATTACCAAGGGTGAGTTTGTACTTTTGATAAAATCACAATTGTTAGTTTGTGTTGCAGGGCATGTTTGGATCATTCTAGCCTTTCGGCTTTGTTTAGACTTTGGACTCAATCTACATACACCAGTTACCTTCATGCATGTGCTTGCATAGCAGGTTTCGAACAGTGTAAGTAGGTCCATGCACACATACTCAAAATAGGCTTCAAATCAGATGTCTTTGTGGGAAATATCCTTATTACCATGTACGCAAAATCTGGTGGCATAGGTTGTGCACATCAGTTGTTCAGGGAAATATCCTTATTACCATGGACTGCAATTATCTCTAGATATGCCACAAGAATAGTAAAGGAAATGAGGTTGTTCAACTCTTTGAGGAAATGAGAATGCCAAGCATCAAGCCTAACCAAATCACCATGACAGGTGTTCTTTCCACTTGTAACCATGTTGGCCTAGTTGATGAAGGTTGCCACTAATTCAATTCTATGAGCAGAGATCTTTCCATTACACCTACAGCAGATCACTATGTTTGCATTGTTGACCTCCTTTGTCGAGCAAGGTCCTGGATGAGGCAGAGGTGCTCATTAAAGCAATTCCCTTTGAACCTGATATGATGGTGTTGGCTTCCGTATTTGCTGCTTGTAGAGTTCATGTCAATGTGGAGCTAGGTAAATGGACTGTAAAGCGCATGTTTGAGCTGGAACCTCAAAATTCCACAACATATATTCTTTTGTCTAACATGTATGTTGCAGATGATCGATGGGATGATGTTAGAAACGTAAGAAACATAATGAAAGACACTGAAGTGAAATACTGAGCAAAATTGTAGCTAGATTAAGGTTAGAGTAAGGTGCAGATATTCCTTGCAGGAAACCAGTGTCACCCCAGTCGGAAAGCATCTATGCCATGCCAAAAAGCCTTGACCTCACATGAACCCTAGGTATGCCATCTTAATCTAAAATTCTTAGAAGTGGAAATGATTTCGTTTGCTCCTCCTCGACTTGCACTCACTCAGCCATTAATGTATGTTGTAAGTATTTGTACTTTACTATTATTTCTACTCAACAATGATCTTTCATTAATACTAAGGGAAACAAAAATAGCTAATAATATTCTAACAGTTTTATGGGAATCCTTGATGATGATATTGATATAACTAGTTTTGCAATTGAACCTGAATCGTCTAGTGTGTTTACTTTTATTGTCATTATCACTAACACAACATTTATTTCTCTCTATTGAGCTTCTAGGTCATTGACATAAACATCCATAATGATGAAATCATCTTCATTTGTATGTATAGCATTGTTATTACAGGTTTCGCTTCGGTGACTGGACTCGACAATATTTACCAGTATAAACCCATATAACTCCAGTTCTCCAAAGCGCTGAAAGAGAACAAATCTACAAACCTTTTAATACTAAACTACAGCACACATCCCTCTCACCACTATGCTACAACATACATATGCATGCATTCTTATTGTTATATTATTATTATTATTAAGTTTTTGTTTCTATAGGACAGACGAACAATTCTCACCCACCCAGGCTCCACTATGCTAAAACACACTTATGCATGCATTCTTATTCTTTTTTTTTCTTCTTTTTAGTGGGGCAGACAGACACTTCCCCTCCACCCAAGCAGTAGAAATGCACCTTCTCGGCATAAATGAGCAAACTGTTAGCAATCCCACTAGGAAGGATTTAAAGCTGGGAAGTGCAATTATTAAATGCAGCAAATCATGGAAATTGTGAAATAATTCCCTTTCGAATTGAAATCCAGGGAATATACAATCTGAAATTATGGAGGACGCTTATTTATAATTGCTATGAATGAACTAGAGAACGTAGGAATACAAGCACACGCTTATTGCAAAGGCATGCACATGGTCGCCCTGCAACAAAAACGGAACCGCTATCAAAACAACATAAGTCATGGGAACAACTGGGTCATGAACATAATTGAGAATGATTACTATAAAAGAACAGAGTACGGAATTATAGCAGAATCTTAGGGAGATATGGAGGAACTTCCATGGTAAACAGAATTGTGTTGCAAAATTCTGGTGGAAAGCGTGGTAACTAAAACAAAATATGCAAGAATTGGAAAGCACCTTGATTTGTAAACAGTATGAGAAAACAAATTGAAAATTATCAAGGGGATAATTGTTTCAAGGAAGTCTTATGATCATTTATCTAGTATAGGGGCAAGTGGATATGCAGCTTTAACAACATCCAGGCCAACAACATTGGCAATATAAATATTTGTGCATTATTCTTGAGGGTGTGTATCTATGGGATTCTCTGCTTTTGTTGTAAATATTTGTGCATTATTCTTGAAGGTGTGTATCTATGGGATTCTTTGCTTTTGTTGTAAGGCTTTCTTCTGTATTTGTTGTAGGAGGATTGTTAATCATCCAACACACATGTACTACTCTCTCATGTTGATCGTCCATCTTACATTATTATTATGTTGATGTGTACTAACTTAAAGTTCGAATAATATAAAAGATACATTTAATACTAAGATGGAGCTCTTTGTTTTGCTCCTCCAACATTATGTATTTTCTATGGAAGGTATAATTAACTCTTTAAACAATTACACATTTCTATATTCCAAATGGTACATGCATGAACCAATGGACCTTCTCCTTTTCATAAGTCATTGTAAGTTGTAACATTCTACAAACTAATAAAGTCTTGTCAATAACTACTTTATTTGTTGCATAAGCTATTGCTTGTATTTATATCTTAACTATATACGCAGCCTCATTTCTGTGTCTAAATAAAGCAAAACCCCATTTTTGTTTTGCTTATTTACAAGCTTACTTGTCTCTTCCTGATGAAATTGCTTCTGTGGCTGGGCCTACAGCAATAATGATAGACCACTAAAATATCTTGATGAGTAGAAGATAATTATTTTGGAAACAGTTTAAAATAATTATGGTGAGGCTCCATGTAATCATGTTGCTTAAATATTAGCGTGATTTTCCTAGTTTTGCAGGGTTGAATGGCACTTCTAGCTCATGAGGAGCCTGAAAAATCACCCATGTTTTATCTTTTGAGTATGGACTGTCGTCAAAGTGTAGCTTATTCACTGAATCGAGCCGTCTTGGGTTGGTTTCCTCATATGTTCATCTGACTACTAAAAGTTATTTTTTGACATTTCATGTTAATAATCCTGAAATGGATTCCATTTTCTCATATATGGTTTCTTTAAAATTATAAATCTTATGAGATGACTTACACTTATGACAAAACAAAATTACACTCATTCATGTGTCCATTACATGATCTGTTGGCCATTGCTATATGGCAGTGCATGTTAACCTGCCTTGCTACACATCAATGGAAATACATACAACAAACGGTGGAAATACATACAACAAATTTCAAACGGTTGTGAGACAATGGCTGCATCAAGAACTTGGGAAGGTAATAACTTTTTTGGGGACTCAATTTTTGTCTCAAGTAGCTATCGTTACCATCGACAACCTGAGATTCTCTTTGGTCCAACGTGCATTTAAAAGTAAGTTTAAATCATTATTCTATGAACACTGGAAAGAATCATCCCTTTTTTAATCACCACCACCCTTTTTCTACTTCTCACATGTTTCATGATGAAGTTCTTGAGACAGCATTATAGACACAATAATATGCTGTCTGCGGATAAAACATTTGAAAACAGGACAAAACTTGTCTTGTTCAGCATTCAAAACATATATCTGCGTGTTAACATTTATGCATGACTTGCATGATGTAGAACAGCTAACCATAAGTATTCATGCACTTGAGGTCAAATCAAGGAACTATTTCCTTTCAAGCTTCAATGAAAGTTACCATTAGGCTAAACGCCTTCATGCAACTTACATTCGGTATCCAAACTAAATGCCTCAAAATTTAACTTGGTGAGAGAACCCTTTTGTTCATACCTGCAATGACCTGACAGGCTTCCAGTAAACTCGGCTTAATATATTGAGCTAACAATGATGAATTTGTATGTCTATCGGACTGTGGTCTCCTGGTTGAGACAGTGCATAACCATGCAACCGACCCAGGTTCAAACCCCAGTCAGCATACCCTAAAACAGTATACATTGGCCAAGTTTGACAGCTCCCCATTTTGAGGTGGGACCATCATCATACTGAGATGGGGCCCATGATAATACTGAACTGGGGTTTATAGCTTCCGACTGGTTAAAACAAAAAGCATTTGCCAAGGCCCGAACTCATACAAACCCTAATCAAATATTCATAGTTACCTGAATCCGAATTGCAATTTATGGCTTCACGCAGATGAAAAAAGAATTTACTCTTAACCGTAAAAATAGATGATGAATATGCCTGACTAACGTGGTTTTCGTCTAAAGCCGACTGGAGGGCAGCCGAAAATCTCCATCGTCTCATAAATCTCCTGTACCTTATCCATTTGGATCTGCCGTCGGTAAAACTTAATAAATGGACGAAAAGATTTTCTATTCGGAGCACAACCAGCAATGACCATATTTTCCAATACCCTTAAGGCTTCATTGACATTATGTCTACAAAGAACCTTAATAAGGAAATTGTAAGCGCGTACTCTGCTGGAAAATGGTATCTTCTCGATGATTCGTATGACTTCACTGAGCGAATTGGGATCATCATGGCAGTCGGCGACGAAATTGAATGTTGAACCCGAAACATTGACTTGTGCATCCAATCTCTCTGAGAAAACCATCTGCATAGTCTTGAAGTCCTTAGAACGGCCGATAATCGTGGTAAGTGCATTATAAGTTGAAGCGCCATGTTTGAACCCCGGTTGTAGTGTGGCCCATTGAAAAAACCTCCGAGCTAAGATTGGACAACTTGTTTGATGCAATACCATTATTACGATATCCCGAGATATCTGAAAACCCAATTTAGTTAGGTTTTCTTCCATGTCGCTGTCGCCCTTCCCAAGAACTTGACATATTTTTCGTTGAATATCCAACCTCTTCCAGTAAGGCAAACGGCATGCCTGCTTTTCGTTGTTCAGGGCTTGCGATTCATGGTTTTTCTCCTCGTCCGCAGCTGATTGAGCTTTCTCGGCGATTTGAACCGTGGCAGATGCATTCGTTGAGTAAAATTTATGGCTGAAAATGAGTTCATGAAAAGGGAGAAAACTCTTACCGTTTTGGAAGATTTTCAGAGCACTGGAGTCCGAATTTCGGTGCCATTGGGATGTTACGGAGCTCCAGTTTTGATGCCGCAGCTGGGTTGCTGAAAACACTCGACTGATAAAGACCATTCCTGATCGAGGCACACGAGCCACGACCTGCATTGCAATTAGTTCTGGTCGAAAAAATGGAAGCTAGAGGAGCAGGGGTTTGTATTATGCCAGGGTTATGCTAAGAATCAAATCATAACTCTTATATAAGGAGCTGTCCAAATATCAGAAGATTTTTTTGGGGAAAGAAATGACCAAATCATAACTTAACTACTTTTGTTATTAAGAATTTTATTTTATTGCATAAATGAATTCAATTTTATTTTATTGCATAAATGAATTCAAAAATCCAAATATCAGAAGATTTTTTGGGGCGAAAGAAATGGCCAAATCATAACTTAACCATTTATATTATTAAGAATTTTATTTTATTGAAGAAATGAATTAAAAAATCCAGTAGGCGTAATCTTAGTATTTTATAATTATATTTTTAAAATTTATCACTGGATTTTGGGAAAAAAGTTTTCCAAAAACAAGTTTGTTTTTGTTTTTGTTGAAAAAAATCGTAAATATCTTTATTTACATTCAACAGATGGCACAAAAGTCTATTAATACAAAGAGACCCAACCTTAAAACTGGTAATTACACTCAAGATAATGCTCCATAAAGGGCTAAAAAAAACCAAAAAATTATATCCAAAGGCATATAGCCATATCAAAAATAATAAACAGCCATATCAAAAATAATAAACAGTTTCACAAGCTGCTCATATACTTGTCCCAAAAAATATTTAACTCCATCACAGGGCACTGCTCAAAGAGTTTAAAAACTGTTCTTTGCATCATCATCCAAAAAAGATGAAAATTGTCAATAAAAATGTCTCTGATAATGCTATAACAAAGGAACTGTTCCATATCCACAAACCTTTTGGAAAGGTTATTGCAAATACAGCAACAAGTCTCTGATGTCCCCAAATATATCACCAAAAATTCAGCTCCATTGAACTTCACAGGTCCATATATCTTCAGCAAGAATGCTGTCATCAAAAAATTGACCACCAGGAAACCCACAACCACACAGAACATCAGACATACTACCGACAACAAAGGCCACCGCCTCTGAAAAAATGTCGTCGTCGCCGCAAAGAGATCCCTTAAGGACCAAAAAACGGGTCGCCACGCAAGAGTATATCCAGCAATCCAATGCATCACCTAATGCATCCGTAGAAAGACGACTGGTAAAAACCCTAGAAAGGGTAAAAAGAAAATCCAAGCACAAAACCAAATCATATAGCTCGGAAGCCCTAAATCATCACAAGAGGAGACTGCAAAGCCCTACCAACCATCCAGACCAGGATGATGTTGCTCGAGCAAGAAGAACATATGGCAGCCAAGCGAGATATAAGGAGCTAGATCAAGAAAGATCCAAGCTCCACAAATGTTAAAGAACAAACCTCGAGAATAATCAAACAAAAAAAAAATTCAAGATCAAGAGCCGAAGCCCTCGACCCCAAATCTTGGAGCTCTTCCGCCCTATGTGTTCTTCCTCAAAAAATATATATCATAATATTCATTACAAAATTGGCCTAAACAAAATGAGAAGCTGGATTGCAGTTCAGCCTCTGTTTTCTGATTGTGTATTATGCAATTGTTGGATCCCCAATTGATCAGCCCGGAGCCTATAGCTTCCTATGCAGTAATAGGACCCGCGCTTTCATCTGCATCCCTCCTGAAAGATCCACGGCCGCTTTGCGAGTTATCTGCAGCCCTCGTGGAAGATCCTCGGCCGCTCTGCGAGTTATTTGTAGCCCTCTTGGAAGATCCATGCCCGCTCTGTGAATTATCTGTCCAATCTTTGTCTCTTCCTGTCAGCCTTTTCAGTGTATTCTTGAGAGATAGCAAATATGCCTTCCGCTTCTGCTGAAAACCAGTAGAGGATTCTTGATTAAGAAGGCGCCCTGTGCACCGATAAGTCCTCAAAAACAAGGAAGGATTCATGGATGATATGGATAATCGCTCTGATCTTAGCCCATGCTCATACCAACGGCGCCTTGATTCAGTACCTGAACTTGTCTCGGTGTCTGCACTGCAAGAGGCGATGGCAGCGACCAAGGAATCCTGCTTTCAAAATAGTTCAAGATCGAGCGCTGAGAGTCGAAGCCCTCAACCCCCCAAATTGAGCTTTGAGTTGCCTCCCTTCTAAAAAAACAAGTTAAAAAAGAAGCAAACTTGTATAATCTTTAGACTAGGGTTAGAATTTCCTTTCATCTCTGCTCTTCCAAGTAATTTTTATTTTATTTTATGTTATTTCAACTAATTGATGTTAGTGAAAACATAACCTTTAAGCAATGAAGTTTTATTTTAAAAAATACCTGTTTTTTATTCAAAATTTTAAATTTTAAATTAAAAGATATATATTTTTTAAAGACTTTAATTTTTAATTAAAAGATATATTTTTATTAGAGTGTAAATTCTAATTAAAAGATAATAATAGACTCATTTACCTATGTTTTGGTTGACTATGTACTTTGAAAATCCAAGTGGAACAAAACCACATACAAAGAGTAATATAGAGAACTCAAAAATAACATGTGCTAGCATTATGCATTGAAGTGCATTAAGTTACTTAAGAAACAAACAAAATGTGTAACCTAGAATCGTTAGGAAGGTCAATGCCATGCCATATATAATGCAACCTACAAAATTTTGCAAGGTTAACATGTTGCATGAATAGTGTAATTGAAATTGTGAAATTTTTAATTTTCAATTGAAAGATATGTTTTTATTAAGGAGTTTAATTTCCAATTAAAAGATAACAATAAACCCATTTATCCATGTTTTATGTTCATGATCATGTACTTGGAAAATCAAGGGTGGAACAAATAAACCTATTAACAGGGACGCAAACAACTCAAATAACATGTGTCAACACTATGCATGTGAAGTACATTAAGTGATAAACTTAGGAAACAAACAAAAGTTGGAACCTTGAATCCTTTACAAAGGTTAATGTTAGGCCACATGTAATGCAACATACTAAAATTTTCAAGGTTAACATATGGCATCAATGGTGTAATTGAAATTGTGACATTTTATTCAAAAGGACTTGAGTGAAAAGGCTGAATAAATATAATATGCCCTTTGTAGAGGAGATTCATTAGAAAAACACATTGCAATTGAAATTGCATTATAATGTTATATGAGGTTCTTTTGTCAAAAGAATTTTAATAAGGTTGTTTTCCAAGGTATGGATTGTTTTGGATTCCTCAACTATTATTGTACGTGAACTTGCACATGCTAAGCTAAAGCAAATATTCCACGGAAGTGGAGTTGTCTATGTATTATCCATGCTGCAAATCTTCTGGTAAAATCTATTTTTTGGGCACAAGTTTTACTAATATAAAGTCAGTGATGTGATACATTTTTCCATTCAAATTGACAACCATGGGGTTCAATTTAATTCTCAATGCATTTTCATGGGAGAGGGTCAAAATTTGTACCAACACATTCATGGTTCGAGCTTTTTGCTTTGGGTCATTCACTTTCCCTTGGCTATAAATAGAAAAGAAGAAACCACTTTCAACTTCAAACTTGTTTAGAAGTTATTTTCCCCATGAATAAAAGTAATTGTTTGAACCAATTACTAAGACTACAAGAATAATAAAATGTTACTAAGTTTTAACATATATCAAATAGATCATTTAAAAAAAGTGAATAGATATGTGAAAGCAATAAGACCTATAAATTGTAATATGAAAGTATTCAAAATGTATAAAGTGGAATTTGGAGCCTCACGCAACAAAACCATGTTTCCATGCCTTTGTCCAGTCACAAGTGTTAACCCAACCAATATCAAAATAACGAAAGCAATTTAATGTTTAAGACAAAACACATAATAGTTTCATTAAAATTTGTTTTTAGATTATTATCATATTATAATAAAAATGAAACTAACATCTTACTAAAATTAATAGCTCCAATTTCATGGCAGCAAAAGGAGAGCACTTTCAAACTGTCTACAGAACGGGGTATCTAAATTTAGCAGGTGCTTCTAACTTCTGAGGCCCATAACAAAAAATTGAGTGTATATGATATTCCATAGGTGATGCTTGCTAATTTGGTAGATGATAAAATGTTGATGCTTGCTAAATTTGGTAGTTGATAAGATGTTAATGCTTGGTGGGTGGATGGGTTAATTCCTTCATTTACATAGTTTAAAACTGACTTCTTTTATAATGGTACCCACCTCTCTTTCAAAGATGCACTTTTAGACTTGAAAACTGACTTAACCTCTGAAGGAAGTGCACAACCCTTTATTGGGACAACGCTAGGCCAATAATAAGAAAGAAAGAATAAAATGAATGAAAGCAAAGTCCTCTCCATTGAAGGCAAAATCACCCACATACTCTTAAATCATTGGGAAAGTTTCAATCTCCATTATTACATATATAATAGCATGCCACCTAATGCATGCCACTTATATAGGCATAGGCATACACATATCATAACAAGTTTATGAATACAAATTAATGACGGTTTGAAAAAATAATTAATCTTAAAAAAAAACGCCCTAGCAAATTGTTTGCTCATTCTTTGAGATGGTTTGCTAAAAATGTTAACCGTATTTTGATGGGTAAAATGCCTCATGATGGGCATATGCCTATCAATTTCCAATCATGCTTTATACTATATCCTTCTAGAATAGTGGATTGGCAAACTAAAGAACCAAAAATATGGCAATGAGTCATTCAATCCTCTCAAGAAAGCAAAGAGATATTTTGAAATGAATGAGAAGGGGGAGTGAGAACACTTGTGATACATTTACTATAGGGTCTTCAAAGTTTGTGGTTGAACTAGAGGACCATGAGGAAGAAAATGGTCTCCAAATACATATGCACACAAGATAACTTAAAAAACCCTTATTTTTCCTGCTATAGTAAATCCTATATCTAACTTGTTCAAAATGATAAAATTCCTAATCTATTTAAGATTCACCGGTAAAAGGCATATAAATAACATGAATCAACAAAAAAGGATTATGGAAAGACAACAAATTCTTATAATTCAAAGAGAAAGATTACATGAGCGACTTAACTTGCATATGATGGCATGGCTCCAAACCTTCTCCCAACACGGTTCTTTTATGAAAATGATATTTGGACCAAAAACATATCCAATGTTCATACAATCAAGTCGGTTATGTAGCCCCAAGGGTTGGCTCAATTGGTTGAACCATCCACCAAAGGCATGTTGTCAATGAGGAGCAATAGATCATAAGTTCAAATCAAATCAAGCCCTTTGAGATTACCAACTGATATTCTTGCTAGCAACTAAGTTACACTAGTCCATACAATATTCCCAAGGAAGAAAAGAGGATCCTATGAGGTTTTGCTTTGCAAAAAAATGCAAAGTAGATAATGGAAAAGAGTGGGTGCAAGGTAAGGCCCACTCTATGCAAACCCCAATATATTTGTGAAAAGACATGTGTCCCTTGATCAATTTTGATAGAGGGTTGTGCAATTCTTGTTGTGTCATTCTTACCCATCACTACCAACCAAGGGATGGGTTGCACAAATAGAAATCTCAAATTTCATCCCTTGAGGACAATTTCCCCTTAATATTAGCTAAATACAACCTCCCTAAAAGGACCAAAATGATAATAAATGCATGCATAGTCCAACTTAAAAGAATGCAACAAATTAACTGCATGGATTCTCAAATTTCATTACAACTAAATGTCCATATATGGAATAAAAAAAATATTCACATAGCATGCACAATCATAAATTTTTAAAATATATGACAACAATAATTTTGTAAATTCATATACAATGAAATCAAACTTATTATTTAATAACAATTGGTCCAAGATACTACTTGCATGAGAGAAAATTTCCACTCAAGTGATAGGTATTCAATGCATATACCATCCCCATGCCAAGCTATGAGGTCACCAAGGTGAAGGAACCAAGCTACAAGCATTTATCTCTTTCAACTAGGGAAAATTTTAAGAACCCCCCTAAATTTATATGTATAATAATTAGGTGAATCTCCGTGGTAAGTAGGAAAATTCAAAATCAACTTTATATATATATATATATATATATATATATATATTCGGCAAATCTTTCATTGAATTATAAAAAAAAGGTAAGAATCTTGGCAAATCTTTCACTACATTATAAAATATTTAGAAAGTTTTAGTGAATCTTTCACTAGGTTATAAAATATTGTGAAGTCTTGGCGAATATTTTGTGAGGTATAAGGCCATATATAAAAATAGGAAAATGTTTTCATAGAATTATAATACTTATTTTCTATGTTTGAAAAAATAAACATAATTTTCCCCTCTTATAGACAATATTTCAAGTATTAGGGCTTGTGTTCATTAGGGTTTCTATTATACACTCTTTCAAATCCCTCTATCAATTTTGATTATCTTTCACCAAAAAAATCCTATAAGTAGTGAACATGACCTCCACTTTTCTCAAGCTTGGGGGAGATTAATGTTTGCTCTCCCATTTCTATTATGGATTCTTCATTGTCAATTCATTGATTATGAAACTACTCTTTGAGTGCATCAGAGGATGACCCTGAATAGGAGTTTACAAGTTTCTATCAATCAATACCCCAAAAGTATAATAATGTTGATAGGCCCTTTCCAATGAAGAATAACACTTCTCCTCCCTCTCAACCCATGCAGGGAAAAATAATTATTGACTCATTGGCTATAAAAGTACCCCTTGAATGAATCAAAGGATGTCCCTAAATAGGACTCAGATACAAAATTATATTCATCAATAACCATCTCTATCAATCAACAATAGTTTATTGTTGAGTGAATAAATGCATCTTATTATTTATGTTCGTCTTTATTAATCTATGTTGTTGTAATTGGAAAAATATGTACAACTTAAAGTTATGATTATGGCTAAGAATTCTACTAAAAATTTGTATTATGAAAATATGTATGCATATGAGAGTCAATTATTTCATATGGGTTATTGTATTGTGGGTCATTGATTTCATATTGTAATTGTTTATTATTAATGACTAAATATTCATTTCTCATTCTTTATTATTCAATAATGTTGCTACAATTACAGAAATATTTCAAGTTGTAAGTTACTGTTGCGGTCAAGAAATCTACTAATAATTTGTATTATTGCAAACCATAATACAATTTGCAATAAGGTTTATAAAAATTACAATATTGACCATTTTAACAAAACAATGAGCATGTTCACTAAATATGGTGGGTGTTTGTGGTCTTACAAGGGAATCTCTAAGTACTTAGAGCATCATTTGGAGCCAAAATGTATATAAGGACACACCAAAAGTAATAAAGTCAACTAGAGAATGGACCAAATGAAAGGGTATATATGGTTAAAGGTAATCAACCATGAGGTATGGTTAAAATTTCAGACGCAAAAGTAAAGGAACCCTCTTAGGAATTCATATTAATCAAACCGAGGATAAAAATCAAGTTGAAGAACCCAAAGTCAACAATTCAAACCATAGGAGGAGCATTAAGAGGGAAGATTTCAACAATTGTTTTCTCGACATCCTCTTATGTGGGAGTCCTTCATATCACCCTAGGGTGGTCACTGGTATGTGCATAGAAAATGCAAATTGATATTTTACGCTACATTCCCCCACCATGATAAGGGCATGGATCCAACAAAGCATATGATTAATGACTTGACATGAACCATGACGTACAAACAAAAGTAATATTGCAATAGTAACAATCACGAATGTAAACTAATTAGGTTTGAAAAATAAAAAGCAAGCATCAAGGGAAAGAGAAAATAGAAAAGGGGGAATGTTTAGGGTGTTTCACGTAGAAGCAACAATAATTCATTTATTAATGCTATGATAGAATCATCATGTAATAGAATTGATTGCATCAAGCAACATGAATGACCCACTCTCCCTTGCAGTGGTATTGGATCTATGTTGGTGTGCGCAATACATACATACATACATACATACATACATACATACATGCATGCATACATACATACATACGTATGTATGTATGTGTCCACACACACACATATATTGTAAGGTTTGGTATTATATTACATTTTTAAAAAGCAGAAAATGTACATAGCAGAGTCAAACCAACTCATAGCTTGAGAGATTTGCAGTTCAAGCATGAAAAAAGAAACTGAGAAGCTATAGATATCTAGAGATAACTAAGAGCCTTATCATGGAAATCTGTGGTCCCGAGGTGTCTTAGTGATCCCCCACAGGGAGGTAGTTATGACCTTCATAATAAAAAAAGGTGTAATTCAAGTGTTCATAACACATGCTAAAAAATCCTTTTAATAATAGAAACCAAAACATACTAACTTGGTTCATCATCCATAAGGATTATCACCTGCTGTTGGAGTAGGGTCCCGTAGCTACAGAAGAAGCTGCTATTTTTGGCGGACAGACAGTTTTGGCGGAAATAGAAGAAGCGGAGCTAAGATGCCGTAGCAAGTTTTCAGCTGCAGAGCAGATTCGGAAACCACGACTTTTAAGATAGAGAAGTCAAGAAAGGTGACGGTACCTGAGCGGCCGAGACGAGAAAGCTCACCCACTGCATTGAAGGCAGCGGCGGAAGACAGGAGGGCTCAGCTACCCTCATAAAGGAAAAGGAGCAACGAGGCCGAGGTATTGAAGACGAAGGACAGGAGCAGGAAGCGGTGCACAGTACCCATGGTCAGTGCCGGGAAGCATGGAAGACTGCAGAGAGCTGCAGTGTGACGGAAAGCGGCTACCTCAAGTACAGATACGCCGAATGTCACTAATTAGGGTTTGGGTTACTGTTGGGACAGGCCCACAGTGTTGTAATGGCGAGACCTTCAGGCCGCCTATAAAGGGATATATCTTATATTGTAAAAGTTGTTGTTAGTAAGATAATAGTTGGTCACTTTGTGGGTTTTTGTTGATTATTAGACACATCAGATGAACAATAGATTGTTAGACAAGTAGACATTTTTAGACAGTTGTATTGTAGAAGCCAAGCTTTGGTTCTGTTATTAGCTGTAGTGTCTTTCTGTAACCAGTAGCTGGCTCACTGAGCTTGTATGTAACAATCCACAGGGATTGACAGAGGGGAAGAGTATATTGTAAGAGAGACAATATAGAGATAGAGGTAGATAAGAGGTCTAAGAGAGGAGATCTCAAGCTGCATAAGTGGTGCAGCAGAACTGTGTTTACCTTCCCT
Organism: Pseudotsuga menziesii; assembly: GCA_001517045.1. Classification (NCBI taxonomy): domain Eukaryota; kingdom Viridiplantae; phylum Streptophyta; class Pinopsida; order Pinales; family Pinaceae; genus Pseudotsuga; species Pseudotsuga menziesii. The sequence continues at coordinate 546,911 of LPNX011026866.1, read as the reverse complement.
TGAGCTATAATAGAAACACAGTTCTGTGGACGTAAATCCCATTCTGGGGGTGAACCACGTAAAACCTGTGTGTTATGTGTTGAATGCATGTGATTGTATTTGCTTACTGTTACTTATTATTTTGCGCATGGAATTTGTTACAGTAAATGAATGTATGCATTATTCAGTTCACAGCAATAAGGAAGAATGAATATGAGTTGAAGTCTTTTAGTATGTTGCATGAGGGTTTTCTTATGCTTGTCTCGAACAGTCATTTAGTCACAGTATAAACAGTCTTGTATGTTGAGTCTTGCACGTCGACACGAGCAACGCTAAGTGCGCTAAGCCGCGGAGGTAGGTTATCGCAAGGAGGCGATACTGCACCGGCAAAGGAGCTGCGGTGCGCGATACTGCAGGTTGAGGACTTAGCGTTGGGCAGGAGCTACGTGTCGCACGATGCGCGGTGATGCGGTAAGGTTGGAGATATTGGGGGTGAGTGGAAGTTGCGCGATGCGGGGAGAGACCGCGCGACTTATGCAAGGATAGAGGTCTCATGGCTAGAAGAGACGCGAGTAGAGGAGACTGCGCGACGCGCAGAGATAAGGGCCTTGCAGTTAGCAGGCCGACGAGTAACAAGTAGGGTGCACAGAACCTGGTCCAAGACACTTGAGTCTTGGCCAACCCATTAGAATCACTTCGGGTGAGACTTCAGGCCGCTTGCGGTCTGTTGCCGAAAGGGCCGGTGAGCTAGGGGTGTTGTTGGTTAATGATAGTAAACCCGGGTCTGCCCATGATAGCCAACAAATGGTTCTGTTGCCGGTTTTGAACAAACTGAGCACTGATGTTCTGGTGGCGCCCTACTAGAGACGGACTCAACGAGTGGGTTTGGTCTAACCTAAAAGAGTTTCCCGAACGAGAGAACATGAGTCCTAAAATGAGCACAGAGGCCTGGTTACAAAAGCATATCTCTTCAGATATATATGCGATATTTTTTGCAACATTTGGCAACAAGCTTTACGACTGGTTAGCAAAGCTAACGGATACAAGCATATTAAAAAAGAAAAGAGACATTGTCTGGACACTGGAGCTGATTCAGACCATGGAGAACCTTGATAATCCCCTCACGAGGGCAGTAGACTTCTGGCTTGCGAGTGTGCTAGGAGGCTTCGTCACAGAGTTTGCAGTTGACCAGACGAAAAGCTTCAGCGAGGCTGAGCGTTACTTCTTCAAAATATATCATGGTAAGTACCTAAGATCTTTAAACTTGTCCATTAAGATGCTATTACATGAAAAAGGAACAATGGATCTAGTTTCAGATGAATAAGTAGAAATAGTAATGTCACAAGAGTTCGAAAGTGATTTAGATGACATTGGAAGAACACGAAGTGGAAAGAAGTATAAAGTAGATTTCAGATCTCCAATATTTGAAGACAGTTCAGACAATATTAGGCAACCGAGTCCTAGTACCACAGAAGAACCAGAGGGGGGTACCCCTTACCACCCTTACACCCCACAGAAACAGACTGGGACTCAGAGTAATCCCGTAGGAACTCCATCCAGTAGCTCACAGACAGTACCTACCACCGCTACATCGCCTTCACCTACACCACCGGGTGGTAGTAATCCAGTTAGTCAGAACCCACCGCAGCGAAATAGAATGGGAGATGATATGAAGTTACCTACCTTTAAGGGTACAGGAGCAGAGGACCCATAACAACATTGGTTTCTATGCGAAGCCATGTGGACCATTAAGCAAATCCACGATGATAACATTAAACTCGTACAGTTGGTCACCACACTCAGAGATCAAGCTTTAACATGGTATATGAAGTATGCTGCCACACCCATAACACTCGTCCAGGTCAGGACCGCCATGATTAAAGAGTTCAAGAAACCTAAGTCTGAGTCACAGTATATTAAAGAACTCAAAGACATCAAGCAACTACCTACAGAGTCGGTGTGGGACTTTGATCAGAAATTCAAAGCCCTTATCAACCAAGTCAGTTTTGAGTTCGCACCGGAGCAGCATAAGGAATGGTTTATTGCAGCGCTGCTCCCTCACATTAGACTGTCGTTAATGCAGCAGAAACTCCAGACGCAGGATGACGCGATGGAGATGGTGATGAAACTAGAGGCCTCACCTCTAGCTGAGAGCAGTACAGGCATGGCAACTTTACAAAATCAGTTGGCTAATCTCACATTACAGTTGCATGAGCTTAAGAAAGGGAAAGAAGTTGCGCAAGACATATGATGCATAAAATGTAAAGCACAAGGCCATAGTAAAGACAATTGTCCGGTCTTTGTAGATTATATAGCAACAAGGGCTCCTAACCCCTTACCACAGACCCATGGACCGTGGTGTGAAATATGCAAAACACGAGGACATCTACCTCACCAGTGCCCCTTACTTCAGAAGTACGTGCAGACACCTAAGAACTTATACTGCATCTTCTGCAAGTCGGTAGGCCACGATGAACATGATTGCAGAGCCTATGATATGATGGTTGGAGCAAAGCAAGACCTGTACAGAGTCCAGTCAGAGACACAGGGTCCAGCAGCAGGACCACAGCCTGATCCGGCTTACGGTGGCCGTGGAGGAGGATTCAGAGGACGAGGCCGTGGAGGAGGCTTTGCACGAGGAGAAGGTTTCGGCCGTGGTCACGGACCAGTTACTTGTTATAACTGCGGAGTTATAGGACACTATGCTAGGAACTGTCAGAGCCCCACTACCACTTGTAACTACTGCAAATCTTATGATCATACTATAGAGGAGTGTCCTACCTTGATAGCCAAGATCAGAGAACCTAAGCCAGCAGTACACCAAAACATTCAGCTTATTGCTGTCGAGCAGAAAGAGCCAGAACCAAGAGTTAATATTGTGACTCGTAGCGGTGTTTCTACCAGTAGGACATCGCAGGAGACAAAAAAGAACATAGGTCAGCAGTGGGTGCGCAGAGCTCCTAGTAAAGTGACACCACTCGACCTGCAGAAGAATAAACAGACCTTTCACGAAGCCCAGGCTTTCTGTGATGAACCTACGCAATTAGGATCGCAGGTACCGCCGTCTAGGGACGTATCGCAGCAAGCACCTTGTGGCGATAGCCTTGTACAGACGCCGCAGGCTACCACATCAGGAAGATGCGATGAGGACGAGATGACAGGAAGTGTACATTCCTTCCTGCGGAGTTGTCTAAAACTTGTAAGAAATGAGCAAGCTATCACATAACTTCAGCGCATTATAGATCAGTATCAGCCATCTTCTTCTGCGAGCAGTACACAGTGTGCTCTTCATAATATTACAGGACATACAAGAACGGGAAGAGAGATGCGACTTACAGTGCAAGTGGGAGAATTTGAAATGGATGAGGTAATCCTAGATCTAGGATCCGACGTCAATGTGCTGACTAAGCAGACATGGGAACATATGGGTAGCCCTAAGTTAGCCAGATCGCCTATCCACCTGAGATTAGCTAACCAACAGCGAGTATCACCTCTGGGTCAGTTACCGCAGGTGCGAGTTGACATTGACGGAGTTCGCCGCTTTGCGGACTTTGAAGTTATAGAAATCATTGGCGACAGTAAACTGTATCCAGCACTACTAGGCATTGATTGGGCGATCGGTAACATGGCTGTTATCGACCTAAAGAGAAGACAAATGACCTTTGAGGACGTGCAGATCCGGGTCATAGCGCCGTTGGATCCTTTCCATGGTCCTAGATATATTGAACCTATCTGAGCAGAGGAGGAGGCACGTAACATGGAGAGTCTCTATTAGATGACCACAAATCAGAACGACTATGTCAATCCGATGGAAGATGGGAACATTAGTTGGCGATGCGACAGCTCATGCGCATCGGATTCAGATGTTGGTCTAGAGAACTGGCAGAATAGACTTCATGAAGTTTCGGTACGCAAGTGCGCGTACTTGTCTAAGTCACTGCGATGGATTGGCGCAGAGATCAATGAGATTCCATCGTTTCATGGTCTAACAGATATCCATGACTTCCTTGAGCAGTTTGAACAACAGATTCCTCACTAGCAGAGGATCGCAGCTATGGACCTTGCAGTACGAGCCACACCTGCAAGATGGTGGTACGCGCATAAAGAGAACATTGCATCATGGGATGATATTAAAAGATTGATGACGATCAGATTTTCTGCTGACAGAGAGTATGTCCCGCAGAAGTACACAGGAGAGAGTGACCCTAGGTCACACATTCAGACATGTGAACAGAATTGGTCGGACATTCCTGAGGATGAATGGGTCCACCGATTCATTCACACTTTGGATATAGTTCCATGGAAATGGTACACAGAGACTAAACTGCGCAAGGGAACAACAACATGGCCACTTATGATAGATAGCTTTCTACTCACCTTCACTTTTGAATCTGAGTATCCAAGTGTTGATCAGGCCTTACAAGTAATAAAGAGCAGGATATTTGAAGAGTGTACCATATCAGTGCCAGCTCAACCTGAGTGGGCTATCCAGCTAGAAGAGGCATTAGAGTGTTATAATTTTACATCAGAACCAGAGGAGGCGGATGAAGACCCTTGCGACACCAACATTCTGGAGTCAGAAGGGACTCACGATGTTGAGGGACCACAGTTAGAGATTCCAGCAATCACCGAACCCATCAAGATTAAAAAGATCAATATTGGCACAGACGTAGAACCTAAGTTTGCCTCTATTGGAGAATATTGGAACGATGAAACAGTCGGACAGATCGCAGATTTGTTACATGACTATCAGGACCTATTTCCCACCAAGTTCACAGAGATGAAGGGAATAGTTGGAGACCTGGGAGTTATGAGGATACCATTGAAGGAGGATGCTAGACCAGTCAAGCAGCGCCCATATAGACTGAATCCGCGCTACAAAGAAAAAGTTAAGGATGAAATTGATAAGATGCTAGTAGCAGGAATCATTGAACCAGTAGAAGAAAGCGAATGGGTTAGCCCCATGGTTGTGCAAGAGAAGAAGACGAAAGGAGACATCAGGATCTGTGTCGATCTGCGCAAGCTCAACGATGCATCGGTTCACGATCCATTTTCGACACCGTTCACAGGCGAAGTGCTCGATAATGTGGGAGGACAAGAGTTCTACTCCTTCACTGATGGCTTCTCCGGCTATCACCAGATAAGAATACATCCAGAAGATCGATCCAAGACCACTTTTGCAACAGAATGGGGCTCGTTCCAGTATACGGTAATGCCCTTTGGTCTTAAGAATGCACCAGCTATATTTTCTAGAGTAGTAGTTGCCGTATTTAAAGAATACATCCATAAATACCTAGAAGTATATTTTGATCATTGGACTGTATTTGGACTAATTGACTAGCACATAGGAGATCTAAGACTGATGTTAGAGAAATGTAGGCAGTACCAGATTTCTCTAAACTTGAAAAAATGTATATTTTGTGCACCATTCGGTATTTTGTTGGGTCATATTGTGTGCAGACAAGGCTTGATGGTAGATCCCGCGAAGATCGCCATCATTGTAAATCCTCCAGCACCCAACTCAGTCAAACAGTTGAGGACGGTACTTGGTCATACCGGGTACTACAGAAAATTCATCAAGGGCTACGGAAAGATTACAACACCAATGGAGAAATTGCTAAAGAAAGATGTAAAATTCCTATGGAATGAGGAATGTCAGCAGAGTCTAGACACACTTAAAGAGAAGATGGTTACAGCACCCATCCTAGTATTTCCAGACTGGACTAAGCCATTTCATGTACATGTGGATGCATCAGGCATCGCACTAGGGGTTGTCTTAATGCAACCAGGAGAAGGGGACATTGACCATCCTATCGCATACTCCAGTAGAAAGTTGTCGACAGCAGAAAAGAACTACACCACGACAGAAAGGGAAGGCTTAGCTATGGTGTATGCTCTACAGAAGTTCAGGCACTATCTGTTGGGATCCTCATTCAAGATGTTTACTGACCATTCCGCGTTGAAGTACCTGGTCAATAAGCCAGTGTTATGGGGGAGGATTTGCAGATGGTTACTCCTCTTTCAGGAGTATGATTTTGAAATCATTGTGAAACCAAGAAGACCGGACCTGATCATCTGTCATGGATAGATTCGGGGGAAGAGCCAAGTAACCTAGAGGATAACTTGCCGGATGCGCAGTTGTTCTCTATCCAGATCACAGACGAGTATTATAATGATATCATTCAGTTCCTCACTACAGGATTGGCACCTATTGAACTCACTAAGCAGCAAAAGAAGCAATTGGTTGTTAGAGCAACATACTTCACCCTGATCGCAGGACACCTATACAAGTTAGGACCGGATGAAGTTTTGCGCAGATGTGTGATGCCGCATGAAAAATATGCTATTATCAGAGAGGCACATTCAGGAACCGCAGGAGGTAATTTCGCAGGGAAGCCGACTACGCAGAAAATCCTGGAGGCAGGATTATGGTGGCCCATGTTACATAAAGACACCAAGGACTTTTGCAGATGCTGCGATATCTGCCAAAGGGTAGGAAAACCCTCACGACGCGATGAAATGCCACTAAGACCGTAGGTCACGTTGCGCGCATTTGACAAATGGGCTATAGATTTTGTGGGTCCTATCAACCCACCAGGAAAGCGCACTGGTGCGAGATATATTATCACCAGAACAGAGTACCTCACCAGATGGGCAGAGGCCAAAGCAGTAAGAAATTGTGATGCTGCTATAGCCGCACAATTCCTTTTTGAAAACATCATCAGTAGATTTGGATGCCCAGTAATTTTGATGAGCGATCAAGGCACACATTTCTTGAACCACACCATATAGGCTTTGACAGAAGAATTCCAGATTCAGCACCATAAGAGCACTCCCTACCACCCACAGGCTAATGGTACGGTGGAGGCCTTTAATAAGATTTTAGAAAGTGCTCTTACTAAGATCTGCAATAGCCAAAGGAATGATTGGGACCTCAGAGTTAACGCTATATTATGGCCGTACAGGACCACATGCAAGAAACTTACGGGACACACACCTTTCAGTTTGGTCTATGGACAGGAGGCTGTTATGCCTATGGAGTATATTCTTCCCAGTTTAAGAATTGCTCAGATTATTAGGATGACTGATACAGACACAATGGAGGAAAGGTTAGCACAGCTGCTTACCTTAGAAGAAGACAGATTCATCGCTGGATTCCATCAAAAAGTGCAGAAGGCACGAGAAAAATCTTGGCATGATAGACACATTAAGAGTAAGACTTTCCAGATCGGAGACCTAGTGCTCCTCTATGACAACAAATTCATTAAGTTCCCAGGAAAGTTCAAGACGCATTGGCTGGGGCCATATCAGATACAACAAGTTACAGAGGGAGGTGTCGTTCAGCTCAGCCAGCTGAATGGGGAGCTTCTTCCCACATGGATTAATGGCAGTAGGATTAAGCTCTATAGTGATATCCACCCCACCTCTCAGCCCTAGCCTAACCAGTTTAAGGTGGTGCAGATGTCTAGTGTAGTTGAAAGGAGGCATTGCACTGGGAACTAGTCTACACCGGTAGGTATTACCTAAGTACAAGGAATCGCATAAGGTCGGTTCATTTTGAAAAAAAAAGACGCTTGTTTGTTCGCGCAGGTGATGTGATGTTCAACGCAGTAATGTGATGTTCCCCGTGCCATGTATTCAGCTTTGCAACCGAAAGAGGGCCAGTCAAATCACCCTCTGACAGGCAGTTAATGAGGAAATGACCGGTATCCCTTACCGTAGATTTGGCAGTAGCATAATTAAGTTTCCATATTTGGCAAATCTTCGACGAGACCGGCGCCTGTACTCACACGCTTTGAGGGAAACGTGATCGGATTTTAACATTTATTGAGGATTGGAGGACGGGTGTGGTCTTGTCCATGCAATTAATACGACTGACGCGTTCAGTCTAGATGACCATTGTGGCAGGGATTATCGGCTTTGACATAAAAGCAGAAACTATTCATTTGAGAGGGCTACATTTTCAAAAGAGCCGAGAACTGTAGAGTACATTCGTAAGTCCTCCCTATGCAGAGTTCATCCCATTATAGAGTGTAGAGATTTCCAGACTTTGCAGCCATTGCACATCCACCGTTCCACACAGACTGGGTTCTGTTCGAAGACGAACCACTAGAAGTGCTATTGAAAAGGTTCGAGCGTACTGGCCTTGCAGCTCCCATGACGACGCCATCTAAGGGTACACTGCCGAGCTCATCACAAATCAGAGAACCACCAAAGACGAGGAGCCACTCCCAGCTAATAGAGGGATCCAGTTTGGAGCCAGAAGACGAAGTCCTGAGTGCAGCAGACTACCTCATACCACGAGTTGAAGGCGCTCCAGAGGTCAAAATCTCCAAGAGTGGTAAGCTTACTGTTCCCATACCGCCCATAGATTCTTGAGTAAAGGAAAATGGAGATCTCGTAGGATATGCTGGTGTTTTTAAATTTATAGATTACAACCTTGGAGATGGTAAGACGTACCCTCACTTCAAGCCAGATTAGTATCTTGTGATTCAGAAGAACCCAAGGACAGGTAGAGATGAATTTGTTCCCATGGCACATGTCCAGATTCTTGAACCCTCAGATCTGCTCAATTTGTTGAGACTACCCCATTTTGGACGTAGTGCAGAGGTCAATGCCGTGGTGCATGTCCTACTTTTGTGTGTACATGGAGGTTATCTCTGGCTAGGCCACAGGGTCGACCTAAACGTCGACTTGATACACCGCATCACTGGGCTGTCTAAGACTGGTAAAGACCCCGAGATACAGATAACAGGAAAGACCAAGGATTCCAAGATGCCAACAGCCTTAGTTAAAAAGTATCAGCTAAAGAGAGGAGGCAGGGCTTATGACATCACAAGTTTACAAAATGATACACTCAAATTTACAGCTAGTCTGCTTGCAGGTAGACTGCTAACCAAGGTTCGACCGAAGCAAGTCACAGGATCAGTGATAAACCTGGCCATACAAGTTACAGAGGGAGAGCAGTTCAATTGGTCCTTATTTTTATTAAATATGCTTCAGGAAGATTGTTTGGCAACCCAAGATCAAGCAAACCACCCTTTCCATTTCTCATGGCTGCTTATACTATGTGCCTTCATCGGCTGGAAGGAGCCGCCCAACACCCAGTTTCCACAGATCGCAGGTGGAACGCCCCGAGGCGTGCGCTATGCCAATTTATGGGACAGCAACAGCCCAGCAAGGAAACAGGTTAATATGATAGTATTCTATGAATACTATAAGATGTTGAAGACAATTATCCAAGAATCACCGCGGATCAGTATAGAGACTGTGGACGTATATGATAACCGGCTTAATTTTATGGCAGACAGCCATAGAATCTATCTAAGACCAAAAAGGACAAAAAGGGACGATTGGGCTCCTGGCTGGTACAGGATGACAGCGCAGGATATTGAAGGTGTCATCAAAGGCTTTGATGACCAATGGCAGCAAGAATACGAAGATACCACACCACTGCCATCAGGTACCGCACAGACATACCCACCAGAAAAGGGCAAAGACAAATTGGAGACCCAGGCACAAGGAACAACAGAAGCGCCACCCCTAGGCGAAAAGAGAAAAGATCCACCGGAAGAGCCAGCAGAGGCACCCATGACAAAGAATGGAGAACAAGAGACCACAGAGACACAGAAGAAGAAAAAACAGAAAACCTCAAAACCAATTCTGAAGACCGCATTAACAGACGATGACTATGAACTCATCGCAACAAGGACGTGTGACACATTGAAGGACTCATTTGACGCGATGAAGTCGTCGCAGGAAAAGATACAGAGCACAATAGAAAAGCAGCTTCTAGACTTAAAAACAATCACAGAAAAGACTGCCATGATGCACATTCCCCGGTAAAGGCGACCATCGGAGAAACTTCAACACCATCGATGTCTCGCGAGGAAAGCTTAGCGAAAGATCGCCTCAACACTGTGTTGATTCCACCAGGGAGTATCCGATTCCCTGCGACAATGAAGGACCCACCAGTTCAGTTTCAGCAACCCATCGAGGTTAACCTTGCAGAATTTCATATCGATCAGTTCCAGATGATCCAGCAGCAGCTAAGCGTAGAGCTCAGGAGTAGAGAGCTCGTGACCTACAAACACAATATGCAGCTGAAGCAACAGAATGCAGCACTCGCTACCAGCTATCAGAAAAAGGTAGATGAGTTAAAAGCATGTCAAGACAGGGATCAAGAACTATCTCAAGTACTATAGAGCATCACATTAGAGCTACCCAATTGTAATATCGAGTTCGCGTTGCCTACCCCAGACAAGCTAAGAAGAGTAGCAGACAGAGCAAAGGCTCTAGAAGAAACCGTGGCTAGGATGGACGAAACAGTTGCCAGGATGAAGGCAGACCACAAAGTGCAGATCGCCGAGCTTGAGGCTCGCGTACGAGACACCTCCCAGGCAGACCAGAAAGCACAAGTAGAAGCCTTTCGACTCACTTCTGCGCAGATGAAATCCCACATCGATGAAGCACTATCGGTACTCGCGGAGGCCACAAACACATGGGCGGAGTTAGATGCACTGCCCGAAAAAGTAAAAGTTCAGCAAAGTATTCAGCAGGTAGAGAATACTGCAGCGGGAATGAAAGAAGAAATTAAGAGCTTAACCGCTCTTCAGAAGATGAGGAAGACAAAGGAGATGAACCAATTGCAGCAGGAAGCGCAGTGGCTAAGAACGCAGGAGATACACATCAATGACCTGCTTCAACCCTATCAGGAGCTAATCACTGAGCTAGTCGACACAGTCGAACAGAAAGTGAAGGAGTTCACTACCACAAGAGAAGAAATTGATGCGACGGAGGACTCCAAGATTAGTCAAGCTTTTCTTGACTCAGCACGACAGCGTGTTGAAGCAATGAAGAACGAAGTCACAGGACTTCGAGACAAGCTACAACGCACTTCGCAGGAAGCGAAGGAGAAACTACAGCAGGAGAAGCCCGCTGGTAGTGGCTCGAGGGCGAGCCACAAGTAAGTGTTAGGGGACTGTTGGAGTAGGGTCCCATAGCTACAGAAGAAGCTTCTATTTTTGGCGGACAGACAGTTTTGGCGAAAATAGAAGAAACGGAGCTAAGACGTCGTAACAAGTTTTCAGCTGCAGAGCAGAGCCGAAAACCACGACTTTTAAGATAGAGAAGTCAAGAAAGGTGACGGTACCTGAGCGGTCGAGATGAGAAAGCTCACCCACTGCATTGAAGGCAGCGGCGGGAGACAGGAGGGCTCAGCTACCCTCATAAAGGAAAAGGAGCAACGAGGCCGAGGTATTGAAGATGAAGGACAGGAGAAGGAAGCGGTGCACAATACCCACGGTCAGTGCCGGGAAGCATGGAAGACTGCAGAGAGCTGCAGTGTGAAGAAAAGTGGCTACCTCAAGTACAAATATGTCGACTGTCACTAATTAGGGTTTGGGTTACTGTTGGGACAGGCCCACAGTGTTGTAATGGCGAGACCTTCGGGCCGCCTATAAAGGGATATATCTTATATTGTAAAAGTTGTTGTTAGTAAGATAATAGTTGGTCAATTTGTGGGTTTTTGTTGATTATTAGACACATCAGATGAACAATAGACTGTTAGACAAGTAGACATTTTTAGACAGTTGTATTGTAGAAGCCAAGCTCTGATTCTGTTATTAGCTGTAGTATCTTTCTGTAACTAGTAGCTAGCTCATTGAGCTTGTATGTAACAATCCGCAGGGATTGACAGAGGGGAAGAGTATATTGTAAGAGAGACAATATAGAGATAGAGGTAGATAAGAGGTCTAAGAGAGGAGATCTCAAGCTGCATAAGTGGTGCAGCAGAACTGTGTTTACCTTCCCTTGAGCTATAATAGAAACACAGTTCTGTGGACGTAACTCCCATTCTGGGGGTGAACCACGTAAAACCTGCGTGTTATGTGTTGAATGCATGTGATTGTATTTGCTTACTGTTACTTATTATTTTGCGCATGGACTTTGTTACAGTAAATGAATGTATGCATTATTCAGTTCACAGCAATAAGGAAGAATGAATATGAGTTGAAGTCTTTTAGTAGGTTGCATGAGGGTTTTCTTATGCTTGTCTCGAACAGTCATTTGGTCACAGTATAAACAATCTTGTATGTTGAGTCTTGCATGTCGACATGAGCAACGCTAAGTGCGCTAAGCCGCGGAGGTAGGTTATCGCAAGGAGGCGATACCGCACCGGCAGAGGAGCTGTGGTGCGCGATACTGCAGGTTGAGGACTTAGCGTTGGGCAGGAGCTGCGTGTCGCACGGTGCACGGCGATGCGGTAAGGTTGGAGATATTGGGGGTGAGTGGAAGTTGCGCGACGCAGGGAGAGACCGCGCGACTTATGCAAGGATAGAGGTATCGTGGCTAGAAGAGACGCGAGTAGAGGAGATCACGCGACGCATAGAGATAAGGGCCTTGCAGTTAGCAGGCCGACGAGTAACAAGTAGAGTGCGCAGAACCTGGTCCAAGACAATTGAGTCTTGGCCAACCCATTAGAATCACTTCGGGTGAGACTTTAGGCCGCTTGCGTTCTGTTGCCGAAAGGGCCAGTGAGCTAGGGGTGTTGTTGGTTAATGATAGTAAACCCGGGTCTGCCCATGATAGCCAACACTTGCCTTCTAGAGATAGGGGTTTCTCGATTTACCTCGTGAGTAGTCATTACCGGGGCATACTAGAGTTCATTGTTTTGCATTGAGGGTCGAGCCGCAGAACAAGACTCACGACTTGATTTTCGCTAAAGTTCATTAGCCAGAGCATCAATCTTGCGATCAATATTCTCACCCAGCTGAACTTGTTTTTTTGTGAAGTGCCAAATGCCCTGTTCTACAACAACTAGCATAGCTTCCACCGTAGTTCCCGGTTGTTCTCCCTACTTGGCCACAACCATGCACTCATCGAAATCCATACATAAGAGAAAATTCATGATCCAATACAATTTTAGGGTTCTAGTATGGCAAGTCTCCCTTGTTTTGGAGGATCATATATCCTCCACCATCTCCCCCTAGTCGCTGACTAAATTCTTGATTCAGGGCTTGGGATAATTTCCTTTGCATCTCATTTCCATATGCACAACTTTATATTTAGCATGTTGGCTAACCCCCTACTCATAAAAACTTATATCTCTCTCCATATCCCGAGTAGCTTGCGACATGTGAGTTCTCCTTAGGCCATTAGTGGTTTTGCGCTCAATGACCTTTGTGTGCACCATTAGAGGAGGCATGTCACTGCGGAAAAAATGGACAAGCATAGCAAACAAGGAATTAGTTGAGAGTACATTACAACGATACCACCAGCACATGTAATATCCAAGGGGATATCTGTTATATTTTTCCTTTGTGGGAAAGTTTCCTCTTATGCCTTCGTCCTCATCATAGAACTTATTGGCACGGGTGGCCATGAAAGTTGCATTGATGAGCTCCGTAGGAATGCGTACGCTAACCCAGGTGACAACCTATGCGAAGTACCATCTAAAATCAAGGGCCATCATGATATAGTCGGGGTTGTGATTTATAAGGTGGTAGAGGTGGCAACTAATACAATTGTAGGGTTATAGTATGGCAGGTCTCCCTTGTTTTGGAGGATCATATATCCTCCACCATCTCCCTCGAGTCGCTGACTAAATTCTTGATTCAGGGCTTGGGATACTTTCCTTTGCATCTCATTTCCATATGCACAACTCTATATTTAGCATGTTGGCTAACCCCCTACTCACAAAAAATTCTATCTCTTTCCATATCTCGAGTAGCTTGCGACATGTGAGTTCTGCTTAGGCCATTAGTGGTTTTGCACTCAATGACCTTTGTGTGCACCATTAGAGGAGGCATGTCACTGTGGCAAAAATGGACGAGCAGAGCAAACAAGGAATTAGTTGAGACTAAATTACAACAATACCACCAACGCATATAATATCCAAGGGGATGTCTGTTATATTTTTCCTTTGTGGGAATGTTTCCTCTTATGCCTTCATCCTCATCATAGAACTTGTTGGCACTGGTGGCCATGAAAGTTGCGTTGATGAGCTCCGTAGGAATGTGTACGCTAAGCCAGGTGACAACCTATGCGAAGTACCATCTAAAATCAAGGGCCATCATGATACAGTCGAGGTTGTGATTTATAAGGTGGTAGAGGTGGCAACCTATCCCTCCTCACATGAATGCAAATTAACAAACCCACTAAACTATGTAAGTGGATGACCTTACAAAGGATGAATTGTAGAATCTCTTCAATACAGATGGAGAATGCACCTCACTTCTCTTAGTGCAATCCATCTCGATATCCTTCTATTCAAATTTTCATCCCAAGGATTTTAAAGATGGGAAAAAGATACTCATGAAGAGGAAAACTATGTTCTCTATGTTGAATTATCCATGAGCAAATTATGGGCTAGGATTGAACCTTGAGGTTATTCGATGGAACTAGGAATGCATAGTATTTTATCCAATGAAAGATGGATGTTCTATTACCCTTACTAACTCAAAAAGCCTTTAGAAATGCCATTCCCAAGAAAATTTATCATCCTTTAGTTTGGGCCCAATCAATTATCTTCACCTAGCTAGCAAATGAAAGATACTTCCCTACAAATCTTAGATGAAACGAGAAGTAGTGGATCCATCTTAATGTAGTGATTTCTTGAAATAATAAGAATATGATGATCATGTAATCACTTTGATTATGTTAAACATGTTTTTGGAACATTAAGATTCTAAAAAAAGGGATGGCCTCATCATGTGATTCTTATGGAAGCTAGGAAGAATACATTTTTCAAGGGAAAGCATTGGTCAAGGAGAAAATATGAAGCAAGATCAAGTGACCCATATTGGACATAGCCAAATTCAAATGTAAGAACTAGACTCTTCTCATATCAATTCCTCAAAATTCGATCTTATCTAAGCTATTAGATTATATCTTCGTCTTCGCCTCATTAATGGAAAATTATTTAACCATTAAGAATTATGAGAAAGGATGGTGTCAAACACGTATTTGTTGGATGAAGTTTGAATCGATGGGGATTCTAATGGAAACTCGGGTTTGGTGAGGATAGGAGGCCTTTGTAGATATCACAAAGGAAATTTATTGGTTTTGTGCCTCCGTTTATTGGATTGAGAAAACAACAACCAAACAAAGTTTGGAACCCTAACGAAGATAGTATCGTATGCCCTCAAACTTGGTTTTAAGAAACTTTATACATGACAAAGAAGAATAGTGCATAGAGGAACATATATCGCTAGTATTAATGTTATACAATTATCACATTTAATTTCCTCTAACTTAAAAGCATTTTGGAGTTTTTGAAATATATATTGCTAAAATGGTCCTTAAGTAATTGTACAAAAGATAAATTAAATTATTGGTCATTTCCACTTTACTTAATAGAAAATCATACATATACTCTCTACTTTGGTAGGAATGTAAATAATTTGCAAACCGTTAAATTTTCCATTGCAAAAATGTAAAACAACATATTAGAAACATGATTTCTTTCAGGTAATGACCCAATTTTCTTTTTTCTTTTTTTTCCGAGGAAAAAATACCATACCTTGATATTCATATTGAATCAAAGGACATCATATACATTCAGCCAACATAGGGCTTTCCGAGCTTTAGCAAGAACATTATCATATGGGGATCCCACTAATTACTAAATAATCAGTGAAACATCCAAACTGCCAATATCAGGGAAACATAAAAGCATAAAGTCTATATTGGATAGACTTTCTCATCATTACTGATATACAGGTCAGAAAATGATGATAAAGAGATCGAGAATGACCATAAAACAAACTAGTCCTGAGCAAAACAAGAAGGCTGAAATTCTCTTCAATATTAGCTAAGAACCAATTCAAATCTACACAGATATTTGTGCCAAAATAAAAACAAGGGCCTAAATCTTGGCACTAGCTAGAAAAGTTTAAAATTCCCATGATCAATGATCATACCATCCAATAATTCAGTAAAGTTCCCGAAATCGGGGTCCAACAATAAAGCCTACTTACAGATACCGTCATCCTGCTGGTTATGCTCATGATAAATATGTTTAATGGTCACTGGAGGGACATGTTGTAGCAATGAAAGAATGTCATCACACCAATGACTCAGATATGGGACATTTAGTGATGCTAATCTGTTGACCCAAGAAATAATGACAAGAGAGTCACCATAAATAGTAAGTAGAGGGGTCCCCAAATGTTTGATCACCATAAGAATGGCCCACAGAGCCAGAAGCTTAGATCTAGTATTTGTGCTTCTACCACAGCCCAAAGAAAAGCTGATAGAGTAAGTAGCATTCAAAAGTATCACAAATCCAACACCACCAATATTCCCTGTAGCAGCCCTATCAAAAAAGCCACAAGGGTAATTGATCAAGGGACTAGGGCCAACAACTCTAATTCTTTTCTTCTTGAGTGGGACCGAATACAAGAGAATGAGGTCATCAATCTGCTTAAGAAGAGCATGAACAGAGGCCTGTTTATTGTCAAAAATGCATTGATTCCTATGTTTCCAGATACACCAAAAAAAGAAAAGAAGGAAATATCTAAAATGAGAGCTAACAGGAATATAACTGAACCAATATTCTAGAAAGGAAATGACATTGCAATGCTGGGAAAAGGGTAGACCAAAATGATCTTCAAAGATTGAGTAAACTCTTCTGGAAAAAGAATAGTCAATGAAGAGGTGTTGTGATATATCTTCTCCCTTGCGACAAAGTAAACACATACTCGGGCCCTGTCTACCTCGACGCTGGAGCTTGTCCCAGGTCAAAATCCGATTTATTACAACCAACCAGATGAAGCAACAGATTTTTTTAGGAATATTAAGTTCCCAAAGCAAATCAAGTACCAGAGACCAACCCTCAGAGCAGTAAGAAGAAACAATGCACTCATAACCCTGTACAGTAGTAAGAACACCCACATAATGATCATGTGACCATAATAAAGAATCACATTGTTCTGAAAGACGTATCCTACCATACTCCAGCCCCACGGTGAATTTATCCCATAGAAGCTTCTATTCACCCTCCAAGTCTAAATCTTCTGCCGTGAACCAATACTTTTGTGCACAAGAGGTTAGATTTCTAGCTTGATCTAGAGTGTAAATACCATAATCCTCCAGGTATTCTCGAAGGTTAAGAGGAAGCAAAAATGATGTTCCCAGACCAACAATCGGATCCAGTCCCAACCGAATAACCCTTCCATTACCAACCTTCCAGATGAGTCCATTGCCCAGCCAAGAAAGAGTATGAAGAAAACCCTTCTAGATCACAGAGACCCCTTTAATAGAAAATGATTTCTTACGAAGCTAGGTTTCCAAAGGGAGTCTTTTCATATACTTCACTATCAATAGTTGATACCAAATACCATTCCCATTGATAGCTTGCCAGAAACATTTAAGACGAAGGGAAAGGCTGAACCAACTCAACTGTTTTATGCCCCAACCACCCAAAGAAGTTGGGAACAACACTGTACTCCAATCTGCAAGATGGTATTTTTTGTTGTTCGCAGAAGAACCCCACAGAAAAGAGAATATTATACTTCTGAGCTTATCAAGAATGGATTGAGGGATAGGTACTAGGGCCATCCAATATACCGACAAACTAGAGAGCACTGCTTTGATCAAAACAAGTCTACCCCCAATGGATAAAAGACGAAAGGTCTAGTGCTATATTCCTTTCTCAAATATTTGAAGGAGCGAGTGCCAGTCCTTAACCAAGTATCCAAGGGGCTTAATAAAGTATCCTAGGTAATTAAAACCCTTGTTGATGTGCTCAAATTTGTAAGGGAAGAACCCAGAGACCCTGTTCAGAAGATCAACATCCAAATTATTGTAAAGGAAGTAGGATTTGTCCATGTTAATTTGCATACCAGAGGCATCACAAAAAGTATCCAGAATGACCTTAAAAGAAACCCATTCCTTGAATGTACCGATACCAAACATAATCACATCATCCACAAAGAGTAGATGTGTGAGTGAAAGCTGAGGAGAAATTTTAATGCCCCTGATCTTACCATTGTTTTGTGCATCCTTGATGAGCAGACTAAGCCCTTCAATGACCAGAATAAATAGCAACGGGGATAATGGGCATCCCTATCTAATGCCACGAGAAGCAGTAAAAAAACTAGAAGGAGATCCATTGACAAGTAGAGCAAAATTTACAGATGACAAACAACCCATAATCCAGTTCACACCTACTAGTGGGACACCAATTTGGAGAAGAATAAGTCTGAGATAAGTCCAATTCACTCGGTCAAAAGCTTTAGAAAGATCCAATTTTAAAATAAGAGCACATCTATTTTTTGTTTTGACAGTGTGGAGAACTTCATGAGTAATATCCAAGGGCTCTGTAATTTGTCTATTCTTTAAAAAACCAAATTGCTGAGGATAAATGAACTTGTCCAGAAAAGGCTTAAGTCTCTGGGCAGCTACCTTAGAAATTAGCTTGTAAACTAGATTGCAGAGGGAAATGGGGTGGAAGTCAGCAAAGGAGTTGGGCTTTTCCTTCTTGGGAATAAGCGCAATGAAGGTAGAGTTCATAGAAGGAGTCACCCTACCTTCCCTTCTGGAGGATTCCACCACATTAACAAGTTCAGGCCCCAAACTGTCAAAGAAAGCTAGATAGAATTCAGTAGGCCATCCGTCAGGCCCCGACGACTTATCTTTTTTGAAAGATATAAGAGTTGCTTCAACTTCTTCCAATGTGATCTGACATGAGAAAGACTCCCTCTCCTCAGGGTTGATGAAGGAGGGGAATAAACGAATAACTTTGAGTTGGGCCTCAATATTGGTCAGTTGGTCATCTGTAAAGATTTTCTTGTAATACCGGACCCCCAGTGCCTTAATACCCAAGTCATCGACAACCTGATTGCCCTCCTCATCTTTAAGACCCTAGATAGCATTATGGTTCTTTCTAGCTGAAGCCACCGCATGGAAGAAAATTGTATTGGCATCACTCTGCAATGCCCAAGACAATCTGCTTTGTAATCTAGCATATTACAATTCATGGTCCACCCATCTCTGTAACTCAAGCCTAAGTGCCAGAAGTCGAGAGTGATCCCGAGCACCCAGAATACCAGAAGGCGTGGATTCAAGAAGACTTTTGATTTCATCCTCAATAAGGATGGATTTGTATCTCATCTCTAGGGATTTATTTCTAGTCCAGTCTTTGACCTTTCCTTTCAGAAGGCGTAGTTTAACAGATAGGTCTTCCATAACACCCACAGGATCTCCAGAGGAAATAAGAAGCCATTCCGCTCGAATCATCTGAACAAAGTACTTAGTAGACAACCAAGTGTGATTGAACTTGAAAGGAAGTGGAAAAGAGACAGGGAGATCCATCCATTCAAAAAGTACAGGGTAATGATCAGATACCCTAGAGTGATGAGCCCAGACCCTATGTCTGGCAAGAAGGCTAACAAGATTAAAAGAGAGCATGAATCTATCAAGCCTTTTGCATATGCCCTCATCCCCCATCCTACCATTATGCTAGGTTGGCCCAGCACAAGAAGGGGCCACATCCGCCAGTAGATGATCTGAAAAAAGTTTAGTAAAATAGGGACCAAGGGGATTAGGAATAGCCTTTGTACCCCAAATCTCTGACCCATTCAATGTTAGATTCAAATCACCCGCAAGGATCAGATTAGGCAAAGTGACAAGACCACCCCTAGCAATTGAATTTCAGAAAGATTCCTGATGGTGATAGGGGCCATAGGAATTTAGGATGGAAAGAGAAATGGTTGACCCCCTGAATTGAGCCTTGAGGAGGATCCCAGCCACAGTATGGAAGGCTTTGCATTTGAAAAGGTGAGGGTTCCAAATTGAGAGAATTGCCCCCAATAGGCTAGAGGAGCTGATGGCATAGAATTCCCAACCGGGACAGAGTTTGGAGAAGGGAAGCAAGGCAGGATAAGAACTGTTCATAGTTTCTTGTAAAAGAATAATATCAGGCAAGAGAGAAGAGAAGAGATGACAGAGGCTTTTTTGTTTAGCCAAGCCTCCCAAGCCTCGAACGTTAAGAGAGAGAATTCTCATCAAGAACCACTCTAAGAAGGGGTCAAAGCTCTAAGTACCCTGTGAGGAGAGGGCAACTAGTGGCGAGCTGCATTTTTGAGCCTAGTGGACAAAGGGATGTATGAAGCAGAAATTGGATCCAAAGACTCAGAGGGGCTTTTTTTCTTCTTTCTGATAGTAACATTCTCGAATTGGATGGATTCTAGGGGTAAAACCGAAGGGGAAAGGGGGGTTTTAGCTGAAAAAATTTCCAAAGACTTTTGCAGAGAAGGATCTACAAAGGATGGTGAGGAAACAAGACTTTGAGGAGGAGAACCATTAACAAAGGGGTGAGGACAAGCAAGAGGAGGGAAATCGGAATCCGAGAAAACAGAAGGAGGAGGGACCTCGGCTTCCATGGAGAGGGATGGTATGGGCTAGCATGAAGAGGGAGGCTGTTCCATAGGGAAAGCAACATTAGCAGTCAATACAGAAACAGAACAGGACATAGGAGTGACAAGTGCCACAACAAAAGAGGGAAGGGCAATACAACCATCCATCGAGTCCAAAAGTGAAAGTTCATGTTCAGAGGCATCATAAAAAAAGAGCAGGCATTGTAGTAATTACCTGGTGCTGAATGAACAACAGAAGGATAAATGGTCCTCGCAGAGGGGTCTTCCAAAATAGGTGGATGAGAACCACGTGCCACAGGGGAATGATGTGTCAACGGGGAGGTTGAACCCTGACGGAATACAGGACATTCCCTGCACAAGTGTCCAACATCCCTACACCTACTGCATCTAAAGGGAATATTCAGGTAGTCGAGTCGTTGAGTGAATAAGCGTTCAAGGCATAGAATATCTACATCAGCCGGCAGCCCCACTGAGATGTCCATTTCCACAAGAATCTTAGCCATCCTTTTGTCAAAGGTGTTCAAGAAATCTTCCTCCACTGCCACAAAATGACCAATGGTATTACCAATGCCCACCAGCAAGGATCGATTCCAAAGAGGAAAAGGAAGGCATGGGAGCAAAACCCATAGGTGATGTTTCTTCACACGCTCCCTAAGTGGGTCACAATTAACATCCCATCTATCCAGGACCAGAGATCCAACACCAATACGCCAGAGAGAGTTAAGGACAGTTGTAGCATGGGATTCTTCCAAAAAGACGAAAACAATCTAGCCCCGAGCCAATAAGCTAGTCATAGGCACATAAGAGAGGAACGGATTCCAGTGCTCAGAGGCCTAAGAGAACCAGGCCTTTTATCCATTTGATAGTATTCAAGTCTACCAATAAGTGCACGCGAGCACAAAGCTTCAACCCGTTCCATGAAGACATCACGCCCCACAACAAAACATAGCTTCCCCTCCAGGGCCTTATACGCTTTTGCTTTTCGGCGACGACGCGAGCAGGCACAAGTAACGTTTGACAGGGGAAAAGGCACCACTTCTATGCCCTCCGACATGGAGTACACTCAAGACAGAACATACAACAAAACCCACACCCAAAAGTCAACGGGAGCAGACAACCCGTGAAAAGGATCACAAACCCTAGGTTAAATGACCCAGGTAGGAAATAGGGCAAAGCAAGACTAGAAACCCCAGAGAAGTGTAGTTAGGCGAGACCAAAAGGGTTTGCAGGTGAAGGAAAAGTAACCCAGAATCAGACACAAACCCGAGCGTGTATAGAAAGCGAAAGAAGCGGTCGATAAAAAAACACGAAGGTCAACCCCCAAAATCACGGGTTCCACGAAGGTGGTGAACAAGAAAACGACGTAGAAGGAAACCCAAAACCTACCAAAAAACCGCAAGCCTAGGGTACAAGCAAGGAATCAAGCAAGACCAAGAAGCATCATGGGTCAACTGAAAACCAACTAAATAGTGCCACAGTAATTCCCACTTTTTTGTAATTGGTTGGTACTAGTCCTCTGCTAAGAGGAGGAACTCTAGTCATCGGTTTCAGTAAGGTAGGAGGCATGAGAAGGAGCAGACAATAGACCAATAATCGTGAGTCATTCCCGGAACCCTAGAAGTCACGATAGCTGAGACCCAAAGCAAGTACCACCCCAGAAAAAAACCCAAGCCAGACGTGGCTCAAAAAATAAGACATCGTCACCCTAGAAATGAACAACAATGAAACAAACAAAAAACCCCGAGCCCAGCAAACCCCAAAACAGGCAGGCACGAAGAGCGCTAAATCCAACCTACAAACCTGATAAAACAAGAGAGTAAAGGAAGACGACGAACACGCCATAAGAATGGCCACGCAACACCAAAACTGAAGAAACAGACTGCAACCCTCGCTCCACCTGCAACCTTCGCTCCGCCATCTGATCCCGAGGGTTATAATCTTTTTTTTACCCAATTTTCTATGACCTTGAGTTGCCTGAAACTAAGGGGTGCCTATGTAAAGAGTAGTTTAGGTTTTGTATCTTTGGCATTGAGATTGGGGTATGAAAGACAACCACTCTACCATTTAGAGAGATGCTTAGACAAAAGGATTATATGTGTGTATGTATATCTACATGAACAATCTACAAAAATTATATCATTGAAAGTTAATATCGACAATAGCCTTGATTTGACAACTAGATGCATATATTTAAAGAGATGTCATCAACTTTTCTTGTATTGGGAAGTTTGTTTCAAAGAAAAAGTCATAAACAAACTGCCCACATCATCTCCTTTCATCAAAGAGAAAATGAAGGCCAAAAAGGGTTAAATACGAATACTTTAGGCTAAAATTACTTGTCATAACTTCAAAACTAAATAAAAAAGGATAGACAAATGTAAGATGCATGTTAGTTTTATAATGGATACCCAAATTCTGAGAATTATTTTGAAGGATGACATTAATAATGACCAACATAGATCCATGTTAAAAGGGGATCTACCAAGCACTGAGAGGGATCAAATCTCTCGAAGTACAAACCATTTTTTACTGTGTAAACTTTGATGAAGCATTTAATTATGAGTCGACATGTTATTTTTGATAATATTTTATTATCTTTTAAGAAGGACATATGTCATCTCTAGGATGAGCACATAAGGAGTTACACATCTCACCCTACTGGGTTGTAGAATACACCTCTTTGACACAATGAAGACATTCAAGTTATATGTGTATAGATGCCACTTTAATTCTATCAAGTTACAATTAGAATGTGGATGATGTGAATGATTAGTAAGCATATAGTTTTGTTTCAACGTGATGAAACAAAAAACCTTGATACATAACTCTTCTTCTGAGCTGATTTGGATGATTGAATGTGAGACTTAAAGCTTGAATGAGTATGGGACATGATTGGGAAAGGGAGCATTTATTCATGAGAACCAATAAAGGAAGAATGAAATATCATCATCTAGAACCACATAGTGGAAGTAGGATGGGAAACTTTTTGGAGTTTGGGTCAGCTTGGGAAATGGAAAAAGGGAATGCACTTTGTGTTGGGCACCTCTTTTTTTTGTAAGTTCAGAGTCTAATCTATTGATTCAAACTAATAGTTACAAGAAAAAATACAAAGCATGATATCAGTTCTTTGAACTGAGTGTAGCATAATATAGTTTGAATCCTACCCCTCTCGGGAAATCAAGATTTTAATGTCAAACTGATCCTCCCTATAGAAGGGAAAAAATATCATAGTGAGAGCATAATAAACAATTTTGAAACAAAAAAACTGATTGTTGTTGCTACAAATAACTAGGAGGACTAGACCCAAATTGACCATATGAAAATTAAACAAAATCCTAAGAACCTGGACTTAGTGCCTGGAAGGCTTCTCCTTCTCAATGGGAACACCAAAGCCGAAGCCAATCTGTGTTTTTGGTCGACTTTCAGATGGGGGTGGCGGAGGGTTGGCAGAAGTCTGACCGCCATTTTTTCCTGGGATTTTAGAGTCGTTACTTGTGTCCTCTTCGTTGCTTGAATCATTGGTGTTGGAGGGATTCTTCTTGACTGGGAGCGGTTATGTTTTCCTGTATTTTGAAGCTATAGTGATGGATTATTTTCCCTGATGAGTCCCATCAACATTCCTCAGAGGGGGAGGTGGTTGCTCAATGTCAATAGGAGCCACATGGGGAATCGAGGAAGAATCCGAAGGATCATTTTGAGTACCAGTAAGACGAAGGATGAGCCTAGATAAGAGGTTATTTACCAACCAAAAGTTGCGTCTGTGCAGAACCGTCCTGTTGACTGTGGAGTGGGAGCCCAGGATTTCATCCTCCCAGTCGTCCATAAGTTGACATAGGTGGTCCAAGATTTCAACATAAAAAACTTCAGTGTTTACCAATGCAAAGAGATTCCTTTCCCACTCGTTGGCATTTCCATGCCCTTCGTGCCCATGCTGTGGTATAGCTCGCAATATGCAAGACATATCGAGGTGAACCAAAAACATAGTGTGGAGTAGATGTTGGAAGTTGGCAGGGATAAAAATAGTGAGAGGATGGAAAGTAGCATGGCGAACAATCACCAGGAGCTCAATAGAGCTGGCGGGATTTATTGAATTACGCAGGGAGGAAGAAATGAAGTGAAGAATGTTGAACACTTTGGGCATTTTAATTTTGCATGAACTATAGGGTTGTATTAAACTCGCTTGACTCTCCATAAATCTGCAGAGGGGAGCATAATACAGAGTGACGAGGGGAATGTCACCTCGCGTCCAGATTATTGAATGCCCTCACGGATCGAGAGATGACAAGGTCTACATCATTAAGAGTGTAATGATGATCAGTCTGGGGAATGGCATCGGGGGACAACTGTGCGTTCCAGTTGCTGCTCCTGCTCTTCCTCTAAGCCACGTTGACACCCGCATTCGGGTGGCGCCTCTTTTTACAGTGCCTAGAGAATGTGTTTTCCATTGGATTGCATATGGGCAAGCCCTAAAATCGTAGTTGGTGTTGATTGAATTCACTCCTCAGACCAAACACGGGGCCTTGCTATTGGCTATTTTATTCCTTTCTTTTTTGGGTAATGTTGATAGTGAGTGAAGAAGATTATTATGTTTATTTATTTATTGTGAAGTGGTTGAGAAGTTCTATGAATGGAAAAAACAAGTCAATGCGTGATATACTTTTATTTTATATTCTTTTCCTTTTAGATGGTCCACATTTTTTGCAAATTGACATGTCATATACTTGGGTTGTTGAAATATAATGACAAGTCAATATAAAGAATTTCATACCGAAAAAGCAAGATTTATTTATTTCTTTGTTTTTTGATGAACACATTTGAATAAATAAGTTACCAATCATTAGCAATCATAGTTGTCCTATTTGAGTCAGCTTGGAAAGTACTTAGAAGATTCATAGAGGGTTCTAGTCTAAACAATTTTTTTTGTTATTTTTTATAACTTCTTCAAAACAAAGTAGTAGATGGAAAACCTGGAGTAGGAAATGGGTAATCAATCATAAAAAAATTCACACAAACCTTGTCCACCAAAAACAATTAAATATTTAATGCAAGTGTTTTTTTGGGAAAAGTTTGTGTGAAATTGTTTTGTGATTAATTGCACTTCTTCCTTTGACAATAATTTAGATAAGTTTTGCTAAATCTACAAATAATTGTGAGGAATTACAAATTGCTCAAGTGAGGAGTTACAAAACTATTGTGTCATTTCTATCCATATTAATCGATAGTAAACTCAAGCAACATGCTAAAAACTTTAGTTGCATGGATTCTTAAGCTCACCATTATGCAAGAGAATAATACTTGCAGGACATGATTTTCTCTTGCCTTCAACTCACAAGGATCATACGAATCTCTATAAATAAATTTTCCATTTGTGGGATTTTATTGGATTACCTAGTAACATAAGACGCAAGAGGGACTAGTCTCTCCATCAAGAAAAATAATAAGTTCGGAACATAATTTATTCTTGCCTTCATCGCACAAGGATCCCTATCATTATGGTTCTCTGTTAGATTACCTAGCATCATAAATTGAATTTTGCATAGGGAATATGTATCCCAAGGGGAGGGAAAAGATATGATTCCTCTAAGAAAATATCATCGAATTTAAGTTTGTCCTAAAGACCATAATCCAAAATCATGAAAAACATTCTACACACAAAAAATAGTCCCTCAAATGGTTAGTTGAAATAACATTTGGATGTAAAATATAATTATTAAATATATGTGTTGCAACTAAAAAACATTTTTATGAATATTTCCCTTATCTTCATATTAAAATGTAGCATAGTAGACACAACTATACGTATGACTTTATTGATGGAAAATTATTCCAAAATCTCAATGGTTCATCCCATACACCTATGACAATTGTCTACAAACAAAACCCAAATAATGTTTGATCAAGGTGACTTTCCATATAAACTTTTATCTCATAGCACAAAAATATAAATCTAAAAGTCTTGTTCGATTGAAAGTAGTTACCTATCCATAAAATGAAATGGCAAGATGAAGTACCCTATGACTTGTTATATAATTATGTTTATATTCATAAGTTTTAATATATTTTTATTTATATTAGTTTTAATTCCCGAAATTCAACCAGTACACCCACATTAATTAGTAATATGATTCATATAAGCCCATCCACAATATTCCTTTACCTTTAATAATGCCACATATTAATGTATATCAACTATATTACTAATTAATACGGATGTGCAGGTTTATTTCAATAATAGCAATTTCATTTGGATGGATGTTTGGTGAAACTTAACAAGATGAAAATGAATTTTTGTTAAATCTTTAATCCCACACATACACGCTAAGAAACAATGAATACTCAACAAACCAATGGGCAACCTTTGTGCTATATTCTCATAAACCTTATTTGTGTTTCTAATAATTAAATAATGTCCTCCAACCCTAGAGCCATATCTATACCAAGTTTTGATAAATATTTGTGTTTCTAATAATTAAATAATGTCCTCCAACCCTAGAGCCATATCTATACCAAGTTTTGATAAATATTTGTGTTTCTAATAATTAAATAATGTCCTCCAACCCTAGAGCCATATCTATACCAAGTTTTGATAAATTTGAAGGTCATTACCACATTTTGGTTATTTGAATGATTTTTCTTCATTTATAAAAACATATATTTACTTCATTTTATAAATATAAAATTATTAACAATGAATACTCAACAAACAATGGGCAACCTTTGTGCCATATTCTCATAAACCTTATTTGTGTTTCTAATAATTAAATAATGTCCTCCAACCCTAGAGCCATATCTATACCAAGTTTTGATAAATATTTGTGTTTCTAATAATTAAATAATGTCCTCCAACCCTAGAGCCATATCTATACCAAGTTTTGATAAATTTGAAGGTCATTACCACATTTTGGTTATTTGAATGATTTTTCTTCATTTATAAAAACATATATTTACTTCATTTTATAAATATAAAATTATTAACAATGAATACTCAACAAACAATGGGCAACCTTTGTGCCATATTCTCATAAACCTTATTTGTGTTTCTAATAATTAAATAATGTCCTCCAACCCTAGAGCCATATCTATACCAAGTTTTGATAAATATTTGTGTTTCTAATAATTAAATAATGTCCTCCAACCCTAGAGCCATATCTATACCAAGTTTTGATAAATTTGAAGGTCATTACCACATTTTGGTTATTTGAATGATTTTTCTTCATTTATAAAAACATATATTTACTTCATTTTATAAATATAAAATTATTAACAATGAATACTCAACAAACAATGGGCAACCTTTGTGCCATATTCTCATAAACCTTATTTGTGTTTCTAATAATTAAATAATGTCCTCCAACCTTAGAGCCATATCTATACCCAAGTTTTGATAAATATGAAGGTCATTACCACATTTTGGTTATTCGAATGATTTTTCTTCATTTATAAAAACATATATTTACTTCATTTTATAAATATAAAATAGATATAATTTTATTGTTTATATTTATATTAATAATTTATTTAAATTTAATAATGACATTAATATATTTATTTAGATATAAAAATTCTATTTAACTTTAACATGGGTAATAATCACTTGTTAGTCCTAATTGCATGGAAATGAAAGATTCTTCATATCCATGGTTTGGTGGTTTGGTTCTTGATCGTCCTCTCTCAAAGAGAGTATGTGAGTACTAATTTTATCCACTTCAATCAAGTGATTCGCTCGATACAAAATGAGTGTTCATTGTTTGCACACATAACAATTCCACATGTGATATTTCAGAGTCTTTTAAGAATTAAATTGATATTTTTTAATAGATGTTAATATATTTCCAGCTATATTTTGAATTGGAATTTCATTGCCCTAGTCTAATTATGCACCATAATCAAATGTGGTGAGTTTTCCAATTATATCAGCTGAAGATGAAATACTTTTCAATGCACTTTAAGTTTGTTTGTGAGGACTACTTCTCACTGAGGCATGCGATTCAAGATTTTTGCAAGAATTTTGTCCTAGATAATATCATAAGATACAAGGAAGTAATGTTTATGTGGATCCAATGTGTGGGGATTAAGGTCTAAAGTATTTGATAGATTTCAAAACAACAAAAAAGAAAGAATCTACTTAATTGAAGCTCAACGAAACAAATGATGTATGTGTATTGCACATTGTTGTGCATTTTCTTCGATGGATTTTGGAATTATGCATGAGGAGTTGTCAAGGAGAATTTTGGAACTATGCATAGGGAATTGTCAAGGAGTGAGGCAACAAGGGAATCATTGTTTTGTAGTTGATTCCCAACAATGAAGATAAGTTTAAGAGATTAGAACACACAAATATTATGAAATGATGAGTCAAAGGGAACCTACTTTGAAGAGCACTTCCATCCATGGACCAGGAAGTAATAATTACACGTTGATCATACATAATATGCACAATGTTTTGCTATTATATGCCAAAAATTAACCATGGGGTGTTTGCCTTTGACTTATGCAAAAAAGATCCATATAATTATACTAATATATAAAACAACATAGATCAAATTGCAGTGAACTTGTCTTTGACTTGTTGGGTGTCCAAATTACACATATTTTGACTATAGTTTTGACTTCTTTATGATAGATTATCAATTTTTTTCCTTTAGATCCTACATTTTCCTCCTTTTGACCTTCAAAGACCTTATAATCTACTTCAGAAGACACCCTAGGTATCTAAGGTTGTTTTTATGTTATTGTTTCTATTGTTTTGATAAATAAGAAAGTTTTACTCATTAAATGGTCAAATAATGCATCTTTGCAGGTTTTGCTAAAACCTGTAAATCAAGTTCCTTTACGTACTTTCATGTGGGAAAATGGAAAACCTCCACATGGGTTCTCTTCAAGGTGGCATGGGCCAACTCACCCTCCTCTCAGATCGAGAAAATATGCCATGGTGTTAGCACAAGATCCAATAAAAGGAAGGATGGTCGAGATATGGAAACACAGTCTCTTCCTAAGTTGTAGGATCTGTCGATTCTGTGAATCTTGATAGACCATATTAATTTGTTATGATATTCAAACTCTCAGGATAACAACAGACGAGAAGAATCATGAGATTTACCGTCCTTAGCTCAGAGCATAATGTTCTCCTTTGTTTTTCTTAAATTTAATGTAAGAGTGTTGAGATGCAATTTTTCAGCCATTATCTATTTTGGTTCAGAGAAACTCTATAAAGATGTAATGTATCACCATTAGAAGGTTAATATAAGAATTGTTCAAGACTGCTATTGATACTTTGTTGTAACAATTTACTTTTGATATAATAGAAGAATCTTCTGTTGTGTATATGTTATTGTAAAACATTATATTCTTGTAGCATTGTAGTATGTTGCCTAAAGAGGAAGGACCCCTTTCAAAGGTGCATCACTACTATTATTTGTGGTTTGTGTTTTATGCATTTTAAGCATTGTAACACCCCGATTTTGACCCCGTTTGCATTAAAATGTATATGATGTATATATTGCAATTAATTGTTGTGTGGAGCTAAAGGCAAAATCCCCACCATGGATTATTGTTTTGTGTTTCGGTGATTAAAATTGATGCCGATGGTATTTTGTGCTATCCAGGCATGTTATAATTATGGACACCATGTACATATGCAAATTAATTAAAATACCCACAACCAACTATGTCAATGCAACAATAATGAGACGGGGGCATGATTCCTAAGGATAAGGGGGGGATATTCAACCCTTGGGGGCCAATGGGGAAAATCCCAATGTTAATAGATGAACATATTAACCACCAACTACCTTCCCTTGTCTTATTCACCAACCGAATTAATTCCCCATGAGATTGGTTGGGGCAGTTATTTCTTTGAGGGACGTATGCATGGACAGTCGTCAATGATTGGCAGGACTGTCAGTCCTTTGACCACACGCATGCCCAGAGAGGCAGATTGCATTCAGTTCCTCACGGGGGTAGAGAGAACCTCATTCCAATCTCACGCAGCTGTTCGTCTTATTCACGCAGGAGAAAACTTGGCCACAGGAAGATATTCGAGTTTTGCATTGTCCTCTCCCGATTTTGTTTATGTGGCTGAATCACCTTTACGATTAGGAGATCATATTCTTTTTCTTTTGTAGGTTGGGAGGTCGTTGCTATCTTCCCCCCCAAATTTGGGGTGTTCCCGAGTCGTTTTGGCCACGTTAGGGCCAAAAACGACTCTGGAGATCGACTGTCACAGCTTGAGTCGTGTTGTTCAATTGCCATACTTGATTTGGCCTCTGTGGTGTGTTTCCCTTCAATCCCAGAACCGAGATTGTTGAGTGTACCTAGCTGTTTGGTCTTTGAATTGTCTTTGGGAGTGGAAATGGGGTTTGAGCTTGCTTGATAAACCTAGTGTGTGTAGGAGCCTCACAGACAGAGCTAAAGGGATGGATTTCTTCTTTGCACCCCCTGAATAACACTGGAAGGGAAGGCATAGCCCGAGGGACTGTATAGCATAGAAGGGGATGTTTCCTTGTGTTGTGTCTGTGTGAATATTTTAGAAGTCAGGCTAGTTTTGGTGCATGTGTCCATAGCAATTGGATTGAGCTCACTATCTTAGCATCCAAACTTTCCAGCTCCATGTTATCCTAATAAACCCAACTGTGTTGGCTTGGCTGAGTTTTGTGTATCCTTGGCTATGTGTGAGCCTGCTAATGTTCCCCTTACTCCTTATGGAAGTCATACCCATCTTGGGTGTGGAAGTGTTGTTGAGAGATTGATGAGCACATTGGCCTATGTTTGGGTGGAACGTTGCAGCGACGTAGCTGGTTGTGGGACAAGCTTCTGTTAAGATAAGTATTCTTGTCTACCTCATCCTTGCAAGTGCAATTGTTACTTAATGAAAACGATGAACATGTTAAATTCTGTTAATGCTGTGAATGAATGAATTTCTTTTGCTATTTAATGAATTAGACATCTGCCTACGTATTTTATTTCATTGCATTTTGTATATGTTCATGGGGATTAGTTTCCCGGGTTTGATAGCTAGCAGCTATGTTAGTCGCGTCCTCTCCGCCAAGTAGAGGGGTGGGGATGTGACAAGCATCCTATTGTGTGTAACTACTATTGTATGTATTATTTTAGTTACAATGTATGGTTCTCTCTCTCTCACACGCGTGCGCGCGCACACACACACACATTGTGTTCATTCAAGAAACTTCACCTTTTTTTAGAATAAATAATGTTTTAATATGTGTTTTGAAGTTGTGTTTTATATTTCAAGCTAATTATGACAATCTTGTGAGCAAAGTTTCAACATAAAAAGAGTACATGTGAAACAAGTGACCCACAGGTGTGATAGATTGTTTCACAAGAATTTATACTAAGTGTCGGTGTCCATGTTCTTAGGAACACTGTGATATCAACTTCATAGTCTTTTGATTGTTTAATTGCCTATCTTTAATTGTTGAGTGGACTATTATTTAAAATTGCAAATCTTAGACTTTCCTGAAACTAGTCCACCCCATAAACCTTTGGGTTTGAAGCAAATGTTGTGTTAATATCTGAAGTTGTATTCAAGGCATTCATAAGGAACTTTATGTGTGTGAAGAACTATCCAATTTAAGGAAACATTTGAATTTGCGTAGTTTAAGTTTTATCCTATGATGAGTGAATTAAATTAGATTTCATAGCTGTAGATTTCAATTTGAAACTATTTCTTAGAATATATAGAAAATTGTAGAAAACATAACCAATACTAACTTTGCATATACTCTGTTCATACTTCACAAGTTTACATGCTCTTGCTTGATAATACAATGTATGGAAATTAAATGCATATAGTTCATCCAACATTTTTGGTGTCGTTGTTGGGGAAGTATGAAAAAAGCTAGTCTTAGTTTTGTATGAATTTGATTTCTTTTCTTATATTTCTGCAAACCTTTACGACAAGGAGGAGGAGCTAATAAAATAAGACAAGAGGTAAGAACCTACCTACCACAATTGGTGAAGATATTTTCGATTCTTTGTCATGTTTGTGATGAATGAATAGGTCTAGAGATAGTACCGAATGATTTCCCATCGTACTAAACATATTGGTTGGAACCCTGTGAAATTGAAAAAATGTTTGATAATGGATCTATGAAGTTGAAGACATAGATGAAGCAAGGATTTATTTTCTAGTTAACAACCATTGATTGAAATTATATCACAAGCCTAAATCTAGGTAGGCATTTCTACAAAGTATGTTAAATCAAAATGAACTAAATTAGGTTGTAGACACAGAGAAATTTCTACCTAATTCTCATTTTACTTGATTTCTTTATTTCTTTGAAATAGTAAAAAAATAATAAAAAGATAAAAAAATAAATTAAAAAAAAGGAAAAAAATAGTAATAAGCTCAATTGTGAAAACCAATTTATGGCGCAATTCAATGGGAAATTTATCATCCCGGAAGGTAAGATTCAAATAAACATGCTAATAAAGTCTTTACAAGTTTTTTGGTTCTGCAAATCATTTTGTTTGGTGCTGAAGCTGGTTAATGAGAGATACATTAAGGCTCTCCTTCCAACAAGTTTTATCCCATCGACATCAACACACTTTATGGGTATAAAACTAAAGACTTTCATAGTACCTTGGGGCATGTATGCCTTAATGCCATGTTTCCTTGCCATCAATTAGTGGGATTCATTAATTCCTCTTGGATGGTGGATTTTACATGACATTCAATTTTAGTAAATTTATTCATGCATGTCAAATTGTACTTTTGTGCTTTGATTCCCATTGACATTAATGGTGGGATATCTCACATTGGTCAATGATCATCCTAAAAGATCGGTAATCCAATGAACCCTTCCATGTTCGACTACAAAACATCTATTCACATGATTTGGATTGCACAATGAGTGTTCAAGATGAAGACCTTGCAAGTTTGCTGCTAATTACAGGAATATGGAAATCCCGTAAATAAGGCAATTTCAACATTTTCAAATTTTTTTGTATAGGTTCCAACATTAGGAGGACTATTTGGTAAAGTTCAGGTTCTTTGGTTCAGAAATGGGAGTTCCTTTGAGTTTGTAATAAGTTCTTGTTGCAATCTTTGAGTCAACTTCTATGTTATAGAGACTGTTCCAAAATTCTAGCTCCATTAGAGAAAACTATTGCTTCAGGAAAACAAAGTTCTTTTATTTCGTTAGGTTTGTAAAAATTTCTTTTTCTACAAGCAAATAAGAGGATTTCAGTGACACATAAGATAAAAGCAGGACATAAAATTAGTGTATAGAACTTAGTATATCTACCATTCTGCTCCAACAATACTCATATGACCATATTTTCTCAATTTCAGAATAAGTACTCAAGGCACAATGATGTATGATTTGTTTATTTTTCATCTTATAATATGTAACTTTAACATGCAACATTATTATACCTTTTAACCTTCAAAAAATCACTCATTTATTTGATCACTTTTGTCATTTTCCATATACTTAGCATGTCAAATTGAAACCAGTTTCAAAATATCATTGTAATTATAGTGTAATTATTAACCCGCATTTTTAGGCATGCGATTATATAATTGCATGTACGATCTATGTCAACTTGTCAATTTTAAACTTAACAACCTATAGACTTTAATTTCTTTCCTAATAACCTATCTCCATCACTCTATATTCATAATCTAATTGTATGTGTTCTTCTATGTATCATATTAGGTCTATACTATAGTCAAAGAAAATTAAAAGTGGACATTCATCTCTTTGCATTCAATTGGGTAAACACATCATGCCAATTAGAGGAAATTTCAACTCAAAATGGGCCTCCTAAAAAAATTTAAAAAAATAATAGTTAAAACAATAAAATAATATTGATTAATTTTGGAGGAAGAAAAGAAAAAACTACTTTTTTGTTTGTATTTTTGACATATCTCCCCGTGTTTTTACTCAAATTTTGATCGGGAGAGCTCGTTGGATGCATAATTAAATTCCGCATCCAACAAGTACGCACTCGACATACTTTTGATGGACCCCGCTACCTTAAAAACAAGAAATACCTGAAAAAATGTGATGATGATGTCAACGAGCTCTACCAATTGAAATTTGAGTAAAAACACGGGGAGATATGTCGAAAATACAAACAAAAAAAGTAGTTTTTTTTTATGATACCTAACCCCAAATTTATATTAAAAAGGTGTTTAAGACATATATGGTATTTCAAATTTAAAGCAATTTCATTGATTAACACATGATGACATGGAATTTGAATTAGAGTTAAAAGGCCCATTTTGAGTTGAAATTTCCTCTAATATATACTTTCTCAATGAGATGAATCAGATTCTGTTGAATGATTGGAAGAATATCCTCAAAGCAAACAAGTATTTAAACAACTGAAAGGACATAACAAACAAGTGCAAGGGAATTCTCTCTCAGTTTCGATGTAGCATGCACCAATATAAGAGGATTTCTTGTTCTAGTTTCATAAGCACCTATTGTTCTCGCTATAAGACTACCACAAACATGAGAAATGTGGTTTAAAACTCAACAATTGAAAAACCTTGATACCTATGTTGAGGCTTGGAAAATCGCAGGTGACAACAGTAGGGATTCTCCCCAATAAACGTTCCCAACTAGCTCGTTATTGTTTGGTATGGGGAATCCGTTCAACTCGTTAAATTAGAGTTAAAAGGCCCATTTTGAGTTGAAATTTCCTCTAATATATACTTTCTCAATGAGATGAATCAGATTTTGTTGAATGCTTGGAAGAATATCCTGAAAGCAAACAAGTATTTCAACAACTGAAAGGACATAACGAACAAGTGGCAAGGGAATTCTCTCTCAGTTTCGATGTAGCATGCACCAATATAAGAGGATTTCTTGTTCTAGTTTCATAAGCACCTATTGTTCTCGCTATAAGACTACCACAAACATGAGAAAGGTGGTATAAAACTTAACAATTGAAAAACCTTGCTACCTGTGTTGAGGCCTAGAAAATCGCAGGTAACAACAGTAGGGATTCTCCCCAATAAACGTTCCCAACTAGCTCGTTATTGTTTGGTATGGGGAATCCGTCCGGTTTACGATCCGGCTACCGTTTAGGTGTATTTTTAGTTTTTTTTTAAATTTATGTATGATGTGCAGGTGCCTAACTAAATGCAGATGATATAGATAACGAGGAGGGTCACAACATGATGCGCAGGTTCTTACCTCTCGTCTTACCTCTCTCCCTTCTAAATCACAAATATAGAAAAACTAACTAAGACTAATTAATCTATCCCTAGGGAGAAATACTGTAATTAATGGTGAGTAATATATTATATAACATGTATTAAGAAAATTATAGATAGCTGCTAACATTTCAGAACACATGAATATCAATAGATAGATGAACAAAGAGATAGCTCATTGTTAATTAAAACATTCATTACTCAACTATGATTGTGGAAATTTCACAGAAATAAACTAGAGCACATTCACAACATGAAAAAATTCATAAGTTAGAACGATCTCACAGTTTATGGAAACAAGCTGAAACAAAAACAGTTCACATCCAACCAGCCCATGACAAACATTTGAAACTCCAAAGTGCTTTCTCCAGCCGAAAAGTATAACTCTTTATTATAAGAGGAATTAGTTCTCCTTACAATAATCTTACTCAAAGATGGTCTCAAAAAAAAGTCCTTTACCACCTAAAACTTGCCTATATTTATACAAAAAGCAAAAACTCTTGGGCTGCCCCTTGCTTCCTTTTAAGCTTCCAACCTTTCCTTTAAAAAAATTTGTCTTGTAGCTTGTGCACAAGAATAAATATAATATATTACATTATTTATCAATATTCTAAAAATATTCAACTAGGAGGGACCAGCTTGTTTGTTCATGAACTTTCTCCATATATTTGCCTTAGCTGCTTTATTCTCAAAACCTGAAGGTTCGATAAATTTGATAGTGATTTCGTGCTGAGACGCCTGGGTCTTAATACTCGCTATCCTGGTAGGAATCAAATGCAGTTGGTCTTCTAGCAGGTGGATGCTAACAGCCGCATGTGCTACTTCAGTTTTCAGTATCCTTTCATCCAACTCCTTGACTCGCTGGATGGCTTGTTCATCTTCGTTGCGTTTGTCCTGTAAATGTTTCAAAAACATTTCATGTTCTGGTAGTGCTTCCAATCTCTTCGTAGTGGAGTCTGACACTGATTATAGGTCAGGAGTACTCTCTTAAAATATTCAGTGCAGACACCCTGTTTTCTCTCCACTGCCTTCTTTAATTCTTTTGTTGCATTACTGGCAAACTCAATCAGCTCGTACTCTTGCTTTATTGTCTCCTGATCTTTAACAAATATATTTGTGGGATATTCTTTGTTTGCTTCTACCCAATCCATCCTTCCCCACAGAATCTCCAAAATATCCTGGGTCCTATCCAAAAAATATGAGGCTGTACTTACAATCTCTTCTAATCTGATGTCTATTTGCTGGACTTTAAGTCTTTCTTCTGCTATCTGCAGCTGTATTTGATGAATCTTCCTTCTTAGCATAAGAGCATGCTTCTTTAAAGGTTCAATATCAACCTTCTACTCCATAGTTGATTTCCATGAAGCTGCAAGTGAACTCTTTTCTTCCTCCAAGGCTGTTATTTGAGTCTCATAAAGCTTAGCCTTCCCTTTTGCGGTGATATTCTGCTCTTCTAGCTCTGTTACTTTACTTTCTCATCTCCTCTTTTCTTCATTTAGTTCTTCAACTGATAACTGAAGATGATTTTTCTCAGCCTCCAAATTATGATATTTCAGCTGTAGTTTTCCCAACTCTATTGAGATAACCTGATAATTCTTCTCCATATTTTTGACAGATACTACCAGAGCGTCTTTATCTGCCTGCAAGGTTTGACATTTTGCATTTGAAACTTTAACCTCACCGATCATGTCCTCATACTTTCTCTTCAGATTTTGGCTTTCGCCCCTTTCCTTCTTCAAAGTTTCTTTTAAGTGGACCACCCTTTTCTGAAACTGCTCGAGATCAGTCATGATCCTATCCACATTGTCTTCAGTGGCTAGGGTTAGAGCTACCCCAGCCCTCCCTAGTAATCGTGGATCCTTATGTGTACTATGAACTACTATTTTGTCAGTCACCATAATTCTTGGTTTACCCCCAGTGTCCACCTTCTTTTCAGTTCTCTTGACAATTCTCTTTTTCTCTTTATCATAAAATATAGTATTGAAATCTGGTACTTCCTCCCCTTCCATAGGCATGAAAGGAATTAAATCCAGTCCAAAAAATGACCCAGAACCTTCTGCTACTATATTGCTAGAAGGAACAATAGGCTCTAATGGGTTACTGTCAGTCTGATCCCGTTCTCAGTCTGTAGGGTCTTGTCCTTCTAGTATCTCTGTTCTTGAGCTTTCAGGTGCCTTTTTTTTTGCTGTTTCTCTTTTTGGACACCTTCTAATTTGAAACCTTCACTATCTGCCTGCTTCTTTTGGATTTCATCTTCTTCTTGTTTTTCTCTTTCTTCTTCAACCTTCCTGGCTGCTTCTTTAGCTGTCCGCTTCTTTTCTTCCTCTTCTGTCCTCAGCCAATTCTCTGATTCCTATACAAGTCTGTTAGCCTCCTCCTCTCTCTTCATTGCTTCTTCTTATTCTTGCCTTTTCTGTTTCTCAACAAGCTTTCCTTTACCACCCACAATTGTTATTTTTCTCTTGAATATTTTTCTAAGGGCTGTCATGTTCTTAGCATTGTGGAAAGTCTCCTAATCTTTGTCCCAAAAATCCGTGTATTCAAAATGAACTCCAGCCTTTTTGCAGTAATTAGCTACTTTTTCCTCAGAATCATTTCTATGGAAGTTCATTTCCCCGAAGTGAAAATATTCCAATTCATGGACAAATTCTACCGCAGTCTTCACCCTTGAAAATTTCTAACTCCCAATGAAAAAAGGCACTGTAGGATATACTTTCTTTTTCTGTTCAAACAAGAAATTCCCTACTCCATCAATATATAACTGTCTAACAGCTTTTTTATGGAGTACATAATCAGTAGCATATCTTGGGAGAAAAGAAGGGGCCCTTGAACTGCCATGCATTCTTACATATAAACCATCCTCTGTTAGATAATAACTTCCATATTCTTGCATGACCTTGAAAGCTTCTACTGACATGCAATTGCATTCTTCCAAGAAAATCAAAGTGTATAAAGGCATGATGAAATGCTCATGGATCTCCTTGTAATAGGTGTAGTATTTGTGAGCTCAAAATAACTTGTAAG
This sequence comes from Pseudotsuga menziesii, assembly GCA_001517045.1. Classification (NCBI taxonomy): domain Eukaryota; kingdom Viridiplantae; phylum Streptophyta; class Pinopsida; order Pinales; family Pinaceae; genus Pseudotsuga; species Pseudotsuga menziesii. The sequence goes on along the minus strand of LPNX011026866.1, from coordinate 508,343 downwards.
CAACATATATTGGAGCTCGATCCCTATCCCAATGGCATTTTAGTGCAGGGAAAGACTGAGTGCATAGAGTGCAGTCTATCAAAATAGAGCTCATGTAGAACTCAGACTTATTTTGGGATACTCCTCCTAATGCTGCGCTGATGTAGGATGACAGGCTATTTGACACTATGCTTTCCCAATTAAAAATAGTCCCCTGTGTAGCAACATGATAAATAACAGGTATCCAACCAAACTGAAATTTTTTCCCATTAGCTCTCCTGAAGATTTTGTTTGGCATTAAAACGATGAATCAATAGGGGGCATGGAGAGTTGATGTCTCATATTCCCCAGAAGGTATGGTCCTGACGTTTTTTCTTAGGATCATCATTTTCTTCACCAACTCTACCTGGTCCAGACCTAACTCCTTTAGCCAACTTTCAGTTAGATAAGCTTGTGGTGATGGTAGATGATATGCCATGGACACATAAGCAGGGCTATATGCAGCATAGCCTTGTTTCTCAATATTCGCTAGGATCATCCTTGTCACATCTGCCCTAAGCAGAATACAACCTATCACTTCCGAGCATGGAAAAAGCTCAAGCCTGGTAGCCACTTTCATCAGGGCTGACCTCTCAATATTTGTATATATGTACATGTCTTCAAAACCAACATCAGGGACACTTTGGCTTGAAATCATTCTACACACTTCTCCCCACTTGTATTCTAGTTCAACCCCAGTAGTAGCTTTAGTGTCTTTATAAATGAATTCTACCTTGGTTATCACTTCTACTTCAGGTTCTTCTTCAGCTAGTTGGGCTTTCTTCTTCTATTTCCTTGGCATATTGCTGTGCTGGAAATCAACCTGTAATAGTCATGCAACATGGTTTCAGTCTAACTATCTCTAGCAACTTGTATAATAATAGACAATTAAAATATATAATCATTACCCCTTCTTAGATATGCATGTTGGAAATTTATGTTTATATGCAGTCCTCAGAATGAGATATTTTAACAAAGAAAACCCTGCAAAATTTCTGCCCTCTAAATCTGCTCAAAACTTCAACTTATCTCAAAACCCTAATTTGGAAATTTTCCTTTAACTTATACAAGCACTTTGATTTGAAGAGAACTCATCCCACCATTGGTTTTACAAGAATCCCCAAAACCCCTATCAGTTTCATCCACTTCTTAAATTGACGCGAAAACCCATCTCCAAAACCCTTAGTCAGCTATGCGGCCCTCTTGAATCCCACATGAAACTAATGCTGTAGGGGACATGAATTTATAACCTTAGGATGAAAATAAAACAACCAAGAATAGCATGGTGCAAATGGCGAAACGCCTGTCTGCACCATGCCCTAAATATTTGTGCAATTTTCACAGGTGCGCTCATGGCGGACAACTAAACAACCATTGGCCATACAAAATGCTTATAGCAAACAGGCTGAGCCCTTAATAATAGATAAAACCACCGCAAGAAAAAAAAGGTTTATGTATAAGAAAACCTAACCCTACCGTGAACTTCACCCCATCCACCGGGCGGTTAAAATTAACAAAAATCAATCAAAAGAAACAAAGCTACGGAAAAAACCTACCTGGAAATGGCGATGCGAATAACCCGGACGAGAAAAACCTTCCATGGGTGCATAATAGTATGAATCAAATCTTGATAGCTGCACGCACACAAGAGGATGGATGACTTGAATGGTGAGAATGACAAGGAAAAACCCCAAAACGACGTTATATAATCCTTGACCAGTTGGAGACCTATCGGTGGGGACAAAACCTTTAATCCTTATCGGGAGACTAACTCCGAAGCAAAACTGCAGTGTTGGTTGCTTATTATCCACCCAGTGACTTTTTGGGAAAGACAAATCGGACATCAGAGGCACTAAAGTCTAATCTTTGGATAAACTCGCTATTAGTCTTCCGCAACGTCGGCAACAGACTGCTCTACCAACCCGAGAATCATATAGGAAAATAACATCCGACCTCGGCAGGACTAAACCTTTTAGAATCGGCTCAGGAAACGTGAGATTTCGGATCAACTAAAAACTAAACCTCCGCAATGTCGGGCATGCAACAGGCTAAAACCTCTGGTTCGCTCCGACAAACAAACCCGGTAGCAAGATTGCTCACAATATCAGTTCTCGAAAAAGTATAGACGAAGTCACATCCAGTTCATCGGATATGCATGACACTAAGAATCCGGAGGCTCGGCAAACCAAATCTAAGAGGAAAAAGAAAACTTACTCCGATGTAGCGACGAAAATCTTGGAAGGATTTTGATAAACCAATCGAAAAGCTAGTTGACTGTACTTTCGCAAAGTCAGTAGACTAGTCAACTAAGCATCTGATTATTGGAAGGCTAGTGGACTGATCATCCGATACATACATGCAAAAAGACTAAGTTTTTTTCGGAAAAAAATTGAGCCCTGATCAAATCTTGGCAAAAATAAAACATTCCTAGGCCAGTTTGAAACTCAAACAAATAGGGGGGGATGCTAAAAATAAAATTTTATAGGGGAAAAGTTGCAGCTGCAACAATTGGCGACTACCTGGTGAACACATATCTTTGAACAACTTTTTCTTTGATAAAACAAATTGTTTTGATGGTACCACTTTTCTAGATTTCTTCAAGATATCTGGATTCCTAAATGCAAGATTTATGCACTTTAACCATTGATGATAGTCCAAGTTTAAGAATGGGAAGCAAGATTTCAAAGTCTGGATAACTCTTCTAAGGACGAGAATATGAATTTTATTTTACCTCTGCCTTTGGATGGCTGCCAACTTAGACACCACAAGATCGTAACATATGGTAAATAGATATATCCATTTGTTCCTCATTCCCATGCCAATTTGCACTTTTTATGCTTTTGAACTTTAGTCCTTTTGAGTCCTCTTGATTGCTTTCTTTCTGAATTTTGATTTAGGCTCCTCTATCCATAGTGTCCTTTTGTGTGAGATATATTTTAATTTTAACTCACGGACGAAGAAGAACTTTGGCAATTTCATTTATACTGATGTGGTTCAGTATGTGTTTTGATACATATAATTTTTAAGAGATTTTGACTCTGATTAACCTTTTGGCTTTCAATTTATGGCATGGAATCATTTAAATATAATACACTATTTACCTTGCTTCCTTTCCATTGGCCTTTTGCTGTTACCCCTAGGGAAGTTTTAATGTGAGATGAATGGAGCCTCAAAATAGTACTCTAGATTTTTCTATCCTTAGTTATTTCATAAGGATTAAGTAGGACTTCAATGTGTTCATAACCATTTAGAAAATCTGCTAATCTTGAATAAATTTTTAAACATTATATGAGTCAATAGTAGGCAGTCTTGTGATCAAAGATTTCAGTTAATCCAGAATTCTGATGAACTCCATACAACCAAAGTCGTGTTGTTTTATTGAAACATAACAAAAACAAAACTTTACAATCAATAAAACTCTTAGCAAGTAAAAGAAAGTAACTAAAACTAATCTAAAGTAAGCAACAAACCAAACGTTTATTTATGTACAAGAAAACAAAATCAAAATGATCAAGAAAAATAAGGCTCGAGAACTAAACCATTTACTGGTAAGTTCTCCTCCCACCCCTGTAGGTTCTGTAACTTGTAAGTCAAGGGGCCTAGCTTTGCTGCAATTTGAAAAGGGCCTACCCATAACTGCTGAAACTTAGTGTGCTTTCCCTTCTCATCATGCGGGTGATCCCACTTAAGAACCAGATCTCTTACTTCGAACTCTTTTTTCCCAACTTTGTGTTTTTCAAACCAACGCTTCACCATTTCTTGTTGATGCTTAAACCTTTCCTGGGATTTGGACCTAGACTCTTCTGACTTCAACATATTATAGATTCGGATTTATAGAATTTCATTATCAGTACCCCTAGACTCTTGGGATATTATGGAAGATGGAAATAGAATATTAGGAGGGAGGATGACTTCTTTTCCATAAACGAGAGTGTATGGTGACACACCTAAGGAATTCTTGGGTGTGACTGTATCAACCCAGAGAGCATTAGGTAAAGCTAAATGCCAGCTCCTTTGATTTTCTATCACTGTTTTCTTTAAAATTCTAATCAGATTTTTGTTTGTGGATTCTGCCAAACCATTTCCTCGTGGGTAATAATCTGCATAATAATGCAACTTAATTCCTCTTTCATTAGCAAATGTAGTTAATCTAATAGAAGAAAAATAAGAAGCATTATAAAAAACCAGGGAAATTGGAACCCCAAACCTGGTCATAATATGGTTCTTCAAGAAATCCATAACTGCATCTTCATTTATTTTTCGTAGTGGTATGGCCTCTACCCATATGGTGAAATAATCAGTTGCTGTTAGAATATACTTGTGCTGCAATGAGGAATTTGGGTTTATTTCTCCGATAATGTCGATTCTCCATTATTCAAACGGTTCTGAGATAATTACTGGTTTCAATGGTCCTACTGCTTTAGCTTGTCTTCCACCAATTCTTTGGAAAGGATCACACTTTATAACATGAGCATGAGAATCTTTAAACAACGTTGGCCAATAATATCCAGCCTGGATAATTTTATGTGCTGTTGTGTCTCCAGAAAAGTGACCTCCAGCAGGTCCATCATTAAATTTTGCTACGAACTTCTTTGCATCTTCTTGTTCCAAGCATCTGAGAAAGACTCCATCGTAGTTCTTTCTGAACAATACTCCATCGATGATTTGATATAAAGTTGATTTCAGACGTAATGCTCTTCTTTGCTTGGGAATCCAATGCTCCGACAAATACCCTTCTTGGAGATAATGGACTAGATCCTGATACCAGGAGTCTGGAGTTGTAAACAAAGGGCATACATCCACCATGTGTAGTTCAGCTTCATTATCCTAGCTATTATATTCATTATTTTGACCTTCAGTAATTAGTTTACAAAGCCCTTGTCCCTTAACTATGGTTGCTGGTTTGAATTCAAGATCATATTCTTGCAAAGCAGTCACCTAGTTACCTCTTTTCTCTCCCAATTATTTCTGCACAAAAAGGGATTGTACTGCTGGGTGTGGGACTATTACTTTGGTGCGATTCTTAAGTATGTATGGCCTGAATTGCTTTACCGCCTTAAAAACTTCATAAGCTTGTTTATCAACCACTAGATAATTCTATTCAGGCCCTTGCAGACTAGTGCTCATAAATGATATGGGGTACTCATCTCCCTCATCTTCTTTCTATGTAAGCACAACTGCTAATGAATCATCGGAAGCAAAGGTATACATAATAAAATCCTTTTCAAAATTTGGAATTTTGAGTGATGGTGCATGAGCAACATATGTTTTTATCTTGCTGAATGCATTCTTCTCCAAATCAATCCATTTGAACTGCACACTTTGCTTAACCATTTGCTGCAAAGGTTTGACGATTTGGGCAAAATTCGGTACAAAATTTCGCACAAAGTTGATTGTCCCCATAAAAGATTGCGTACCCTTTTTATTATGGGGTAACAGGATCTGTTTTATGGCTCTAATGCTCTCTGGGTCTGTGGAGATCCCTTTTTTAGAAATGAAATGACCAAGTAGCTTTCCTTATGTGACTGCAAACACACATTGCTTGGGATTTAATGAAATGCCATATTTCCGGCAACGCTCGAAAATCTGTTTCAAATAAAATGCATGCTCTTCTCTCTTTTTTGAAAATATTGTAACATCATCTAGATAAACCACAATGCTACGGCCAATCAGACCATGGAAAGCTATATCCATAGCCCCCTGGAACGTAGCTCCATCATTGATAAGTCCAAATGGAATCCTCCTCTACGCAAAAGTTCCCCTCTTGGTTCTGAAAGTGGTCTTGAGCTTGTCCTCTTCTACTACCAATACTTGATTGTAACCAGAGAATCCATCCAATAGAGAGAATAGTTCGGAACCTGAGACCACATGTAGTATTTGTTCCATGGGTAGGACAGGATAATTATATTTATTTGATGCACGATTACGATTTCTGAAATCTACCCAAAGTCTGAATTCACCAGACTTTTTCCACACCGGTACCAAATTAGAGACCCATTATGAATGTCTGACTTTAAATATGATTTTAGCATCTAGCAACTTTTTCACTTCGCCTTGAATTAGTGGTTCAAGCTTTGGATGCATTTTTCTCAGAGGATGCTGATAAGGTTTGACTCCAACCTTGATTAGAATCACATGTTGTATAATTTTAGTATCATATGCCTTTAGGTTTTCGTAATTCCAAGCAAATACATCTTTATATTGTCTGAATAAGCTGATGAATCTACTCCTTTCGCTGGGTGAACAACACTTCCCCAAATTTACATATTTGGGTTCAGCTTCAGTCCCTAAATTTATCAGCTTGAATTGTAAAGACGAGCTATGAGTCTTGACATTCGCTGGCTTTCTGAACTTGATATCTAAATCAAACATTTGTTCCAAGATCCTAACTCCTTTTGGAATGAAGTTCCTGAACTTTAATTCCGCTTGATGTTCGTCATCGTCTATTATTGCTCCTTTGAAAGTGTCATCATTCATAAAACACTCCAAGATTTGTTGATCATGGTAAAAAACCCTTAGATTTGTGATGTTATCTGGAACATAAGGCATAAAAAGTAATTCAATAGAGCATCTATTATTTGAAGGTACTAATCTTGCAGCCGAGGTAGCTAGTAAGTCAGCTGCTACATTCTTTAATCTAGGAATTGACACAATATTGAATGCATGAAAATTTATCAGTAAATCCCAAACTTCATTTTGGTAAGCCTTCAAATGTGGTGAAATGCAGTGTATTTTGTTCTAAATTTGCTTAATGACGATTTTAGAATATCCATATACTTGCAGATTTTTTACATTCAATTCTATTGCTTTTTTAAGTCCCTGAACTAGTGCTTCGTATTCGGCTGTGTTATTTGTGCATTCGAATTCTAACCTACATGAAAGAAAATGTTTATTTTTTTCTAGATCAATCAGGACACAACTAGCTCCTAATCCTTCTAATGTTTTAGAACCATCAAAATAAAGAATCCAAAAATGTTCTACTCCTACTGAATTAGAATTGCTAACTACATCCGAAACTAAATCTACTATGTTACAATCAAACTCATCAGCCCGTGAAAATTGAAGGAGATCGGGCTGGATATCAGGTATACTGCTGGCTTCTTCAGCTTGGTAACTTCTCGGTTCCAGTTCAATGAAATAGTTTCCCAACACAGAGTTTACTGGTTCATTTTTCCCTTCTAACCGAGTCACATTATATTTCATTTGAGGTTCTCTAAACACTTTTATCTGATTTTGACATCCTTTAAAAGGAAACCACAAATGTGACCAATCTGATGCAAAATATCCTTCTAACCTTGTGGACTAGTCTCAGCTCAAAACAAAACCATAATAATCTGGGATGTCTGCTACGACAATGTCTATGTACTGACATACCCTCTCATCTGCGGATAAACGAATCAGAACATCTTCCATTTCTCCTATTACTTTTACTGTTGTTCTGTCTAATTGAAGAACTTGTCCAGTGGTTGGTTGAGGTTGACCATTGATTTGCTTGCAGACTGAAAGTGGCATAACATTGACTGATGCTCCTGAGTCCACTAAAAAGTTGTGCACATTATAGTTGAAAATTTCGAAGGTTAGGAGAAACGCTGGAGTTTTATACTTAGATTTTCTTCCTAAACTTGCCTCACCAATCTCTTCCTCAGGTTGGTTGTCACTGGGAGGCTCCTCCTCTGGTGTCTCAAGTGCTTTTAAAAGCTTCTCCTTTTGCATAGGTAAATTCCACATTTCAAACAATGATATATTTGCTTTAGCCTTTTTAATGTCTTCCACAACATCATATCTCATCTCATGTTCCTTGAGATTCTTCTTGACATTTTCAGTTTTATCTTCAGTAGGCTTTATAGGTGTATCGACTTTCTTAGGATCCTAACTTGAAATGAAAAATTCAGGTATTTTAATAGTTGAAGTGTTGTTCCTTACCTTCTTCATGTTTTCTTGAAGTTTCTTAATCTTTGGAAGTATTGAATTATCTTCTTTTAATGGATTTTGACTTCTTGTTGTTACATTAGTTTCTGGTGTTTCTTCTATGTCAGGGAGGTCTTCATCTTCCAAGTTAAACATAAAAACACAGTCCCATAGAACTAAGGTATCTTCCTCTATTGTTTCTGTAGGTTCATGATCTTTCCCTTTCTCCTCCTTAGTTTCTGTCAGTTTGGAATCCAATAATTGGTTCATGACTAATGTCATAGAATTAATCCATTGTGGACAATTCTTCTCAAAGTGAGGTTGTTTATGGAAAGTGAAAAATTATCTATTCCTACATCAGTCAAATTCATTTCTGAAGGGCTTTGTGGAGGAGGTTTAGGATGACTATTGGCTTCTCTTTTTTTATAATAAGGCTTATATTGTTTGTGAGCCTCCTTTTCTTTTTCTAAATCAATCACCCGGTTTGATAACTTCTGCATCATATTTACCATCCCATCTAACTCCTGTGATCGTTTATACTTAGGTTTAGTTAATAATAATGGATTTTTGTTTCCATAAGTTCTTTCATCTGACTATGTAGGATAGTGCTCTATGCTCTCCAATTCTGCCTCTACCTTCTCAGCTTCTTCATAGGTTTCTACCAAGGTGGGTCTAACCGATCTCTTGGCAAAAATAGCGAGATCTGACCCAGAGCTGAGGTATAGTACTCAATCAGGGCATGTTCATATGGTTTGTCAGCTACACTGAAGTTGTTTAAGTAAGCAACAAATATTTGAGTGAAGTTATGTACTTTTTCTTTCTTTTCCTTCTTCAGAGCAATTAACCCTTTCATTAAAGCTGCATGAGTTTTTTGGATTCCATATTTGCTTCTGAAAAATCTCTAAAAAAGACTCCAATTTGTGATCGAATTTGCGGGTAAGGAAAAATACCATGAAGCTTCTTTTTCTTTCAGGGTATGAGGAAACAATTTATAGACTACATCTTCATGTTCTATTGCTCGTAGCCTTTCTAAAGCCAAATATAAACTCTGTAAATGATCATCTACGAGAATCCCTTCACTTGGTTCAAACTTGGGTAACATATTGTCAAAAGTCTGAGGCAAATCATGCAATGGAGGTGTCAGGTTTAAAGGATATCTAGCTCTCCAAGTAGGTTGTGGAGGTGCCTGATTTACATTCACATTGGCCATAATTCTGAGTGGAGTATGCGGTGGGGATTGAACATGAGTCTGAAAAGGTGAACAGTGAGGGGAATCTAGCCCCAATTGATCCAAAGGTTGGTTAACTTCTTGTAAGGATGTTTCTACCAATTCTTCAAGATCTTCTACCAACACCAAGTCTTCCAATTGAGGGCAATCCTTCTTCTAATACTCTCTTCTAGGTAGGACAGAGACAATAGGTAATCCTCCAATATTTTTCACATATGCCCTGGTAATTCTCCTTAAATCATCAACCACCTCGTTATCAATGGGATAATGGTACCCCTTTCCCTTTTCTTCAGGAGTGGGTTTGTGAGGCCAACTAGTTTCAGAACTGTCACCGGTGGAATAATTTCGAGAAAGCGGGCTTCCTCGGCCAGCCATGCATTGGTGGCCCTCCTTCTAATGCCAAAATTGTTGAGGCCTAGAAAATCACAGGTAACAACAGTAGGGATTCTCCCCAATAAACGTTCCAACTAGCTCATTATTGTTTGGTATGGGGAATCCATTCGGTTTATGGTCCGACTACCGTTTAGGTGTATTTTTAGTTTTTTTAATCTTTATGTATGATGTGCATGTACCTAACTAAATGTAGGCAATAGACATAATGAGGAGGGTCACAACGTGATGCGCACAGGTTCTTACCTCTCGTCTTACCTCTCTCACTTCTAAATCACAAATAAAGCAAACATAAAGCAAAACTAACTAAGACTAATTAATCTATCCCTAGGGAGCAATACTGTAATTAATGGTGAGTAATATATTATATAACATGTATTAAGAAAATTATAGATAGCTGTCAACATTTTAGAACACATGAATATCAATAGACAGATGAACAAAGAGATATCTCATTGTTATTTAAAACATTCATTACTCAACTATGATTGTGGAAATTTCACAGAAATAAACCAGAGCACATTCACAACATGAAAAAATTCATAAGTTAGAACGATCTCACAGTTTATGGAAACAAGCTGAAACAGAAATAGTTCACATCCAACCAGCCCATGGCAAACATTTGAAACTCCATAGTGCTTTCTTCGGCCGAAAAGTATAACTCTTTATTATAAGAGGAATTAGTTCTCCTTACAATAATCTTACCCAAATATGGTCTAAAAAAAGAGTCCTTTACCACCTAAAACTTGCCTATATTTATACAAAAAGTGAAAACTCTTGGGCTGCCCCTTGCTGCCTTTTGGGCTTCCAACCTTTCCTTTACAAAAATTTGTCTTGTAGCTTGTGCACAAAAATAAATATAATATATTACATTATTTATCACTATTCCAAAAATATTCAACTAGGAGGGCCCAGCTTGTTCGTTCATGAACTTTCTCCATATATTTGCCTCAACTGCTATATTCTCAAAACCAGAAGGTTTGAGAAATCTGATAGTGATTTCATGCTGAGCTGCCTGGGTCTTAATACTCATTATCCTGGCAGGAATCAAACGCAGCTGGTCTTCTAGCAGGTGGATGCTCATAGCCGCATGTGCTACTTTAGTTTTCAGTATCCTTTCATCCAACTCCTTGACTCGTTGGATGGCTTGTTCATCTTTGTTTCGTTTGTCCTATAAATGTTTCAAAAACATTTCATGTTCTGGTAGTGGTTCCAATATCTTCGTGGCGGAGTTCTGACATCGATTATAGGTCAGGAGTACTCTCCTACAAAATTCAGCACAGGCACCCTGTGTTCTCTTCACTGCCTTCTTTAATTCTTCTGCTGTGTTACTGGCAAACTCAATCAACTCATACTCTTGCTTTATTGTCTCCTGATCTTTAACAAATATATTTATGGGATATTCTTTGTTTGCTTCTACCCAAGCTATCCTTCCCCGCAGAGTCTCCAAAATATATGAGGTTGTACTTACAATCTCTTCTAATATGATGTCTATTTGTTGGACTTTAAGTCTTTCTTCCACTATCTGTAGCTGTATTTGATGAATCTTACTTCTTAGCATAAGAGCGTGCTTATTTAAAGGTTCAATATCAACCTTCTGCTCCATAACTGATTTCAATGAAGCTACAAGTGAACTATTTTCTTCCTCCAAGGCTGTTGTTTGAGTCTCATAAATCTTAGCCTTCCCTTCGGCTATCTTCTACTCTTCTAGCTCTGTTACTTTACATTCTAATCTTCTCTTTTCTTTATTTAGTTCTTCAACTGATAACTAAAGATGATTTTTCTCAGCCTCCAAATTCTGATATTTCAGCTGTAGTTTTCCCAACTCTGCTGAGATAACCTGAGAATTCTTCTCCATATTTTCGGCAGATACTACCAGAGCGTCTTTATCTGCATGCAAGGTTTTACATTCTACCTTTAAAACTTTAACCTCACCGATCATGTCCTCATACTTTCTCTTCAGATTTTGGCTTTCGCCCCTTTCCTTCTTTAAATTTTCTTTCAGCTCGGACACCCTTTTCTGAGACTGCTCGAGGTCAGTCATGATCCTGTCCACATCGTCTTCAATGGCTATGGTTAGAGCTACCCCAGCCCTCGCTAGTAATTGTGGATCCTTATGTGTACCATGAACTACTATTTTGTCAGTTACCATCATTCTTGGTTTACCCCCCAATGTCCACCTTCTTTTCAGTTCTCTTGACAATTCTCTTTTTCTCTTTATCATAAAATATAGTATTGAAATATGGTACCGCGTACTCTTCCATAGGCATGAAAGGAATTAAATCCAGTCCGAAAAATGACCTTGAACCTTCTGCTACTGTACTACTAGAAGGAACAACAGGCTCTAATGGGTTACTATCAGTCTGATCCTGTTCTCGGTCTGTAGGGTCTTGTTCTTTTAGTATCTCTGTTCTTGATCTTCTAGGTGCCTCTTTTGTTTGCTATTTCTCTTTTTGGACACCTTCTAATCTGAAAAATTTACTATCTACCTGCTTCTTCTGGATTTCATCTTCTTCTTGTTTTTCTCTTTCTTCTTCAGCCTTCCGGGCTGCTTCTTCAGCGGCCCGCTTCTTTTCTTCCTCTTCTGTCCTAAGCCAATTCTCTACTTCCTGTACAAGTCTGTTAGTCTCCTCCTCTCTCTTCTTTGCTTCTTCTTCTTGTTGCCTTTTCTGTTTCTCAACAAGCTTTCCTTTACCACCCACAGTTGTTATTTTTTGCTTGAATATTTTTCTAAGGGCTGTCACGTTCTTAGCATTGTGGAAAGTCTCCTCATCTTTGTCCCAAAAATCTATGTATTCAAAATGAACTCCAGCCTCTTTGCATTAATTAGCTACTTTTTCCTCAAAATCGTTTCTATGGAAGTTCATTTCCCTGAAGTGAAAATATTCCAATTCATGGACAAATTCTACCGTAGTCTTCACCCTTGAAAATTTGTAACTCCCAACGAAAAAAGGCACTGCATGATATACTGCCTTTTTTTTCAAACAGGAAATTCCCTACTCCATCAATATATAACTGTCTAACAACTTCTTTATGGAGTACATAATCAGTAGCATATCTTGGGAGCAAAGAAGGGGCCCTTGAACCGCCATACATTCTTACATATAAACTATCCTCTGTTAAATAATAACTTCCATATTCTTGCATGACCTTGAAAGCTTTTGCTGACATGCAATTGCATTCTTCCAAGAAAATCAAAGTGTATAAAGGCATGATGAAATGCTCACAGATCTCCTTATAATAGGTGTAGTATTTGTGAGCCCAAAATAACTAATAAGCAGCATATATTGGAGCTCAATCCCTATCCCAATGGCATTTTAGTGCAGGGAAATACTGAGTGCATAGAATGCAGTCTATCAAAATAGAGCTCATGTAGAACTCATACTTATTTTGGGATACTCCTCCCAATGCTGCGTTATTGCAGGTTGACAGGCTATTTGACACTATGCTTTCCCAGTTAAAAATAGTCCCCTCTGTGGCAACATGATAAATAACAGGTATCCAACCAAACTCAAAAATTTTCCCATTTGCTCTCTCGAAGATTCTGTTCAGCATTAAAATGATGAATCTATATGGGGCACAGAGAGTTGATGTCTCATATTCCCTAGAAGGTTTGGTCCTAAAGTTTTCCCCCGGGATCATCATTTTCTTCACTCTCTCTTCCAGGTCTAGACCTAACTCCTTTAGCCAACTTTCGATTAGATAAGTCTGTGGTGATGGTAGATGATATGCCATGGACACATAAGCAGGGTTGTATGCAGCATAGCCTTGTTTCTCGATATTTTCTAGGATCATCCTTGTCACATCTGTCTTGGGAAGAATCCAACCTATCATTTTCGAGCATGGAAAAAGCTCAGGCCTGGTAGCCACTTTCATCAGGGCTGACCTCTCAATATTCGTATATATGTACATGTCTTCAAAACCAGCATCATGGACACTTTGTCTTGAAATCATTCTATACACTTCTCCCCACTTGTATTCTGGTTCAACCCCAGTAGTAGCTTTAGTGTCTTCATAAATGAATTCTACCTTGGTTATTATCACTTCTACTTCAGGTTCTTCTTCAGCCACTTGAGATTTCTTCTTCTGTTTCCTTGGCATATTGCTGTGCTAGAAATCAACCTGTAATAGTCATGATGCAACATGGTTTCAGTCTAACTATCTCTAGCAACTGGTATAATAACAGACAAGAAAAATATATAATCATTACCCCTTCTTCAATATGCATGTTGGAAATTTATGTTAATATGCAGTCCTTAGAATGAGATATTTTAACAAAGAAAACTTTGCAAAATTTCTACCCTCTAAATTTGCTCAAAACTTCAACTTATCTCAAAAGCCTAAATTGGAAATTTTCCTTTAACTTATATAGGCACTTTGATTTGAAGCAAACTCATCCCACCACTGGTTTTGCAAGAATCCCAAAAACCCCTATCAATTTCATCCACTTCCTAAACTGACGTGAAAACTCATCTCCAAAACCCTTAGTCAGCTGCGTGGCCTTCTTGAATCCCACGCGAAACTAATGCTATAGGCGACACGACTTTCTAACCTCAGGCTAAAAATAAAACAACCAAGAATAGCATGGTGCAGATGGGGAAACGCCTGTCTGCACCATGCCCTAAATATTTTCGCAATTTTCATAGGTGCATTCATGGTGGACAACCTAACAACCACTGACTAGACAAAACGCTCATAGTAAATAGGATGAGCCCTTAATAATAGATAAAACCACCGCAAGAAAAAAAGGTCTATGTATAAGAAAACCTAACCCTACCGTGAGCTTCACCCCATCCACCGGGCGGTTAAAATTAATAAAAATCAATCCAAAGAAACAAATCTACGGACAAAACCTACTTGGCAATGGCGATGCAAATAACCCAGATGAGAAAAACCTTCCACGGGTGCAGAATAGTATGAATCAGACCTTGACATCTGTGCACATACAAGAGGACGAACGACCTCAATGGTGAGGATGACAAGGAAAAACCCCAAAATGGAGTTATATAAGCCTCGACCGGTTGGAGACCTATTGGCAGGGACAAAACCTTTAACCCTTATCGGGAGACCAACTTTGAAGCAAAATCGTAGTGTCAGCTGCTTATCGCTCTATCCACCCGATGACTGTTTGGGAAAGACAAATCAGACATCGAAGGCACTAAAGTCTAAGCTTCGAATCAAATCACTATTAGTCTTCCGCAACGTCGGCATCAGATTGCTCTACCAACCCGAGAATCGTATAGGAAAATAAAATCGGACCCCGACAGGACTAATGCTTTCAGAATCGGCTCAGGAAATGTGAGCTTTCGAAATAAGCACAAAACTAAACCTCCGCAATGTCGGGTGGGAAACAGGCTAAAACCTTTGGTTTGCTCCGGAAAACAAACCTGATAGCGAGATTGCTCACAATATCGGTTCTCATAAAAGTATAGATGAAGGCACATATGGTTCATCGGGTATGCATGACACCGAGAAGCTGTAGCCTCAGCAAACCAAATCTAAGAGGAAAAAGAAAACTTACTCTGATGTAGCGATGAAAATCTCGGAAGGCTTCTGATAAACCAATCAGAAAGCTAGTTGATTGTACTTCCGCAACGTTGAAAGACTAGTCAACTAAGCATCTGATTATCGGAAGGCTAGTGGACTAATCATCCGATACAGACATGCAAAAAGACTAAGTTTTTTTCGGAAAAAATATGAGCCCTGAACAAATCTTGGAAAAAATAAAACATTCCTAGGCCAGTTTGAAACTCAAACAAACAAGGGGGGACCCTAAAAATAAAATTTTATAGTGGAAAAGTTGCAGTTGCAACAACCTGGAAGGAATTTATGGAAGACAAGAATGTTCGACCCAATTGGAGGAAGGGAGACCAACATAGTTGGTTCAAAAAAGAGTGTGGTAACATCATCTTCTTTTTTCAAAAGTATCTGACATACGAGGATCACTACATCCTACCCTATCTCTATCAGATTCAACTATTATTCAATGTAAAAGGTGAGGACTAAATAAATATTCCCTATTTTCTTTGTAAGACCTTAATGAATATGGCTATGGAAAACAATAAACATCCTAAAAACACAATCAACATCCCGTACCATCAGAAATTGAACAAGTTACTACTCGTTACAATATTACAGAAGACGAATTTATCTTGGGAACAATTTTTAGTAGATAGAGGGTTTCAAGTATAAATGAATGAAAACCTTCAAGGTTTCACATAAGATCCTCCAGTGATACATGTAGAGAAAGAGTAGTTGGTCCTTGAGTCCTCAAAAAGGACACGAAAGAGGGAAAAACTTGAAGTTCCAAAGGAAGCAGTTTTAGGTCCAAGGCAGACAAGAAGAAAAGTTGCAGAATTAAGGGAAAGGGTTGAAGTAACTGCATAGGAATCCATAGCCCTTGCATATTTTTACAGATCTACTAAAACTCCAAGGACTCTGTATTCTCAAAGAAAATCTCTAGAGCCATAGATTCAAGCATATTATGAAGCATTGGATGTGAATTTTACATATTTTTAGACAACAACAACCCCAATGGAAGAAGTTGATCCTGCTCGAGAGGTCAACCTTGATTGACCTAATTCTGTATTATAAAAGCAAAAAAAATGTTAGGAAATTGAAGAAACAATTTCATGAGCTTTAGGTCTTATACAATCATGTTAAATGTGAAAATGAAAAACCAAAACAACAAGGGAATCAACTACAAGAAGAAAACGAAGTCCTTAAGAAATAATTAAAAACCCTCAAGAGGCATGCTTGAAAATGGTACCAACAAAATATGAAGCTCAAGAAACAAAATAGGCTATTAAAAATCAAATTGTTGAAGGGAAAATCAAGACCTACAACCCAAATTGTTTTAGGATTAGACTTGTTGGCCATTGTAGCTAAGGAACTCACTCCTTCTCCTCCAAATTTACTAAAGATAAAATTGAAGCAATATAATCTATTTATGAATTTGTAAATCGAATTCTGGATGACTTTTGGACAAATACTTTAGTTATTGCACCAATTCAACTAAATACTGTTAAATGGAAATGAAATGATGAGTTATATGACTTGGTTCTTATTTACAAGCAACAATACAAGTTTGAAATTCAGCAAATGTAGGAATCTTTGTTTTCCCAATATTTAGTTGAAGAACAAACATGGAAATTGAAAATACAATCATTACAGGACCAACTAGTAGTTAAGGAAGAGGATAAAATTCATATGCACCAACTATCCTTGTAAGAAATATCTTGTAGAAGCCTAGGAAAAGTTGATTCCATGTACTTGCATGAACAATGGACAAACCTCAAAATGACAAGGCTAAGTGAAAGTTAAAATTTGAAACAAAAAGTATTTCAGACTTTATTGATATCTATAATGAATCTCCTCCAAGGTAAAAAGGCTTATTATGTGAACTATATCAATTTAAATTATTCTTGGATAATGAGATTGAGTGGAATCCAAATCCCATTGTAGGAGATGTCCTGTTGAGGGCATTCTCTTCCTTTATACAAAATCAAATCAAATAGGAATTGAAAATGATATTTTCTACAAACGTGAACTCCATTATGAAATACAATCAAGGTGAGAACACCCATTGCTTAAAATGATCTTTGTGAATCATAATTTTTTTTGAAAATTTCCAAGCAGGTGAAGCAGTTCAAAACAAATCAAATATTGGAAGTACAAGATTTTGAGGATATTAGGAGTTATGGTCCTCTTTATACCTTACAAGACTCATAAACATGTTGGGGCCTCTTGCCTCCTGCACTAAGGAAACATGACCCAATGGAGTATCTCTTCTTTAGAATGGCATTTTCTAGAGACGATTGCTACATAAAATCCTTAAGCAAAAATGGGACCTAAGGGTTGGGATTGAGGTTTTACATTCCTCTACTGCAGTGCAGTGAGAAAGATTATAATGCTTCATATCAATGGGATGAATTGTAGAAATGGTTGCATGGGTGGAAGTTGACAAGTACCTTGGTTTTTTGTCAGAAACAGGGGTTTCCCATTCATCCTACAACTTGATATAGATGGATATAGGTAGCCACCTGCCTATTCCAATGCCTCAAAACAATTTTCCATTTTCGAAATTTTCTTTTAATTTTCTCCTGTTTTTCGGGTGCTGAACTTCTGGGGCCATTTTGAGGCTCTAAATGATGTTTTTTGGGTCCGTGACAACCAAAATGAATGCTGTCTACTTTGATTTTGTTATGGTACACTATTGTACTCCTTGGATAGAGATTTCCAATAGACTATTGAGTTCCCTAAACATAGATCGTATGCAAAAGTTATGACCCCAGGAAGTTGGTTGTTCAACTAACCACTTTGGGTACATAAAATTTATGATAGTTCATCTTCTAGGGTTAGGTTTTTGGATGTTTAGGGTTATTTCCATCATAATTATAATAAATAATCCCTTTTCCATTTTGTATTCATCTTGTCATGAATGAGAGTAGCTGCCACATCTCTTCTCAAAGATATAGCTACCACCATTCTAGCTACTTTTGTTTTAAAGTTTGTTTTGTCTCATTCATTTAATAGAATCTGAGTTTACTATATTACTGTGTTTATTGGCATATACCTTTGTATGTGAATATATATGCTCTTTCATTTTTTTCTCACATAAATCTAGATAAATGGTATCAGAGTCTTCTGCTTTTGTGGTTTCTCATTGCATGTCTCTGACCAGATCTAAATATAGAGAGTTGTGTCTCCAACTGGTTGAGCTTGCGGAAAATACCTCTTGTCGTCCCAAGCAACCTCACATGGAAGGAGAAGAAAAGAGAGATGATGAATAAGGATATATTATTAAATTGTTGCTCAAGGAAGCCCTCATGCAATAGAGGAACAAGATGCTGGATGATTTCACCCAGACCCTTCGAAGAATGCAAACAGCAGTGGATGCAACTTCCAAGAGTAGTCGTTTCAGGGGTACGAATCCCTTCAAGGTGCAAGTTAAATTCGACATCCCCTTGTTTTAAGGAAAGATAAATGCAATTTCTTTGGAAAAATGGTTAATTCTATTAGAGGGTTTTTTCTCTTTTCAAAAAATTTCTGACAGCGGAAAGATCACCTTGGCGCTCCTTAAGTCCCTCCCTCATATCAAAGACCGGTGGGACGGGTACTATGAGAGGCATGCAAGGGATAAATTTGAAATATTCAAGATAGAACCCACTTGGGAATCTTTTGTTGATGCCATCAAAGAAGATTTCTACCCTGTTGGAAACTATGATGACCAATACACCTAGTTGACGACATTGTG
Source organism: Pseudotsuga menziesii (assembly GCA_001517045.1). Lineage (NCBI taxonomy): Eukaryota > Viridiplantae > Streptophyta > Pinopsida > Pinales > Pinaceae > Pseudotsuga > Pseudotsuga menziesii. The sequence continues at coordinate 489,543 of LPNX011026866.1, read as the reverse complement.
CTAGGAATGGTGTGGGAGTATACCAATATATTCCATACCTTGTGCTCAAATATGGGTATTAGAGACCATTAGAGACCTTGAATGAAATTTGGTTATAAAGTACTCTAGTGGCTTGCACAAGTACGTTCATTGAGAGATGGATTTCATGGACATATTCTCCCTAAGAGCAGCTTACCGGTATGTTGTCAAGATCGAGCAAAAGTTTAAGCAAAACAATTTTGGGTTTGCAAATCAGCAGCAAAAGCCTAGAAAAAGTGGCCCCAATTCATAAATCAAAGGACATAGCAAGGATGACCAAAGTCTTGACAACCAATCTAAGCCGAAGGAAAAGAAGGGTAATGGAAAATCGAAGAAAGACACTCGCAAGTGGTGCAAGTTCCACAAAATCCCTTGGAACAACACTGATGAAGGCCACTCAAAAAAATCAATGTTGTCAAAGACAAAATCCTCATATCTAGACTCTAGCTCAGATATTAATGCAGAGAAATAAATGGGAAAGCCAGTCAATTACGTGGAACCTAGTGCAACCATTGCCATTGCAAAGATCCAACCAGAAGAGTCATAGGAGCCAGAGGAAGGGGAGCGCCTCTTCTATTCACAACTATGGGTGCATGGGGATTTACTACATTTCATTGTTGATAGTGTAGTAATAAGAACATAATCTCAGTCGATGTTGTCAAAAGATTGAATATTTCAACGGTTTCACATCCCCAACCCTACAACATTGGCTGGATAATCCAGGGATTAGACATCTGCGTCAGTCAACAATGACGCTTCTTATACAACATCAAGCCCTTCAAAGATGAGGTAGTGTGTGATGTTATTTTAGGACAACCATATATGTGGAAACGTTATGTTGTGTATGAGTCTAGACATCATAGTGTTATTATTACTTTGGGAAAGAAACTCTACATGATACCACAGACACTTCCCGCTACTGCAATGTCCCTCATCACAACGAAGTAGTGCAAGAAGGTAATCTACCACGTAGGGAAATTCATACTCATGGTTCGTTATGAGGGTGAATGAAATATTGCAGCAACATCCACCACCTCCACTCATAACCCCTTTACACAATAGAAACAGGTGGACAACATCCTGGAAGCATACAAAGACATCTTCACCAGGTCCTGCTGTTGTTACAGTAAATTGTCAGGTTAAGCATTCCATTGATTTCATACATAGTGTACCTTTACCTAATGGTCCAATATAAAAGAGTTCCCTCATCAAGAGTGAATAAGTCAAATGCCAAATTCAAGAGTTAATCCAAAAGGGGCACATTCGATCCTACTCCTCATCATGTGGGAGGCCAATTGTGTTGGTATAGAAGAAATATGGGACATGATGAATTTGTATTGACTACCATGTTAGGATATTTAGACACTTAGGAGTTAGTTAAGATCAACTTGTATAATATATCCGTTAGGTAAAAGTGTGTTTCTTTAGTATGCATTAGTATACATTTGTAAATATTCTAATCCGATGGTCACGATATGTTCTAGACATAGAGTGATCCAACGGTTCAACTTCTCTTAGATCATACCTACCATTGATCTGTGGATTAACACCCGATTGGTCTATGATCTCTATTTAAATAGCATAGAGGGTCCTTGGCTAGTTAATCGATTATGAGAAAGTCATGTAACTTTCTTTCTTTTGCATAATAAATTGCTCCAAGTAGCTATTTGGCTGGGGCAGTGGACTTTTTCCCTCTCGATGGTTTTAACCATGTGACAAACATCGGTGTGTTGATTTGTGATCTATTTGTGTGAAGCGGTTGCTCAAGGTGTTTGGTCTTTTGGGAGTACCCTGTGTACTCGAACATGGTATCCGAGCGTTTATGAAGAGCTGCTTTCGATCAAGACCTGGAATCGATGTTACCGAAAATTTGAAAGGGTTTTTTGGTTCTAGAGTTTCTATGCATTTGTGGCCTATGGGAGTTGTTCCATTGCGTTTGGAGCGTTGTTTCCATTGAGAAATAGTTTTCATTTCATCGAAAACCATTTTCGTTTGATCCAGAAACACCCATTTCGACAAATCTGAAGCTGTGTATGCTCTTTGCCGTGCACCTTGTGCGATCGCGGCAAATCAGAAACATAAAGGGAAAGTTTTTTTTTCTTGTCTTCTCGGCTATGTATGCTCTTTACCATGCACCTTGTGCGATCACGAGAAATCATAAACAACGAGAAAACTTGAAAACGTAGACTTTCTGGGTAAGCTAACCAAGATCTAACGCCATTGTGTGGAAAAAGTTTTGGTTTTGTTTTTGTTTTTCATTTTTTTTTATGATTTGCAGGAAAAAAAGGCAAGCACGGAGAATGAGAGAGAAGAGTAAAAAAAAAACCCTTCCTCTTTCCATTCTTTTATGTACCTTTTAAACTTAGCTCACTTGGTCCAAAGTTGCTTTATTCATTGATAAGTCTTGAGTTCAAGTCTTATCTGGTTACTTTTTAGTGCATGCAATTTCTATTTTCAAATTACTTTATTGTAAAAGTGCATCTCACATAAATTAAAATAAAATAAAAAGTGAGTCACTTAAGTTTTTTAATTTATTGCCGCACTATTTAAAAGTAACATTATTGTAAACATCACTTATTTTACAAAAGTGATTCACTTTAAAAAAAAAACAACTTTTTTGTAAGTGATTGTCAAAGGTTCATCTTGGGAAGAAGGGGGTTCTTTCTTTAGTTGGTTAAGTTAATATCTGCCACGTCACTATTGAGGACATCTTCGACATTTTCTTTGATCAAGCATAACTTCATCATCCAGAATTAGTTGTCAGTGTTGTTTTTTTTTAAACCGCATATTTTACGAGCTCTTTGCATCCAAACAGTTAGTTTTTGTTATTTTAGCCATTAATTTACAGTATGGCTGCCCCTTGTGATATTATACTTACAATTTCTAACTATTTCTCATGGAAATCTCATATGGAGGATGTTCTGCGAAGTAGGGGACTTTTCAGGATAACCTCAGGGAAAGAAACAAAACCCATTGATGATGATAAGAAAATTAAATGGGTAAATAGATGTGATGAAGCTCGTGGATTGATTGGGATGTCAATTTCTACTGATTTGCGATTCCACATATCTGGAATTGATGAACCTGATCTCGTTTAGTAAAAGTTGGAATCTGTGTTTGGTAAACACAATGAAATTTGGGCTCATCAACTTGAGAATGAGATGCTTTCCTTGAGTCCAAATTCATTCAAGACTATTTATCTAAGTATAAAACTCTTAGACTCTTATGTGCAGAATGCAAGATTAAGAAAGAAGACAAACAATGTATTTATCGTATTCTTTCCAAACTTGGACCTGCATATTCTGTTTTTGTATCTACATTCTACTCCATGAAAGAATCCTTAACTGCAGCTAGCTATCAAGAGCCTAGCCTTGAATCATTTTGTGATTCTTTAATTATAGAGAAAGATAAGCTCATTCATCTTGGAATAATTAACAATGCAGATACATCTGGGAAAGCCTTATTATCCCAACAAAAAGAAAAGTCCAAGCCTCCCAAGAAACAAAATTTTTGCAATAATAAGCCAAACAACAAGGGTCCCAAACCCTCTCAGTCGGCTCCATTTTTAAAAAATGACAAAGGATCCAAGCCAAAAGGAAAGAAGACTGAGCGTCATTGCAATTTTTGTGGGAAAGATAATCATGATGAATCTAAGTGTTTTAAGAAGATGGCAACCTTGGAAGCAACAATGAAGAAGCACCATATCAGCCTAGATTCATCTTTAGAATCTACCTCTCATGGACATGCAATTTGTGCTTCTGGTTACTCTTATACTACATCTTCTTCTTCTACTTCAATTGAATGGCTCATTGATTTTGGAGCATCTTATCATATGGCTAAGGATCAAGCCATATTTTCTACTATGCATGAATGTAACACCAAACAAATATTTATTGGTGATGATAGATCTCTAAGTGTTGTAGGATCTGGAACAATTCCAGTAGAAAATGGTCATTGCAGTGATGTACTATGTGTTCCAAAAATTTCCTGCAATTTGTTATCAGTCTATCAAATTACTCATTCCGGTGAAGGTAAAACGGTGACGTTTACACCTCACCAAGTTGTAATCAAGGATTTTAAAAATCCTCAAAATGTCCTTGCTACTGGAACTGTTGATGATATTACCAGGTTGTACAAATTTAACAACTTTGGGTCATCACCTTTTCCTTCAGTTTTTGTTGCTCATAGTGATAACTTGAGCAAACTTTGGCATGAGCGATTTGGTCACTTAAATTATTGCTCATTGCAACAACTATGTAAAGACAATATGGTGACTGGTATTTCGATGGTATCTTGCAAGGATGGTGTTTGTTCCGGTTGTGTACTCGAAAAACATCATCGGGACAGTTTTGACAAACGTGCCTCTTGGCACGCCTCGGTTCCCTTGGAGCTTGTGCATAGTGAATTTTGTGGCCCTCTTCCATCTGCTTCCTTTTCTGGTTTCAAATATTTCTCAACTTTCATTGATGACTACTCCAGATGCACTTGGGTTTACTTTCTAAAACTTAAGAGCAAAGTATTTAACATGTTCTTGCCCTACAAGGCCCTTGTTGAAAAACAATCTGGTCATCAAATTATTAAGTTAAGATTTGAAAATGGAGGAGAATATGTTAACAACAAGTTCACTAATTTTTGCACTGAATAAGGAATCCAACAACAACACAATGTTCCATATACACCACAACAAAATGGTGTAGCTGAACGGAAGAACTGCACTTTAAAAGAAATGGCTAATTGTATGATCCAATCTAAGGGACTAAGTCTTCAATATTGGGCTGAGGCCATAAATTGTGCAAATTATATAGTTAATTGCACACCCACTAAAGTTTTACAAGGTATAACACCAGAAGAAGCATGGAGTAAAATTAAACCAGATGTAAGTCACTTTCGTTTGTTTGGTTGTGAAGCATGGGCTCACATTCCGGATGAAAAACGGAAAGCATTGCAGCCTAAAAGTGAAAAGTGCATATTTGTTGGATATTTTGAAGATGTAAAAGGTTATAGACTTCTTCAGCCCCATTCACATGATATAATCATTAGAAGAGATGTTAAATTTGATGAAAATCTCTTGGCTTGCAAGCCTAACTTGGCAGGTGTGCCATCTTTGGCCTGTGAGCCTGATTCGACGATTGTGCCTTCTTCTTCTTCTTCCAACTTCCTTGATAGGTTTCCAACTCCAGTTTGATGATGACAGTGAGGATGAAAATCCACCTCCTCCTGGTCATGTTCCTCACATTGCACCAACACCAATGCCTCCTCGATGGGTCTGTTCAACATGTGAAGCAGCTGGTGATCTTTCCGGTGATCTTAGAGATCAACGTTGAACATGTTCTTAGTTTTAGTGAGCCTCTTCTCTTTTGGCTTAATTTTTCAAGAATCATGATCCATAAACTTTTGCATAAGCTTCAAGAAATCTAGATTGGGATGGAGCTATGGATGAATAATATCGTTCCTTAATGGAGAACGATACTTGGGATCTTGTTCCTCTTCCAAAAGGAAGAAAACTTGTCAGATGTAAAAGGGTCTACAGAACTAAGTATGCATCCGATGGAAGTGTTGAAAGACTTAAGGCAAGGTTAGTTGCCAAAGGTTTTTCCCAAGTTGAAGGGATTGACTACAATGAAACTTTTTCCCCTGTAGCAAAAATGAACTCCATCCGCCTTGTTATTTCCTTTATAACCTTACATAATTGGGAAGTCCATCAAATGGATGTCAAGTCTGCCTTCTTACATGGTGATTTACATGAGGAAATTTACATGGAACAACCTCCTGGATATGTTTAGAATAACTCTAGCCTTGTTTGTCTCCTTAAGAAATTCTTATATGGCCTTAAGCAAGCTCCTAGAGCTTGGTATGCCAAAATGGATAGCTTTCTCCTTGACACTGTTTTTTCTAGATGCCATTCTGACCCCAATGTCTATACCAAGAAAGTAGGAAACCATCTCATCAAACTTGTTCTTTATGTTGATGATCTTATCGTTACTAGTAGTGACCCTAAACTTATAACCCATGTGAAATCCAGTCTTAAGCAAAATTTTGAAATGTCAGACTTAGGACATTTGCATTTTTCTGGGTCTCCAAGTCTTTCAAACCAAAGAAGGAATCTTTCTTTCCTAGTATAAGTATGCTTGTGACCTTCTTCGTCACTTCGACATGGAATATTGTAAACCAACCCCTTCTCCCTTCCAGTCTGGAGTCAAACTTTTTGCCACTTGTACTTCCCCTGAAGTAGGTGCCACCTTGTATCGTCAGCTTGTTGGTAGTCTTTTATACTTGACCCATTCTTGTCTTGACCTTTCCTTTGCCGTTGGTTGTGTTTCCCGTTATATGCAAACTCCTCATGAAAGTCACTGGAAAGCAACAAAAAGAATACTTCGATATATTTGAGGTAAAATTCAGTTTGGGATTCATTACAGTATAGGGGGGAAACCTTTGTTGGTTGGTTTCACTGATTCAGATTGGGCCAACGATCCCGAAGATCAAAAGTCTACTATAGGCTATGTTTTCAGTTTGGGATCTGGACCTATCACTTGGGCTTGTAAGAAACAACAAGCTCTTTCTCTTTCTTCAGCAGAAGCAGAATATCGAGTCGCAGTTAATGCCAGTCAGGAAGCTTTATGGCTTCGATAGATCCTTTCAGAGTTTGGATTTGAGCAACAGTAACCTACTCCACTTTGGTGCGACATCAGAGTGCCATCAATCTTACCAAAGATCCAGTTCTACATCAACGCAACAAACACATTGAGTTACACATGCACTTCATCAGAAATCTTGTTCATGATCGTGTTCTTGAAATGCTCTATTACCCTACGGATGATCAAGTCGCAGACATCTTCACCAAGTCTCTTATAGAAGCGAATTTTTCTAAACTTCGATTGATGTTAGGAGTTCAGGAATGTGTCCTTAAGGGGGGATAGGCTCTAATGCCTCCTTCCTTCTCCTAATAGTGTCACTTTTGTAAATCCTTCAATCCTATCCCAAGTTGTTCTTAAGGGGGATGTTAGGATATTTAGACACTTAGGAGTTAGTTAAGATCAACTTGTGTAATATATCGGTTAGGTAAAAGTGTGTTTCTTTAGTATGCATTTGTAAATATTCTAATCCGATAGTCACGATATGTTCTAGACATAGAGTGATCCGACGGTTCAAATTCTCTTAGATCATACCTACCATTGATCCGTGGCTTAACACCCAATTGGTCTATGATATCTATTTAAAGAGCATAGAGGGTCCTTGGCTATTCGATCGATTATGAGAAGCTCATGTAACTTTCTTTATTTTGCATAATAAATTGCTCCAAGTAGCTATTTGGCTGGGGCTGTGGACTATTTCCCTCTCGAGGGTTTTAACCACATGACAAACATCAGTGTGTTGATCTGTGATCTATTTGTGTGAAGCGGTTGCTCAAGGTGTTCGGTCTTTTGGGAGTACCCTGTGTACACGAACATACCAAAATCTAAACAGGATCATAGTACGGTATCAGTATCCCATTTGTCGGATCGATGACCTCGTCTACCATCTCAAGGGGGGCAAATATTTTAGTAAGATTGATCTGAAGTTTGACTATCATCAAGTACCAATTGAGTTGACATATGTTTGGAAGGCTGCCTTTAAATATTGAGAAGGCCTTTTTGACTGTTTGGTCATGCTTTTCAGGTTGACTAATTCCCCAGCAACCTTCATGAAGATGATGGACAACATACTATGGCCATTCACCAATTCCTTTGTGGTTGTATATCTAGATGATATCCTCATCTATAGTAGAACATGGGAAAAACATTTGCAACATATCCACTAAGTCCTTAGCACCCCACGACAACACAAGTTATATGCCAATATGGAGAAGTGCTCAATTGGGATGGAAAGGGTTAAGTACCTAGGATACATTGTGAAGGAACATGGTGTTCTTGTGGATCTAGCCATGATCCAATCCATTCATGATTGGCCGACCCCGACGACTCTCACAGAACTTCACAGCCTCCTAGGCCTTGCCAACTTCTATCACAGTTTGTGTTGGAATTCTCTAATATTGCTTGGTCCCTTAGTTAGGTGACCAAATGTGGATCTAAGTCCAAGTTCATCTTGTCCAAGCCACAACAACACACATTTAAGGAGCTGAAGCAACTCTTATGTTCGACGCTCATCCTTATGTTACCATATCTATAATAACTCTTTGAGATTGAGACAGATGCTTCAGACTATGGTTTTGGTGCAGTCCTCACTCAACATGGCCGTCTAGTGGCATATCATAGTGAGACATTTTCATATACAGTCCGTAAGTACCACACCTATGACAAGGGAATGTACTCCATTGTCCAAGCCTGCATCCAATGGAAGCATTACATCCTTGGAAAAGAAACAGTCATCCACATTGATTACAAGCCCTTCCATTTCATGCAAACCTATGGAAAGTTACAGAATGGCCACCACTAGAAGTGGTCCACTTACTTGTAGTAGTTCCAGATGAACATTGAATATAAGAAGACAACACCAATCGAGTCGTTGATTGCGTCAATCATGGGGGCTTCACTTGTTGACCAATATCTTATCACGTTAGTTCATATTGTGGGTTTAAAAATTATTAAAAATTGAACAAATATATTGCAGGTATTGGGGGGGATGAGGGGTTTAAGGTGGGGGTGGGTAGGATGGTTTATAAGGATTGAGGTATAAAAAGGGGTGGGGAGGAGGTTTTAAGTATTGGGAGGGGGTTTCAACAAAAAGAGTTTGGGTCAATATCTCTAGAAATTAAGGGTATTCTTTAATATCCCACGATCGCACGTGCTATGTGAGATGTTCACTAAGTGAAGTCCCCGTGGCGTCAATTGACCTCCAGTAGAAACATTAACCATGTTTCTCAACTCTTGCGGCAATGAGACCTCTGAGTGGCCTCAACTATATGACAATGATGTTGATTTCACTCCCATCTATCAATCCTTATGTGTAGGCTCACCAGTGGAAGACTTTCATCTCCAGGATGGATTTTTATGCCACCTGGTCCATCTTGGTGTTCCTTCAAGCGAACATGCGAAGATAATTTAGGAAGCGCATTAAAATCAGGTTGAAAAGCACTTTGACACTGAGAAGACAATGACAGTATTGAAAAAATATTTTTGTTGGCCTAAGATCCGATAAGATGTCAGTATATATATCAAATCCTACACTGGCCGTGCCATCATGAAACCGACCATCAAAAAGCAAGGATTATACACCCATATTCCCACTCCTAATGGGCCACCAGAATCCATCTCAATGGATTACATGTCAGGACTACCTTCAACTAATCTTGGTAATGACTGTGTGTTTATGGTTGTGGATCACTTCTCTAAGATGTCCAATCCAATATCTTGCAAGAAAAACATCTCTGTCGAAGCCATGACAAAGGTCTTCTTTGAGCATGTTTGGGTTCATTTTGGGCTACTAGAAACTATCATTTCAGATCAGGACAACAATTTCTTGAGCTTTTTCTGGTCTAGTCTATGGTCATTGATGGATACCAAGCTCACCAAATTGACTTCCTTCCACCCCCAAACCGATGGACAAATAAAGGTAGTCAATTAGATGATTGTGCATATTCTAAGTATGTACAATTCTAAAAATCCCCACACATGGGATGAAAGCCTCATTATGTTCATAGAGCTATAACAAATCCCTTAATAGCTCCATAGTCACATCCCTTTTCAAGTGTGCCTAGGTTTCAAACCGTTGACCCTAATTGATGTAGCTATGTCCATTGTATCCACACAGGAGGAGTATTCCCATGCTCGTGTTGATGCTAATAAGGCCATTAGATTTGTTGAATGAATCCAACGCATCCACCAAAAATCCCATGACATTTTGGAAAAGGCCAATACTAGGTACAAGAAATGACATTACCAACATCGAGTTCCACACAAGTTCCAGGTGGGGGATAAGGATTGGTTACATTTGTAGAAAGAGAGGCTAACAAGACCCCATCACAAGATTCATCCACTTTGATATGGAAAACACACCATATCTAAGGTAATTGGTAAGAATTCCTTTGAATTAAGCATTCCTCTATTCCTTGGCCTGCACCTAGTGTTCAATGTAGAGCTCCTTTGACCATATTTTCCACCACTTTTGGACACCTACGAGGTGGCATGACAATTGACAACTATAGAGCTTATTCCTAACTGCATGGAAGAAACAACCATTGATTAGATCATGGAAAGACAGGTTAAGGGCACCCACCATCAAAATATCCAACTATATCGGGTTTTCAAAGCAGGGCAACTACTCCACAAAGGCAAGTGGCTCACAAGGAGTCAAGTTCAACAGAAGTCTTCCCATTTAATGGGGGAAATCAACGTAACGGAGACCATTAATTCCTAATGGATGAGGACCAATCCATATGGATATAGGTGGCCACCCACCTATTCCATTTGCTCAAAACAATTTTCCATTTTGGTATTTTTCTAGTATTTTTCTCCTGTTTTCGGGTCTTGAACTTTAGAGGCCGTTTTGAGGCCCTAAACGATGTTTTTTTGGGACCACAACAACTAAAGAAAAAGTTGTCTACTTTGTTATGGGTCCGATCCACTATTTTACTCCTCAAATATAGCTTTCCAATGGACTATCAAGCGCCCTAAACGAAGATCATATGCAAAATTTATGACCCCAGGAAGTTGGTTGTTCAACTAACCACCTTGGGGCCGCAAACTTTATGATGATTCATCTTCTAGGGTTAGGATTTTGGATGTTTATGGTTCTTTCCCTCATAATTATGATAAATAGGCCCTTTATTCATCTTGTCATGAATGAGCATAGCTTCCACATCTCTTCTCAGAGACATAGCTACCACCATTCTAGTTGCTTTTGTTTTACACTTTTCTCTGTCTCGTTCATTTAATAGAATCCGAGTTTATTGTACCATTGTGTTTATTGCCATTTATATATGTATGTGAATATACATGCTCTTTCATTTCATTCTCACATAAATCTGAATCACAAATGGACCATAATTCATATAAGGGAGCAAGGTGGGTCAATTGCATAGGGACATGCAACAACTTCACACTATGGGAGATATTGGGTGTCCCAATTACACCTATTTTGGCTATAGTTTTGACTTCTTTATGATACTTAGATCATCCTTTTCACCTTTAGATAGTAAATTTTACTCTCTTTGACCTTCATATACCTTATAATATATTCCATAAGACACCCCAGATATCTAAGGTTGTTTTTATATTATCATTTCTATTATTTTTATAAATAAGCAAGTTTTACTCAATAAATGGTCAAACATTACTTATTTACAGGTTTTACCAAAACCTATAAATCGAGTCCCTTTAGGTACTTGCAAGTGGGAAAATGGAAAATTTCCACATGGGTTCACTTCAAAGCATCTTGGGATGGCTCACCCTCCTCTTAGATCGGGGAATCATGCCACAATGTTAGCACAAGATCTAGTCAAAGGATGACAGGTTGAGATATGGAAACACCCAGTCTTTTCCTAAGTTGTAGGATATGTTGATTTTGTGAATCTTGATAGATCCTACGTAATTTTTTATGATCTTCAAACTGCCATGATCTCAATAGATGAGAAGAATCACGAGATTTACCTTATTTATCTCAAAGTGCGGTATTCTCCGATGTTTTTCCTATTTTTAATGTAAGATTGTTGAGATACGATCTTTGAACCATTATCTATTTTGTTTTAGAGAAAATTTATAAAGATGTAATGTATCACCATTAGAAGGTTAATTTGAGAATTGTACAGG
>LPNX011026866.1:466471-477362 GCA_001517045.1 Pseudotsuga menziesii | reverse complement strand
TATATCGCGTTCATTCATAATACTTCACCCTCTTTTAGAGTAGATAATATTTTAATATGTGCTTTGAAGTTGTGTTAAGAATTGGAAGTTTAACCAGTACTGGAATAACAACGTGTGCAATGTTTATATTTCAAGGTAATTATAGAAACCATGTGAGCAAAGTTTAATAGGAAAGGAGTGCATGCGAAACAAACAACCTATGGGTGCAAGAGTTTTTTTCACCAGAGTTTCTACTTAGTTCCTTTGTCTATGTTCTCATAAAAATTGTGATATCAGCTTCCCAATCTTTTGATTGTGTAATTTCCAATCTTTTTTTCAACTCAAATGGATAATTTTTATTTTTAAGAAAGAGCACAGGTCTGAATTGGCAATTGCCAATCGACCAGTTTACAAAATCAAATAGAAATACTTCGAAAGGGCCAGAGACTACACAAATTCATACATATTAGGAGAGAGTCTCCCAATTAGACAAATTACAACTTAATGAATCACAATTAAGGAATTGGATGAAAATATATGGATTCTCCGTTGATGCTAAGGAAACCTTGAGACAAAAGGCATGCTTTATTATCCAAGGCATTTGTGAGATTATTTAGATCCCGAAGGATGTGAAAAGAAGCGACCACGTCAAATTCTGTCAATGTATTCTGAATTCTCTGAATATATTTATTCAAGGAAGAATTATTGAAGTAATCAGCTGGATTTAATGCTTTAATCAACATCTCAGAATCGCTGAAAATTTGAATTGACTTATATCCTTTCTCCTTAGCAATTTGAGTCGCCATGAGGAGGCTATAACTTTCAGCCTGGTTGTTTGACATGATTCCAAGTCCCCAACTAAAACTGAATTCGGTCATTCTATCTGGAGAGAAAACCAAACCCCCAACACCTGAGATCCCAGGATTCCCCTTGGATGCACCATTAAAGAAAATTACCGATGAAGAGGAACTCATCCATAATGATTTGAATTCATCCACATTTCCACGAAAACGCCAGGAGGGAGAGCTGGCAGGTTTGACACAAACCAACTCACCCATGAGAGATCAAGCCCAACCACGTTGAAAATGCAGAAGGTAGGGAAGACAATTACATCATGTTTCCTGCTAATTCAGAAATTAAAATTTTGATTTTAAATGCCACAATCTAGGGGTTCAATGATTGATTGTTGAAAATACAATTGTTTTCGACAATCCATAGTGTGCACCATATATACTTTGGGATCGAGTGCCAGAGCTTGTGCCCGACAACATAATTTTCAATATTTTGAGCATGCCATTCATTCTAGGAGAGGTAGAAATACTTTACAGTATATTGGACAGGGACAAAAAAACTAGATTAATGGATCACCAACTCCCACACCAGTTTAGAAAAATCGCAGTCAATAAAGATGTGGTCTGCTGTTTCAAAGTATAATTTGCAAAAACAACACCTTAAAGGACCATTAAAGCCACAATTTAACAAAGTATCACTAGTAAGCATCTTATTATGCAAGATCAACTATGAGAAAAAATTCACCTTGGGAAGACAATGCGAAGACCAGACTGATTTCCAAATCATAGGGAAAAGGATTGAAGAGTGAGTAGCTTGTAATTCAGTGAAAATTTTTGCATCTGTGTAAGATCCAGTTTTTCCCCAACCCCAAATGTATTTATAGGAGCTATGAACTGGAGAAAGACCAGAAAGAGAGGAGAGCAACAATTTTTTTGGGAGCTAAGACGGTCTGGAATCTCAGGGAAAGACCAATTTTCCCAGCTTCCAATGCTGTCCCAAGAACATATATAAGCCAAGTGAAGCAGGCCTTTATTAGTTGACCAGTCCATAATCTCTGCTAACGAAATGACATAGGAAAGATAAGGATTTCCTGATATTTTATCCTCCCAGAGGAGGATCCTCTTCCCATTGTCAAGGATTTTATAGAGTTGTTGATTAAAATTGTCGATACCTCTTTTGCAAGAATTCCAGATAGTTGTTCCTGTGGGTGTATTAGAAGTTGTTATATTTCTCAAAGAGCTACCCTTAAGATATTTCATCCTAAAAATATTGCTGATAGGGTGATTTTTGTCCACATAGAGCTGCCAAATAACTTTACCACCTAACGCCAGATTAGCCAGACCAGGGTCATGAATTTGTAATCCACCTTCTGAAATAGGTCTTTTAAGAATTTCCCATCTTTCCAAATGCATATTATTCTAACTTCCTTTACCGCCATTCTAGAGAAAATCTCACAAAAGTTTAGAAATCTGAGCCGAGATAGACTTAGGGGCGAGCAACAAAGATGATTGAAAGATAAGTAGTGTTGAAAGAACTGCCTTTATCAAAATCAATTTTCCAGCCTTGGTTAACCACTGACCACCCCAAGAAGTGATTTTTTCTTTCATCTTAGCTAGCAATTCGAGCCAAAGAGAAGGAGGAGATGATCCAAGAGTTAAAGGAAGCCCCAAATACTTTTTCTCCCACTTGTCAAATCTAGGGAAGCCCAAGAAGTTTGCTATTTGAAGAATAATCAGATGTTCTCCATTCTAGCCATAAACAATACTTTTTATTATTATTGATCAAGGCTCCTGAAATTAGACAGAACTTTTGAAGAATTTCATTGAAGGCCCAAGAAATATTCAATGAGGCCCCTCCTAGAAGGAGAGTATCATCCATGAAGAGGGAATGGTTTATTGGGTCCACTCCCCTAACAATATTAATGCTCAGGATGTAACCAACTTCTTTTTCAACTGAAAGTTTTATGCTAAGAGTTTTTTCCATCAAGATGTATAGAAAAGGTGACATCGAACATCCTTGGCGAAGACCCCTTGTAGATTGGAAAATTCTATAGGTCTACCATTGACAAGATGTGCAATTCGGGGCCTATCTGTACAATCTTTGATCAAATACACAAACACAAAGCTAAAACCAAAAGAGAGAAGGAATTCATAGAGGAAGGGGAGCTTTACTCGGTCAAAGGCATTTTTCATATCCAACTTAATTAACATTCCTTTCTCCTTTGTTTGGAATCTTGAATAGAGAGCTTCTTGGACTTGGATTACATTATCGACTAAGTTCCTGCCTTTTACAAAGCCCCCCCGAAGAGGAGATATCAACTTACTTAACAAGAGCTTGAATCTATTGGCTAGGAGTTTGGATAGGATTTTGTAAGAGGCATTACACAACAAAATAGGACAGAGCCTGTCAAAAGAAGAAGGATTAACTTCCTTTGGAATTAGAGCAAGAAATGTATATTTTGTACACCCTCCCACTTTATATTTTTTTTGGAAGGCTGTCACCATGTGAATCAGATCTGATTTGGTGATGTTCCAGTAGACTCTATAAAAATGGAAAGAAAATCCATCTGGACTAGGAGATTTATCCGGCTCCATTTCCATGATGACATCCAAAATTTCCTTTTCAGAGAAGGGTTTCATTAAATCATAGTTATCCTCTGTGCTGAAAACAGAAGGTACATTATCCAAAAAATTTGCAGACACTTCACCACAGAGAGTCCATCTTCCAGAAACAAGAGCTGAAAGTGCCTACTTGCATCTTGTTTTAGAATATCTTGACCTTTAATGATTCCGCCCTCACTAATAGAGATTTCTAAAATATAATTTCGAGACAGTCTCGCTCTGCATTGACGATGGAAGAAGGCAGTGTTTTTATCACCCGCCTGCAACCAGATACTTTGAGACTTTAGCCAAAGATATTCCTCTTCATGTCGAAAATATCGAGAAGTTTTAAATTGGGAAAATTGTTCCAGAGCTAACTGAGATTTAGTGATTTCACTATTTTCCATTCCTATTTGAATCGCTGATAACTCGAACACTCTCTCTTGTCTGTTGATGGTTAGATTATTCAGAGGTGTTTTAACCCAATTTTGCAAAGCATACTTAGTTTATTTAAGTTTATGTTCCCAGATGAAACTGGGAGATCCATCAATGAATTGAGACCATGCTTGAGACACAATATCCAAAAAACCGTCTCTCTCAATCCAGAGAGGACTGAAACATAATGGAATTGGCCCAAGTTCTTCTTCTTTTTCAAACAATAGAGAAATGGGGTGATGATCTAACGTGAGTTTGGGAAAATGTTTTGAAGAGATAATTAATTTCCCATCCATCAAAGTGCTATGAACTAGAAACTTGTCAAGACGAGCAACAATGTTTGTTGCACCAACTCTGTTGTTGGACCACGTGAAGCATCCTATCTTGGGTTTTAAATCATTCAGATCGAAGGCTTGGATCAACTCCTCCACCGTGTCTTGAAATTGATCCTTACCACAAAGTCCACCTTTTTTCTCATTCAAGGCTAATGATATGTTAAGATCTCCTGCTAGTACTATATTTATTGGAGAATTAGACTCTAAGAAGTTTGATAGCTATTTCCATCAATCTTTTTTTTCATTGAAATTGACTGGAACATAAAGGTTAAAGAGGGATAAAGAGATCTTACTAGATATATGGTAGAGGTCTGTAAAAATACAATGCTAGGTGACAAACCATCTTTTTAACTGAAAGTTTTCATCACACCATAGAGAAGCTAAGCCCCCAGAGGTGCCTCTTGCACTAACAACTTTTTCAGCGTTCAATTTCCATTTTGTTTTTCTAAGGAGAAGAAGTTCACCCCCCTCTATCTTAGTCTCTTGAAGCAAGAGAATTTTAGAAGAAACCATTCTTATTAAATATTTGACTGCTGCAGCTTTGATTGGGTTCCCCAATCCCCTGCAATTCCAAGAGACGATATGCATTATTTACCCAAGTGGGAGGGAGTGATTACTCCCTTTATGGGCCTAGTACTCTTGCTCCTACCAAGAGACATTTCAACGGTGGACTGGATTCCTTGCATATTTAGCCTCTCAGCCTCTTCTTCTTGAGCCTCCTTTTAAGACTTCCCACTAGCATTTTTGGAAAGTTGCTCAATTGAATATTCATCAGAAGAGCCCGAGCTTTCAGCCTGCTTCTTCCTAGTTATATCTGCATAAGAAGGAGAAGCTTTGGATCCATTTGGAGAAATATGATTTTGCTACAAGGATTCACCTACTCTAGGTAGTTCTGATTTAGATGCTCTAGCTTCTTCCATTGGTCTAGTATTTACTTCAGGTTCATCATCCTTCCCTTTGAATTGTTGCAGTTCACCCTCTTCAAGAATAGGAGCTTCAGGAGAATATAGAACAACAAAATGATTGGAAGTTGCATTGGTATTTTCTACAGCCGGAGGATTAGGAATATTATTCCCAACAACAATGACTTCTTTCATAGTCTTTCCTTATTTACCTTTCTTTCTAGGGTCCTAATTAGAAGTTCCTGCTTTTTGAACTTGGGTCCACTGATCATCATTCTCTTTTTCAAGTTCCTCTTCTATTCTTTTCTTACAATTTCAGGAAAAATGCCCATAACCATGACAGAATCGACACTTGAAAGGAATTTTCTCATTGTCCAACTCTTGAATGTGAGACCATTCAGCTACTATTAGCTTGATCTCCTCTAGCAGTCCAGTCTCCAAGTCAACGTCAACACATATTCTTGCACATTAATATTGATCTTTGCTTTCTTCCCTATCTATGTATTTTCCAAGCTTATTCCCAATGGATTCCAGAGAATTTGAGTTCCACAGTGTAAAGGTAAGTGAGGGAGCCTTACCCATACAATAACTACGGATGGAACATCTTGGGTAGGGTCAAAATCAGGAGTCCACTTGTTCAAGTAAATTCCCTGAGGGCCCATGAAGTATGGTCCATTTCGAAAAATGAGTTCATGGTCTTCGACTAAATCAAACAAAAAGATGAAGTATCCTCTACCAACGAAATGATTTCAGATGCCTTCAGTTACTAAGGGCCTCTAATTTCTATGAACCCAACCATCAATAGCCTTAGGAGAAGGACAAAGACCTGTAAATTTCCTGATTATCCCATGCTCAACAAGATTTAGAGTCATTTGGCAGATCCTTTCAATGGGAAGTTCAATTGAGGGAATATCAACCTTCTTCACAAATCTCTGCGTATATGGACCCCCTTTCCTCTTGCCACATGAAGCAACCAATCATTTGAATGCATCCAACTCAGGAGGAAGAGGAGGAGGAGGATCCCCTCCGGCATCCATGAGAGAGAAGGCACAACTGGCCACAAACCTGCAAAATCAAATCAACAGTTCAAGGTAGAAAGCAACCAAGGAGCTCACACAAGACCTGCAAGATCAGGGAAACCAACACAAAGCACACCAAAAGAGAGAGCCACACCACATACATAGCTGCAACAAAGGAGAATCTTCTTGAAGCAAGAATCCTCACATCAACACACAATGACTTGCAGACAAATCCAGAGAACGCCAGAGAGAAGGGAGAATGATCCAAGACAAAAAATATGATGCTCCAGATCAATCTCCACTAGCAAACCAAATGACGAGGGTGATCCAAAACAGGGATGAAGAAAATTTATTGAATAATATTCTTGGAGTGAAAGTCCATTGATAAAAAACAAGGGAGATTCTTGATTGAGCCTGCAGAGAAGTTGATCACCCACAGCAGCAAACAAGACACCCAAAAATCGAAACAATTGGCAATCCTGATAGATCCTCGAACATGTAGCCAAGGAAATAGTGAACCAGGCCGAGAGAACTAATTCAAATCCTCGAAGAGTCTACAACGGGAAGATAATCTAGATCGAGCTTGTAAAGATAAATTTCACCCACAGCAGCAAACAAGGCACCAACCTTCGAGCCAATTGGAAATATTGGTAGAGACACGAACTTTTGAAAGGCACCATCAAACTAGGCCGAGAGCAGATTTAAATTTTATTGGAGTTTTCTTGGAGCAAAAAGAAACCTATTGTCTAAGATGCAAATTTAACTTGTAATTTCCTACCTTTAATTAATGAGTGGATTGTTATTTAAAATTGCAAATCTCAAACTTGCCTAAAATTAGCCCACCCCATCAACATTTGGGTCTAAAGAAGATGTTGTGTTAGTATATGAAGTTGTAATCAAGGCAATCACAAGGAACTTGATGTGTGTGAAGAACTATCTAGTCTAAGGAAACATATGAATTTTCATAGTTTGTGCTTTATCTTTTGATGATCGAATTAACTTAGATTTCATATTTGTATATTTCAATTTGAATCTAGTTCCTAGAATAGATAGAAATAATTGTATTTTATAGTTATTTAGCAAAAGATTACATAGCCTAGACTAACTCTCCATATATGGTGCTCATACTTCATAAGTTTATAAGCCCTTGGTCGATAATAATATGTATGGAAATTAAAAGCATATAATTCACCCAACATGACTTATGCAATATAAGAACTTCGAGCTAGTACTCTTGCAATGACCACCCATAGTTTAAACCTTTTTAAAGCAAGATGCATCCTAGATTTGTTATCACTTGGAATGTTAAGAAAAACATGATTTGGATAAATTGTAGAAAAAATAATGTAGCGTTGTGGATATTATACTAGAGAGAATTCCCCTAAAACCATGAAGAAATCCATGGGAGAAAATGTGATGTATAACCCCGATAACACAAAATACAGGCGAAATAATTCCAAAAAACCACTCGACTCAATGAAATCTTAGTGAACTACTCCTCAAAAAATCTTGATTCCAAGGAATTGTGGTGAAATGGAGGACCCTTCACAATTTTTCGTGGGTGAAACCCTATTATCATGATTTTTCTTTATATTTTTGGATGAGAGAACAAATTTACATTTAAAACTAATTATTTAATTTTAGGGATAACCATTTTAAAAACATTGCTATATAAAAATTCCCCCCCCTGAAATTTAAAACTTTGTTATTTCTCCCATTAGAGGAAATTTGCCCCTAAAAATTTCCTTTCTCCAAACCCAACCCATTTTCTCCCATGCTCAATGGATTTTCTCACCACAGAGCATTATAGGCATCTCATTCATCCTTCAACAACAAAGAACTATCTTCCACTACCCCACACAACACAAGGAAGATATTCTCTTTCTATACTCAACATACCCTTAGAGATATTCTTCCCTCTAGCGCTCTTCAATGCATGCAAAATCCATACTTGGATCTCAAGCAGCCAAGGAATATACTATGAATAGTGGGTTATGAATTCCTATCTTGCTAGCCTCTATGCTCACCTACAACAACTATATTCCATTCTCAATCTATAATGTTTCCATTTCATAGTTTTGAATATGGCTTATTTTCTATATTGATCAGGTCGGTAATGGAGAACACAACATGAACTATGTAGTAGTGCATGAGAGATATTTTCAATGCTAGAGTCAAATGGCAATGAGAGGATTCCGTGGAATGACAGATAACATTTATTTTGACTAGGGGAATGCGAGAATCTTATAATTCCCATAATGATTTTACTCAACCCATGATCTCATAACTATGTGAATATAATTTCCCCATCAACCTCTTACGTGCACTTAGTGATTGGTTGATAATTCAAAGAAGGGACATGCTAAAAATAAATGAATTCTAAGATTGACACTTAGCAATAAAACATTTTTTCCCATAGACCCCATTTCCTCTTCCCCTCTAATGGAATCATAGTTCTTCTTATGCTCCATGTAGCCATCTTGGACCATTTTATACCCTCTTTAATATTTACATAACTTGTGTTCATTGTGGAAATCCTACCACATGGTCCATATCCATATATTTACATCATAAATGTCTATCCATTCACTAGCTAGTCCTTGGCCTTTAGCTTTACATTAGGAACCCATACTAACATATTTACAACATTTACATGATCTAATTTAATAAATACCAAGGGTCAAAATTAGGGTATTAGATTCCCCTTCCCCTTGGAATATCATTGGGCTTGGTGCTGCTAAAAACTTAGAACAAAAATGGCTATGCCTCTAGTTGAAATTTCATCTAATTGAACAATTAATGCAAAACTGAAATTTCACTTCCTTCCTAGATCTTAGCCATAGAAATTTCAGCCTTATGATTGCTTTAAATTAAAGTATAAAACAATAATAGAAAGATCACAATAATTCACTTCAAACAAGTCCACACTTCACAACATTCGAAGATTAAAGAAACCAAACAATGAGATAAGTTTCACCCCCTTATAGGGAAACTTCTCAGTTTATAACCATATCTAAAAATGTATTTTTACAACAACAAAATATGCCCTTATTCTTTCTTAGATGTTGAAACACTTAAAAATTTGTTTATTTACTTTTGTAAACTTAACAATCCATAAATAGTTGTATATACCTATGCATAAAGAAAATATATAAATGAGATCCAAACCTAGAAATTACACAAGCCCTTATAAGCAATCTACATGAGGCTTGTAGGCTAACAAAAGTGAGGTGTGCACTCTAAAGGACATATATCATGCTCCAAGGTGATGACATCCATAATAAGGTTTCCAAGACGAGGTAGCTACACAAGGAAAATCCACATGCTTTGTCATGTCCCCATCCATCATTCTGGCCCACATTGCTGAGATTTAGGAATTTTGGGCTTCTAAATTTCAACCCATTGCCATATTAAAAATTCATAACAATGAAACACATGTGTAGATGCATAAATGAAAAAAACAATGGAAATAATCTCTATCCACACACATATCATGCATATAAAAGCATATTCATCATAGGCATAGAAATACAAGCATTGCACATTCAAATACAAAGAGAATACTTATATTTAAACAAAGAAGATCCAAGCAATTGATTGTGTAAGATAAATTATCCACCCAACTGTAAGAAATCTATCTAGCATATACCCTTTCTATTGAGATCCCACCCTCAAGCTAGGCTATGGGGCCACTAGGACAAGGGAACACCTACAAGCATATCTCTCTTTTCCCACAACCATTTAAGTTCTCAATGCTTAGCCAAATGTTCGCTCAGAGCCCTATAGGAATCTCACTTAGCCATTATAACCATAACACTCGTTCCAACTACCCAACACAACACAAGGAAGACATTTCCGTTAAGTTATCCACAATTCCCTCAGAAAATCCAGCCCTTACAATGCTTATCAATGTGTGCACTAAGAGCCCAAACTATTTTATGTTGTTGGAGAACCTCCTGTAGGATTAGTTCATGGCTTCTTAAGCATTCCAGAGTAGAAAAAATCTATCGATAAAGGTTTTTAACTTTCCCAACCTCTATGTTCACCTAAATCTATCTCTCTTTTCCTCAAATATACAACTCTATTTCCATATTCAAATTTTTGGTTCGCACAACCTGACAATTAGTAATGGAAATGGAATGAACAACAAAAAGGAAGAAGCATGTGTAGTGTAAAACCGTTGTACCAAAATTTGCATAATGTAAAATAGATGGTAGACTCCAAAAGATGAGAGAATGGTGGAAAAGACAACTCACAAAACTTTTGAACATAGAAGAGAGAGGACTCTTATAATGGCCATAGAAGTATATCCATCCCATGCTTCCATAACTACATGAGGAGAATTTCCTCGACAATCTCGCACATGCATTCAATGATAAATTAAAACAATAAAAAAGGAATTATTTGTCTCATTGGAAAATGAAAACATATGAACGAGTCCCAAGGTTTCCACTTGGAAATAGATGATTTAATATCCCACAAGCCTCCTTTCCTGTTCCCCTCTAGTGGAATCATAGCTGCTCTAGTGCTATTTACACAACCATATTGGACCATGAATATTATTTTCCAACATAATATTTACCTAGATTTTATGTCATCATGACAATCCAACCATGTGGTTCATATATATATATATACACACACATGATAGAAATATATATATATATATATTGAATTAGATTATGTAAAATGATATAAATGTGATAGTATGGATGCCTAGTGCAGAGCTCAAAGCCAAGTCCCAACGAACAAATGGATAGGCATGCATGATATATATATATATATATATGTGTGTGTGTGTGTGTGTGTGTGTGGATACCTAGTGCAGA
>LPNX011026866.1:433324-463522 GCA_001517045.1 Pseudotsuga menziesii | reverse complement strand
AGAACTGTGTTTCACCTTCCCCCGAGCTATAATAGAGAAGCACAGTTCTATGGACGTAACTCCCATCCTGGGGGTGAACCACGTAAAACTTGCGTGTTCCGTGGTTGATTTGCGTATTGTGTTTATTTGCTGCATCTATCGGTTATGTTATGCATTTTGTTTACAGTTAATGTATGAATGAGTTATTCAGTTACAACACCATAGGAAGATAAACATAAGTTGAAATCCTTGGCACATTGTATGTGGGCTTAGTTATGCTTGCCTTAGATAGTCAATTAATCACAGTAAGACAGTCTTGGTTGTTGAGTCTTGCACGTTGACACGAGCAATGCTAAGTGCACTGAGTTGCGGGAGAAGGATATCGCAGGAAGGCGATACCGCACTGGCAGAGGAGCTGCAGTGTGCGATACCGTAGGTTGAGGACTTAGCGTTGAGCAGGAGTTGCGTGTCGCACGGTGCGCGGTGATGCGGTAAGATTGGAGATATTGTGGGTAGGAAGAAGTCGTGCGACGGGAGAAGAATCCGCGCGACGTGCGCAAGGGTAGAGACGTCATGGCTAGAAGAGCCACGAGTGGGGAATAGATCACGCATCGTGAGCAGAAGATCGCGCGGCACGCAGGAAGAGGGATCTCACAGCTAGGAGAGCTACGAGTCACAAGTAGGATTGCCATGGAACCTGGTCCAAGACACTTGAGTCCTTGGCCAACCCATTAGAATCACTTCGGGTGAGACTTTAGGCCGCTTTGCGGTCTGTCGCCGAAAGGGCCAGTGAGCTAGGGGTGTTGTTGGTTGATTATAGTAAACCCGGGTCTGCCCATGCAATCAACAAATGGTTCTGTTTCCGGTTTGAACGATTGGGAGTTAATGTTCTGTTGGCATCCTACTAGAGAAGAGTTTCACCAGTGGCTAGATTCAAACTTAAGGGAGTTTGCCAAGAAAGAAAATCGGACTCCTAGACTGAGTACAGAGGACTGGTTGGAAACACATATTGCTTCAGACATACATTCGATATTCTTTGCAACCTATGGAGACGAGCTTTACGACTGGTTATCAAATTTGATAGATAGGAACATATTCAAGAAGAAAAGAAACATTGTCTGGACACCAGAGCTGATTCAGACCGTGCAGAACCTCGACAATTCCATTACGAGAGTAGTGGAATTCTGGCTTACAAGTGTGCTAGAAGGCTTTGTTACAGAATTTGCAGTTGACCAGAGAAAGAGCTTCAGTGAGGCTGAGCGGTACTTCTTCAAAGGATATCGTGGTAAGTACCTAAGATCTCTAAACTTGTCCCTTAAGATGCTGCTATATGAAAAAGGAACAATGGATATAGTTTCAGATGAATAAGTAAAGATAGTAATGTCACAAGAGTTTGAAAGTGATTTTGATGACATTGGACGAACACGTAGTGGCAAGAAATATAAAGTAGATTTTAGCTCTCCTGTATTTGAAGACAGTTCAGAAAATATTAGGCAACCGAGTCCTAGTACCACAGAAGAACCAGAGGGGGGTATTCCTTACCACCCCTATACCCCACAGAAACAAACAGGGACTCAGAATAATCCCATAGGTACTCCATCTAGTAGTTCACAGACAGTACCTACTACTGCTACATCGCCCTCACCTACATCGCTGAGTGGTAGTAGTCCAGTCAGTCAGAACCCACCACAGCGAAATAGAATGGGAGATGACATGAAGCTACCTACCTTTAAGGGTACAGGAGCAGAAGACCCGGAACATCATTGGTTCCTATGTGAAGCCATGTGGACCATTAAAACAATCAATGATGATAACCTTAAACTTGTACAGTTGGTCACCACACTCAGAGACCGAGCTTTAACATGGTACATAAAGTATACCACATTACCCAAGACACTTTCCCAGGTCAAGAACGCCATGATTAAAGAGTTCAAGAAACCTAAGTCTGAATCTCAGTGTATAACAGAGCTCAAGGATATTAAGCAGCTGCCATCAGAATCAGTATGGGACTTTGACTAGAAATTCAAAGCCCTTATAGACCAAGTAAGTTTTGAGTTTGCACCGGAGCAGCATAAGGAATGGTTTATTGCAGTGCTGCTCCCTCACATCAGACTGCCACTAATGCAGCAGAAAATCCAGACGCAGGATGATGCGTTGGAGATGGCGATGAAGTTGGAAGCTTCTCATTTAGCTGAAACCAGTGCAGGCATGACAACTCTATAGAAACAGTTGGCCAACCTCACGTTACAGATACATGAACTTAAGAAAGGGAAAGAGGTTATGCAAGACATATGGTGCTTACGATGTAAAGCACAGGGTCATACCAAAGACAACTGTCCAGTCTTTGCAGAATATTTAGCGTCAGGGGCTCCTAACCCCTTACCATGAACGCAAGGGCCATGGTGTGAAATATGCAAAACACAAGGACATCCACCTCAGCAATGCCCTTTGCTTCAGAAGTATGTACAGACACCTAAGAACCTATACTGTGTCTTCTGCAAGTCCGTCGGACATGATGAACAGGAGTGCCGAGCCTATGATCTCATGTTAGATAGAAAACATGATGTGTACAGAGTCCAATCAGAAACACAGGGTCCAGCAACAGGACCGCAGCCGGATCAGGCTTACGGAGGCCATGGAGGAGGATTTAGAGGACGAGGCCGTGGAGGAGGTTTTGCACGAGGAGAAGGCTTTGGCCGAGGAGGGGGTTTTTGCCAAGGCCACGGACCAATCACTTGTTATAACTGTGGAGTTGTAGGACACTATGCTAGGGACTGTCAGAGCCCCACCACCACTTGTAACTACTGCAAATATTATGATCATACCATAGAAGAGTGTCCTACCCTGATAGCTAAGATCAAAGACCCTAAACCAGCAGTACACCAGAACATCCAGCTTATTGCTGCTGAACCGGAGGAACTAGGACCAAAAGTTAACATTGTGACTCAAAGCGGTGCTTCCACCAGTGGGACATCGCAGGATATCGAAAAGAACGCAATTCAGCCATGGGTGCGCAGAGCTCCTAGTAAAGCAACATCATTCGACCTACAGAAGAACAAAGAGACATTTCACGAAGCCAAGGCTTCCTTTGATGAACCTACCCAATTAGGATCCAAGGTACCGCCTTCTAGGGGCATACCGCAGCAAGCACCTTGTGGCGATAGCAGTGAACAGATACCGCAAGCTACCACATCGAGAAGATATGACGAGGATGAATCGACAGAAAGTGTACAATCCTTCCTGCGCACTTGTTTAAAACTCTTGAGAAATGGAAAAGCTATCGATGAGCTACAGTGCATCATAGATCAGTATCAGCAACCTTCTCTCTCAGACAGTGCACACCGCGCTGTTCATAATATTACAGGACATACAAGGACCGGAAGAGAGATGAAGCTCACAGCACAGATTGGAGAATTTGAAATGGATGAGGTCGTCTTAGATCTAGGATCAGAGGTGAATGTTCTGACTAAGTAGACATGGCAACAGATGGGTAGCCCTTAGTTAGTCAGATCGCCTATCCACCTGAGATTAGCTAACCAGCAGCGAGTATCACCATTGGGTCGATTGCCGCAGGTGCCAGTTGACATTGACGGAGTTAGCAGTTTTGCAGACGTCGAGGTTATAGAAATCATTGGCGACAGTCGACCGTATCCAGCATTATTAAGTATTGATTGGGCAATTGGTAGTAAGGCTGTCATCGACCTAAAGAGAAGACAAATGACCTTTGAGGATGCGTAGATCCGGGTCATCGCGCCATTGGATCCCTTCCAGGGTCCTAGATATATTGAACCTATCCGAGTAGAGGAGGAGGCATGTAACATGGATAGCCTCTACCAGATGACTGTGAACCAGAACGACTATATCAATCCAACCGCAGAAGGGAACATTAGTTGGCGATGTGATAGCTCATGCGCATCGGATTCCGATGTTGGTCTAGAGAACTGGCAGAACAGACTTTACGAAGTCTCAGTGCGCAGATGTGCGTTTATGAGTAAGTCACTGCGATTGATCGGCGCTGAGATCATGACCTTCCATCATATCATGGACTGACAGATATCCAGGACTTCCTTGAGCAGTTTGAGCAGCAGATCCCTTACGAGCAGAGGATCCCAGCTATGGACCTTGCAGTACGAGCCACACCTGCAAGATGGTGGTATGCACATAAAGAGAATATCACATCATGGGATGATATTAAAATACTGATGACGATTAGATTTTCTGTCGACAGAGAGTATGTCCAGTAGAAGTACACAGGAGAAACTGACCCCAGGACACACATTCAGGCATGTGAACAGAGATGGTCGGATGTTCCCGAGGATGAATGGGTTCAACGATTCATTCACACATTGGACACAGTTCCAAGGAACTGGTACACAGAGACCGAATTGCGGAAGGGGATGACCACATGGTCACTCATGACAGACAGTTTCCTACTCACCTTCACGTTTGAATCAGAACATCCAAGTGTTGCTCAGGCCCTAGACATAATCAAGATCAAGATATTTGAAGACTGTACCATATCAATACCAACCCAACCCGAGTGGGCTATCCAACTAGAAGAGGCATTGGAATGTTATAATTTTGCATCAGAATCAGAGGAGGCGGATGAGGATCCTCGCAATACTAACATTCCAGAGTCAGAAGGGACTCGCGATGTTGGGGGACCACAGTTAGAGATTCCAGCAATCACTGAGCCCATCAAGATTAAAAAGGTCAATATTGGCACAGATGCAGAACCTAAGTTTGCCTCTATTAGAGACTATTGGAACGATGAAACAGTCGGACAGATCGTAGATTTTTTACATGACTATCAGGACCTATTTCCCACCAAGTTCACAGAGATGAAGGGAATAGTTGGAGACCTGGAAGTGATGAGGATACCATTGAAGGAGGATGCTAGACGAGTCAAGCAGCGCCCATATAGATTAAATCCGCGCTACAAAGAAAAAGTCAAGGACGAGATTGATAAGATGCTAGCAGCAGGCATCATTGAGTCAGTAGAAGAAAGCGAATGGGTTAGCCCCATGGTCGTGCAAGAGAAGAAAACAAAAGGTGACATCAGAATCTGTGTCGACCTGCGCAAGCTCAACGATGCATCACTTCATGATCCATTTCCGACACCGTTCACTGATGAGGTATTAGACAACGTGGGAGGACAGGAGGTCTACTCCTTCACTGACGGCTTTTCAGGCTACCATCAGATCATAATACATCCAGAAGATCGATCTAAGACCACCTTTGCAACAGAATGGGGCTCGTTCCAGTATACGATAATGCCCTTTGGTCTTAAGAATGCACCATCTATATTTTCTAGAGTAGCAGTTGCTGTATTTAAAGAATACATCCATAAATTCTTAGAAGTATATTTTTATGACTGGAATGTATTCAGAATAATCGATAAACACATAGGAGATTTAATACTGATGTTAGAGAAATGTAGGCAGTACCAGATTTCTCTAAACTTGAAAAAATGTATATTTTTTGCACCATTCGGTATTTTGTTGGGTCATATTGTGTGCAGACAAGGCTTGATGGTAGATCCCACGAAGATCGCCATCATTGTAAATCTTCCAGCACCCAACTCAGTCAAGCAACTGAGGACAGTACTTGGTCATACCGGGTACTACAGAAAGTTCATCAAGGGCTACGCAAAGATTACAACACCAATGGAGAAATTGCTAAAGAAAGATGTAAAGTTCCTATGGAATGAGGAATGTTAGCAGAGTCTAGACACACTTAAAGAGAAGATGGTTACAACACCCATCCTAGTATTTCCAGACTGGACTAAGCCATTTCATGTACATGTGGATACATCAGGCATCGCACTGGGAGTCGTCTTGACACAACCAGGAGAAGGAGATATTGACCATCCCATCGCATATTCCAGCAGAAAGCTATCGACAGCAGAAAAGAACTACACCACAACAGAGAGAGAAGGATTAGCTATGGTGTACGCTCTACAGAAGTTCAGGCACTATCTATTGGGAGCCTCATTCAAGATGTTTACTGACCATTCCGCATTGAAGTACCTAGTCAATAAGCCAGTGTTAGGGGGGAGAATCTGCAGATGGTTACTCCTCTTCCAGGAGTATGATTTTGAAATCATTGTGAAACCAGGAAGACTGAATGCTGGACTTGATCACCTATCACAGATAGACTTAGGAGAAGAGCCACGTAACCTAGAAGACAATCTGCCCGATGCGCAGTTGTTCTCTATGCAGATCGTAGACGATTACTATGCCGATATTATTCAATTCCTCACTACAGGAGTAGCACCTGATGAGTTTACCAAGCAGCAAAAGAAGCAGTTGGTTGTTAAAGCAGCAGACTTCACCCTCATTGCAGGACACCTATACAAGTTAGGTCCGGATGAAGTTTTGCGCAGATGTGTGATGCCGCATGAAAAAGACGTTATTATCAGAGAGGCACACTCAGGAACCACAGGAGGTCATTTCGCTGGAAAGCCGACTGCGCAGAAAATATTAGAGGCAGGATTATGGTGGCCTACGTTGCATAAAGACACCAAGGATTTTTGCAGATGCTGTGATATCTGCCAGAGGGTAGGAAAACCCTCGCGATGCGATGAAATTCCACTGCGACCGTAGGTCACGCTGCACGCATTTGACAAATGGGCTATAGATTTTGTGGGTCCTATCAACCCACCGGGAAAGCGCACGGGTGCGAGATATATTATCACCTTAACAGAGCACCTCACCAGATGGGCAGAGGCCAAAGCCGTAAGAAATTGTGATGCTGCTACAGCCGCACAGTTCCTTTTTGAAAACATCATCAGTAGATTTGGATGCCCAGTAATTTTGATGAGCGATCAAGGCATGCATTTCTTGAACCACACCATTGAGGCTTTGACAGAAGAATTCCAGATTCAGCACCATAAGAGCACTCCCTACCACCCACAGGCTAATGGAACGGTGGAGGCCTTCAATAAGATTCTAGAAAATGCTCTTACTAAGATCTGCAATAGCCAAAGGAATGATTGGGATCTCAGAGTTAACGCTGTATTATGGGCATACAGAACCACATGCAAGAAACTTACGGGACACACACCTTTTAGCTTGGTGTATGGGCAGGAGGCTGTTATGCCTATGGAGTATATTCTTCCCAGTTTAAGAATCGCTTAGATTTCCAGGATGACTGATATAGACACAGTGGAGGAAAGGTTAACACAACTGCTTGCCTTAGAAGAAGACATATTCATCGCCGGATTCCATCAGAAAGTGCAGAAAGCACGAGAAAAAGCTTGGCATGACAGACACATTAAGAATAAGACTTTCCAGATCGGAGACCTAGTGCTCCTCTACGACAGCAAATTCATTAAGTTTCTAGGGAAGTTCAAGATGCATTGACTGGGACCATATCAGATACAACAAGTTACAGAGGGAGGTGCCGTTTAGCTCAGCCAGCTGAATGAGGAGCTTCTTCCCACATGGATTAATGGCAGAAGGCTTAAGCTCTATAGTGATAGCCACCTCACCTCTCAGCCCTAGCTTAGCCAGTTTATGATGGTGCAGATGTCCAGTGTAGTTGAAAGGAGGCATCACACCAGGAACTAGTCTACACCGGCAGGTATTTTCTAAGAATGAGGAATCGCATAAGGCCGGTTCAAAAAAAAAAAAAAAAAGGTGGTATTGTTTTGCGCAGGTGATGCGGAGTCGCATTGCGGTAGTGCGATGTTTCCCCGTGCCACGTACTCAGTTTTGCAACCGACAGAGGGCCAGTCAAGTCACCGTCTGACAGGTAGTTAATGAGGAAATGACCGGTATCCCTTACCGTAGATTTGGCAACAGTATAATAAATTTTTCCAAATTTGGTAAATATCTGACGACACCCGCGCCTGCACACACACGTTTCGAGGGACAGTTGATCAGATTTTAGCATTAATTGGGGATCAGACAATGGGTGTGGCCTTGACCAGGTAATTATGACAACCCACGGGTATCTCTGGAGACGACCGTTGCATCCGGGACTGTCGCCTTTGGCATAAAGGAACAAGTTCTTCACGACGGAGGAGTATAGTTGCCAAACCCGAGAGCTATAGAGTAAGCAGTTAAGTTTTCCCCGTGTATAGAACTGGTTCAGTTGCAGAGTGCTGTGCTTTCTAGATTTCGAAGCCATTGCACGGCCAGGATATTCAGCTAAGAGGGTTTTGTCCGTGGACAAACCCATGGAAGCCGCCATGACGACACCACCCAAGGTTGTGAAATTAGATACATCACAGGTTAGACAGCCGCCAAGTATGAACAGTCAAGCGCATAAAGTAGAAGTTGTTACCAAAATCTCTGCTAAGAAGAAGAAGAACGCTGAGCTGATCACTGAAGATAAGAAAGCAGAGCAGAAGAATGATGAGAAGAAATCTCCCACTAGGCGAAAAGTAAAAATGAGAAAAAGAAAGCAACGGGAGAAGGTCGCTGACCTATCTGATCAGCTAAGAGAAGAACAATAGATTTCAGAGGCAATGAAACAAAAATCTGACGATCAGAGGCAGCATGCGTACCTGGAGCACTTCGAAGAGAAGAGAAGTGGAAGAGGACAGCAAACCCAGCAGACGGTAAAGTTCCGGAACGCGGACAAAGGCTTGTTCTTGGAACGGAATTCATGGTTTGTCCCTCTTCCATATACAAGGCTCCAGACTGAATGAAATGTTTGAGAAGGCTGGAAGATACAAATTTTCCTTGTGATAAAAGTTCTAACCCAGATAGAGAGGAAAGGATATCCGTGGAAGGCCTTTCAAGCACTAGAAAGTTCCCAAAAGAAAAAGGAGCGACGAGAGCGAACCCGTGACTACGGGAAGGAGGGATAAGAGAGCTCAGAGAACTAAGTTACAGAAACTACAGAGAACATGTCGAAGAGATGAAGAATGAAGTCACAGGACTTCGGGACAAGTTACAATGCACTTCGCAGGAGGCGAAGGAGAAGCTACAGCAGGAGAAGCCCACTGGTAGTGGCTCGAGGGCGAGCCACAAGTAAGTGTTAGGGGACTGTTGGAGTAGGGTCCCGCAGCTACAAAAGAAGCTGCTAGTTTAGTGGAGAGATAAGTTTTGGCGGAAAGAAGACAAGACAGGGCTACGACGCCGTAACATGTTCCAGCTGTAGAGCAGAGCCGGAAACCATGACTTTTGAGATAGAGAAGTCAAGAAAGGCAACGGTACCCGAGTGGGCGAGAAGAGAGAGCTCACCCACTGCATTGAAGGCAGCAGCGGAAGACAGGAGGGCTCATCGACCCTCATAAAGGAGAAGGAGCAATGAGGCTCAAGCATTGAAGACGAAGGACAGAAACATGAAGCAGTGCACAGTACCCATGATCAGTGCCGGGAAGCATGGAAAACTGCAGAGAGCTGTGGTGTGACGGGAAGCGGCTACCTCAAGGACAGAGAGGACCGACTGCCACTAGTTAGGGTTTTTGGGTTACTGTTGGGACAGGCCCACAGTGTTGTAAAAGCAATACCTTCGGGCTGCTTATAAAAGGATGTAATTTTGTATTGTAAAGGGTTGGTTAGATAGCTAGGCAGTCGTGATTAAGATAGACAATAAGGATAAGTTAGACTGTTGTCAAATCCGAGCTCTGGTTCGACAATATAGAGGTAGAGGAGAAAGATCTAGGAGAGAAGATCTTGAGCTGCATATGAGGTGCAGCAGAACTGTGTTTCACCTTCCCCCGAGCTATAATAGAGAAGCACAGTTCTATGGACGTAACTCCCATCCTGGGGGTGAACCACGTAAAACTTGCGTGTTCCATGGTTGATTTGCATATTGTGTTTATTTGCTGCATCTATCGGTTATGTTATGCATTTTGTTTACAGTTAATGTATGAATGAGTTATTCAGTTACAGCACCATAGGAAGATAAACATAAGTTGAAATCCTTGGCACATTGTATGTGGGCTTAGTTATGCTTGCCTTAGATAGTCAATTAATCACAGTAAGACAGTCTTGGTTGTTGAGTCTTGCACGTCGACACGAGCAACGCTAAGTGCACTGAGCCGCGGGAGAAGGATATCGCAGGAAGGCGATACCGCACTGGCAGAGGAGCTGCAGTGCGCGATACCGTAGGTTGAGGACTTAGCGTTGAGCAGGAGTTACGTGTCGCATGGTGCACGACGATGCGGTAAGATTGGAGATATTGTGGGTAGGAATAAGTTGTGTGACGGGAGAAGAATCCACGCGACGTGCGCAAGGGTAGAGACGTTGCGGCTAGAAGAGCCATGAGTGGGGAATAGATTGAGCATCGCGAGTAGAAGATCGTGCAGCGCGCAGGAAGAGGGATCTCACAGCTAGGAGAGCTGCGGGTCACAAGTAGGATTGCCACGGAACCTGGTCCAAGACACTTGAGTCCTTGGGCAACCCATTAGAATCACTTCGGGTGAGACTTCAGGCCGCTTTGTGGTCTGTCGCCGAAAGGGCCAGTGAGCTAGGGGTGTTGTTGGTTGATTATAGTAAACCCGGGTCTGCCCATGCAATCAACAATACATTTGAATTAAAATATGGAAATATAAGCTAATATGTATAAGGCTTATGAGCCGTAAATTCAAAAACAAGAAAGCAAATACCTCACTGTAAATAAATGCAGTAATAGTAAATGGAGGACAATAAACATAAATGATGAGTAATAACTCTAAAAACAAGATATTAACCTTTTTTCTTTTCAACACACCCGGGAAGCAGATGAAATAATTGTTTCTCTTTTATTCAAAGAATTAGGCTTATACATGGAATAGAAGTACCTCATCCAATGGGGGCCCTTGAAGTCAGGTCGAGTGTATCTCTCCTTGTTCCAAGTGGCTTGATGTCTCCCACGCTCTGTCATGAAGATGTCGAAGCTCAACTAAGGGGAAATGAGAGTGATAACAAAGGGTTAATGTCTCAAATGGAATTTCGATAGATTAACGATGCTTAAGGTGGATATTATTTGGATCAGAACCTTCATGTCAGATAAATAGGAAAATATTTAGGATTTAGGGTTTCCAAACCATGGTGGTTTTTCCACTTTACCGCTGTTAATTTTTGAATTTGAGTGAGACTTTTCTTTTAATGCGTACTTTCCCTATTTTGGTGGCTTTTCCCCTATTTTGGTGGAATTTCCTAACTTTAAGGGTTAAGTTCGTTTTCCATAATGCTTTGAATTATTTGGAATTTTCGGTATATGAAGGTTCACCATGTTGATTTTTGGTATATGAAGGTTCACCATGTTAATTTTTGGTATGGAGACTAATGACATGGAAATGGTAAGTGGGCTATGATGTATGAATGAATTTTTTGTGTTCACAAATTTCCCGCTGATGTGTGAGGTTAGGAGCTCATCATATGATTGATAGACATTACAGGACTCTCTTTTCCAAAGTATGACTATGACAAGAGTGCGGAGATCCAAGGACTGCACTAGAGGAGAGAGAAAACGTTTTTCTAGGGATGCAAGGGTGAAATATGTAGATACAACACTCAAAATGGATGAGGTGCATATACTAACAATTATATGGATATGGAAAATGTGAGCATACCCATGCTCATATCAATGTATCAATATATATAAATGGTGAGGTCCATAAGGGGACCTGAACAATACATGAAGAATTGTTGTGTACATCATAGGGGTCCAATGAGGACTCATGCATGGGATAAATTGGTGGTCCAAATGACTATTGGTCTAAAGAAATGAAACTAGAAACAATGGCATGTAATCTGGATGCATGGCCATGACTGGTCCTTTGAAAGGTCCAACAACTAGAAGGATTCAAACAACTAAGAAACTGAATGTCATATGTACTATATACTTCAACTGGAATTGTATGTACTGGGAAGCATGAAGGGATTCCAAACACTGTCGCCAACACAACCCAGATACCCTAAGGAACATAATAATGATGATGGGGTTCTAGAGTGACTCATCAATGTGTTAGAGTCAAGGTGTATCTGGGGTATTCAACCGAGTGATGAAAGGACCTAACCTTGTACGAATCTCAATGGTGCGATGAGGGAGACGATGTCGAGGACGTGAGAAGCAACCACCAAAAAGGGAAATAAGGTACCCCTTTAGGTGGCCTGTTGGAAGTCATCAATGATGATGATGAGCCCAAGGTACAGGACCTTTGGGTTTATCCTCTGGAATAGACATGTTAGTGTCGACAAAGGGAGACCTGCAACTACCAAGGAAATAATGGTTCC
This sequence comes from Pseudotsuga menziesii, assembly GCA_001517045.1. Lineage (NCBI taxonomy): Eukaryota > Viridiplantae > Streptophyta > Pinopsida > Pinales > Pinaceae > Pseudotsuga > Pseudotsuga menziesii. The sequence goes on along the minus strand of LPNX011026866.1, from coordinate 451,367 downwards.
TTGGTAGGAGCATGAGGTGTGTAACCATTGAGTAACTAGAACAAGATGTTGGGTTCTGACACTGTAGGTGGGTACAAGGATGAATGAGTAAGGGGATTCAAACTTCCTTTTTTCATGGTATGACGACATGTCTAACGTGGCAGCATATGAAACCGATCTTGAGGGAGGGAAACATAGCTTCGGGGGGAGGACTGTACTAGGTATAACTACAAAAAGATGAGCTCAGAGGGAAAAAATGCGGATAATAAAGGAGCGGGACTCCAAAGGTGACTCCAAGGGTGACTTATTGCAAAATAGTTTGAACAAAGGTGACTCATAATGCTTCCGACACAAGGGACTGGATGTGATCTACAGGGGTGCTGAGAAGCATTGGTTTAGCCTTCTTCATGGTTTCATGAGCTCAAAGAATGTATAGAAGTGTTCTCAAGATGGAACTGTCTCATTGATTTTATCAAGACTGATTTAGTTGATCCTCATCGGTGTTTTCAATTTTAGAGAGGCTAAAAACAAGAAGAAGACTCCATTGGTGGTATTTTTCATAAAGTTAGACTCCAAGGCCTAAAAAAGCATAAAAGTATACACATGAGAACTCTTCTAGTCAAAAGGGACTAGAGTATTCATTTTTCATAACTAGTCCATCTAGCCCAAATAAGGGGTAAACTTATACCGGATTATCATTCTTTCATGTCCTTTAACGAGTCTAAAAGGGATAATATCACTGGACAATCTTTTCATTGTTTAAGGAGTCAGAAAAGAGATTAATAGAAACTGCATGCTGGGAGTCTGAGGGGATAATCCAATGAGTGAAAATATGAGGAAATGCATGTGACTTCAAACTCGGTATGTCAAAATATACATACTACCATTCCTATGGGGATGTGAACAACATGGGTGCCAAATGAGCGGGGTTCTACAAAATGGTCACTCATGTGAGGGGATTCTTTACTAGCGAGCAAGGGAAAATGCAAGGGGTGACTAGGTGGGGCCACTCACTCATACAACTAGGTGTCCTACAGGATCATGGGGGAGGAATCTAGACAATGCATCAACTCAACAAAGGGGGAGGACATGCTATATTCTAGTTAAAGGGTTATACGTATAGAAGTGGTCAGTACCACGAGGAGGGATCACAACCAAAACCTATATCTATACACAAAACAAGGATACCCTAGAATAAATTTGCATTTAGAATATAAAGAATGCATACAAACACATATAAAACATGACTCATGTGATGACACACAAATAAAGGCATGCCTAGAAGGCGGCCCAATGAAAGGTCAATGATCTTGAGAAAACATACCGTTAATCATGAAAGGCATAAAATAGTGATTTCGGCAGTGCAAATGGTGCAAAAAATAGATGTAGTATGACACATGATCTCAAGAAATGGTCAAGATCATGCATGTGAAAAGGGTGCACAGGGATAAGGTCCTGACCCCATGCTTTGGGAATGAGGTTTGTGATTAAGGATCACATATGTGTGGTGATGAGCTATGGTATCATTGAAGTATCAAGACAAATGTGACAGGGCGAGGTCAAAATAAGTGAGCATTCCTGCATGGGTTTTGCGATTATAGATCACATATGTGTGGTGATGAGCTATGGGATCATTGTAGTACTGAGACAAATGTGACGGGGCATAGTCAAAATGAGTGATCCTTCCACCTATTCCAAGGTCGAGGTAGTCAATCATTACCCCCAATCCAGAGGTGTCGATTGGGTATAGATTCTCTCATGAAGAGATATTGACTGAAAATAGAGAAACTATTGGAAGCGGGGTATACTATGAGGTGGGTATCCATGGCGGCAATCGATCTCGGTGATATGAGAGTGGGGATGCATTTTTCATGGTGGATTCCACCAATACCATTGATGAGAATGACGAGGATGAGTAGGAATGTATGGATTCCTGCCCCAATTCCATGGGCATAGGATTTCCTCATCGATTCAAAAGGGTTGAACAAAAAGGTCAGAGGGACTCATTGCCGTCGACACACTCATAGCGATATGGGATGATGAGGAAGGTTCATCATAGGACAACATGAAATAAATGGTATTCATCTCGCTCGAATAAGTCACTATAGGATGAACTTCTTCGATGACTATGACTTGGGGTTCTATGGAGAGTTTATGCAAGTCATTCGACATAGATTGGTACTTAGGAATATGTGGTAATTGGTGAGAGTAGTGACCATAGAGACCACATATCACATAAGGTTGTTTTGTATGAAGGGACTTGTTTTTTGGGTATGGTTTTGTTTGGAAACTGGATGACTGCAACCTCCTTTAGAGGATTTTCATCTAACATATGCATATGAGTGTGTAAGATGGGAAACTCAGGGTATTTTTGAGTAGTATGATCCGTAACATCACACAAAGCACAAGGAGGTGGAGCTTGAGTTGAGGTAGTAGCAGGTGGGTTCATATCTTTGCTCTGGTTGGTGTTCAATTTGTTACCCCCTACCTTCTTCTTGGGAGGAGGAGGGGGATTAATAGGGGTAGTTTGGGATGTAGTTTGAGGAGATACCAAGACCAAGGTAACTCTATATGGAAACCAATTGGTGGTATTAATAGGATGTACTGGTGTCAAAATGGCATGTGGGGTCAGAGGAGGTTTGGAGGTGTGAGGTACAAAACTGGAAGGCCTGAAGTTAAACCCAAAAAATTGTGGGTTTCCATAATGGGTGTGCCTCGAACCCTAGAGGTAATAGGAAGGGGATCTGGTGAATGCATGTAGCTCCCCATTTATTACTAGGTAACTAATTATGGATGGGGGACGCCATTTGCTGCAAGTTCGATTGTGACTAAGGAGATTGTTGATTCGCATGTGTATCGAATGAGAGGGTGCAAAGGTATGATATTTGGACTATGAATGTTTGAGAAAAAAAATCAACCAGATTCAAAACATATGAATCTCATAAATCAACCAGATATAAATATCATAAATATATCAACCACATAAATCAATCAACCATAAGAGACAAGATATACCCTGGGAAAACCCTCAAAAAATGGAATATGAAAAACCAAACAATTCATTGAGTATGAATGATAGATTTGCAGAGAATGGTTTAAAACACATAAGTAGATTGCACGGTAAGAAATATCACCTTAGTAGTAGAGAATATATTCGCTCATACAACTATATATCAAACTTGCCAAGTTCTTAACACTTTAATAATAAGTTAATGATATAAATACAACACCAATGAACTCTAAACCATTAAAATATGCTAAGTAGAACAACCACTGTAGGCTCTGGTTTCTCTCCATACATTTAATTGAGCATACACAAGGATAAGTATCAACTAGAACTCCCTCCTTAGAACTAGTGCCAAGCTAGTACTTAGTTTTCTCTTACATGGACAAGATATGCGCCCTTGTTCCATAATTAGTCTTTAACTAAATGTTGACTAACTTGAACTGAGACTTTTAATATCTAATTAAAAGTGAATTGAATGAACTGAATGTGAATTATCTTAACTAACTGTGAATTGATTGAACTGAGATCAATATCCAATTGAGTGTATAACTATACATTTAGGATGCTAACTGAATATCTTTGGTTCTTCACAATTAGTGTCATCCATGCTTAATTTATATTATTATCTTTTGCATGGATCTTTTTAGTTAACCGATGCATGATTTATTACAACTAAGGATTTATTGAAGCCTTTACAATTCAATTTCACTTGGAGGTAAATATAGGAAATTCGAATCCTTTCCCTTCCTCTATGATTTATCTCATTATCATTAATTAATTATTGCATGGTCCATATGCATATTAATTTATCCATCTTATCATATTATACTTAGAAGAATTATTCCATACTGTTGATCATACACATTACCCTAGGTCATTTAGTTATATTCTAAACTAATTCACTCTAGGGGTAGCTAATCCCTAAAGGATAATTATAGCACTTAGTGACCATGGCTAGCAATATATCACATAGTGTAACCACATGACTTGATACAACACAAGTATTCGGTCTTGATACAACATAAGACCATCTCCAGTTAAGGAGGTCCATCTCATAGGGTACCATCTATGAGAATCATTGAATTGATACAACGCAAGTACATAATTGATATAACACAACTGTATAGTCTTCATACAACACAAGACTCCAATATTGATACAACACAAGATTTCAATCTTGATACAACACAATATCACAGTACAAGCATCCCACCTCAATACATGAGGACATAAATAGGACTTTATACAACACAATACCCCGATTTGATACTACATAAGTCCCTAAATTGATACAACAGAAGTTGCTTAACTTTATACAACACAAGTTTCTGACTTGATACAACACAAGTCCCGAAGAATGACTCCTGATGATGTACATTTAACACCCCCTCTCAGTGAGGGAGACATTCTCTGGTTTACTAGGCATTTTCTGCCATACCAGTCTTATCTCAAAATTATCTCAACTTCGTCACTAACAATGGCTTGTCCACATATGTGCAATCTAATCATCAATAGTTATGTACTGAAATTTTACTTAGATGACCATGTCTCTGATGAAGTAAAACTTTATCTAAATGTGCTTTATCATAACACATAGGGTTTTTTGGAAAGCTTGACTATTAACACCTAATAACTGTAGGATCAAGTCTTTCACCCTAGTAGGTAGCTTCCCAAGCTACAATAGCCCTCAGCAGGTAGTACTATCCACAAAACACTTTTGCTTTTGCAATACTCTCTAACATACATCTTGCTTTTGTAGTACTTTCAACAATACACTTAGCTTTTGTAGTATTTTCTGCAATTTACATTGCTTTATCTCATGCTAAAATAATAGTTGGATAACACAATAGGTATACCATGTATCTATTACAATAAAGAACCTATTCTAATGTACCTTAAATGTACTCAAACATATGCTTAGCAATAAGCATAAAATACGACAGGTTTGCTAGGTACATTAAGAGACCAACCAACTACTTATACCTAGTAGCGTCATCTAGATCCGATCCAGAATGCAGTTTATTTAAACTAGAAATAATGATTTCATATCCATCAAATACAACACATGAAATGTGTAATATCATGCATAAAGAAAGTCTTATCTCTTCTTTCAATCTTCAACATTTGTCGACTTCAAGAATCTTCTACCATCTAAAGAAGTTCTTAGCAAGCTTGTCATTCTCTGTGATGTTCTTCAAGGCCTGATCACCTTCATAGTGATTTCATATCACAGTACCCCACATAACAAACTCTATGGATATTTAACCTGATCTCTAGGGGGTTTAAATATTCTCTAATAGTGTAGACTATAACTCTTTTTGGGTATCCAATAGTTTCTGAGACTTTGACCACGTCTCTACTCAAGTGGATTTTCTCCACAAGATATCACATCCATTGGCCGCTTGAGTCATGTATCATGACTTACTTGTTTGGGTACTTTTAACTGTTGTTGCCTTTGAAGATACATCAATACTCCCTCTTTAACTAGAGGAGTCTTTTTATATTATACAAAGCTTGTTCTTGACATAGGGTTAGTAAATATGATGGCAATTCAGCTCATCCGTGGATATGTATAGGAGTTACACAACTCCTTTATGTACCATGTCTCAGATATAACTGACTAGGAACTTTGTAAAGCTTTACATCTTTACAATATTCTCTAACTGGAGCAACATTTTTTATGTGATCTTTCTCGATCATTGTACTAGTGAAAATCCATATATCCATGAAACTTTCTTTCATTGATCGAGACATGTATGAATCTACATACACTTGTACTAAGTAGGTAACGCAACACATTCTTTGTTGTACATGTCTATGTACTGACCATAAAGAATATAACTAATCCTTGGACCTGTCTAGATCTAACTTTTAGAAGATCTTACAAATCTAAATAAGAATCAAAATTATCTTTCATGTGTGTGGTCATGGATTTACTATCCATTAATGTTCTTGAATCCTTTGAAGAACTCTATTGAACATTTTTCCTCAATATAATAAAATATTATCCAATGACTGTTAAGCCTCTAAAGTTAAGAATCATTCAAAATTATTACATATAGTTTCCTTCTGAATATGAGCACCATGCAGGTTTCTACAGAGTAGGAGTTTAATAACCAGTTTTGCTAGTTTTCCAGGAGCTAGAAAATCTAGCTTCTCCCTCTCAACATTTAGGATGTGAGAATCATAATTTGAGTCCCCCATTATAGAGACTCATACTCCTCTATGTTTAACACATATATTAACATAACTAGGATAAATAAATTACCTTCAGGAGTCTTTACATCTCCCAAAATAGTATTAGGGCCTCTATTCTGACTTCTCCCTAAGAATCATAGGAACCTCCCGATCTGTTCTCTTTTCGGACCAGCCATCGGAATGACTCCATGTTCATGTCATTATTTTCTTGTAGATTAGGGCATATTAATTTTATATACAAGACAGAATACTCTAATGGTTAGAACCATTTCATACTTCATGAATTTTATTCACATGAATACTTTCAATATATTGATAATGATTTGCACAATTATGTACATATATTAGGCAATTGTTTTTAATATATCCCATTTTAATCTAATGTACTGATATGTATCCTTATTTTAGTCTTATATTAGTCCCATACCAGTCCTATATCAGTTCCATATCAACTCTATAAAAGAATTTAATGCATCCCTATGTTCATAACTCATGAACTATCATGCAACCCTAATTCATATGAAAATTTCAGCCTTATATGAAACCCTATATATCTCAGAACATTTCCTCCTTGTATTCATCTTTTATAAAATTTTATGCAGTCTGAAATTTATAAATATTTATGCATATCATATATTTCACGAGCTTCACCATTTTCCAAAAACAGAAACACAACAATGCATCTGCTCAACATGCTTACATCATAACACAATTCCTAATATTAGGAATGTAGATATTTATATGACAGTAATGAAACACATTCAAAAACATATAGTTATAATTTATTAAGAGAATATGATAAACAAAATACAAGTACTTCTCTTTATTGTTTTGCAGGCTCCCTCTTGATCTCTTCTTCCTTGCGGAGATTCCTGAAGTCTCTTGGAATTAATATACTTGCATGTGGGAGATAGTGAGTCTCTGGATGGGAATTAAAGTCCCATGCAAACCATAGTGAATGATATTTTAATGATGCATTCTAAGGGAAATAATTCTTTCAATCATCATCCTTTCCCCCCAATGACTTCTTCTGAGAAGGTTCATCTACTGTGCTAGATGCATGAAACTTTTCATCATTATTTTTCCTTGCATGACACTCTCTTGCATAATGGTCCTTCTTTTGATAGAAGTAGCATCGAGCCTTCAATTTGTCCAAAAATGTCTTGAACTCCTTCTTTGAATGAAATAACTTCTTTCTTATTATACACAAAAGCCATTGGAAAAGAATAAAATCCAATCCACAAATCTCTAAGTCTTTCAAACAATTCATTTAGTTTTGAAAAATGGATACAACAAAAAATCTGAAAACTTTGTCTTCAAATAATTGATCTTATCTCCCAAGCTATTGTCAATTTTTTAAACTATTCGTGCATAAGCTAAATCTGCCCATTTGGGAAGTGGGTTTTCAATGGTTTTGACTGATTCCTCGTGATTTGATCAGACATTATTCATGAATTTTGTTACCTGGAATAGTGACGGGAATGATGCATACTAAAATGCTCTGGATTCACCCTGCATTTATTATTGCTTTGAATTTGACCCTTCATTAGTTGATGCCTCCTCCATAACTATGGTCATGTAGGCATCGGGATCATGCTCCTCAAGAATCTTCAACTCTCTTTCCTTCATGTGTTGAAGTTGTAAGTACCTTCGAGGTGGTCTTTTGGTCGGACGAAGATTGATGTCATGGATATAATATTTTTCTCAATTCTTCAAGATATACATAGTCTTATATTGATGCAAAAAACTAGGCTCCTTCATGCCATTTTCTTTGATACTATGTGAATGTTTGAAAGAAATCGAAGATGCTTGAACTTTTAATTTTTTATCAATCAATTTCAGCACATATGAGTATATCAACCACATATAAATCTCCTAAATATATCAGCCACATAAATCAATCAACCATAAGAGATGAGATATACCCTTAGGCCAAAAATGGAGGATGAAAAACCCAACAACTCTTTGAGTATGATAGATATATTTGTAGAGAATGGAGTACAACACATAAACAGATTGCACGATAAGAGATACCGCATCAGCAACAGAGAAGAGATTCATTCATACAACTATATATCAAACTTTCCAAGTGGTTAACACTTTAATAACAAGTTAATGATATGGATACAAACACCAATGTACTCTAAACAATTCGAATATGCTAAGGAGAACAACCACTAAAGGCTCTAGTTTCTCTCCATACATTCAGTACCGCGTACACAAGGAGGAGTATCAACTAGAACTCCCTCCTTAGCACTAGTGCCAATATAACACTTATTTTTCTCCTACATGCACAAGTATGCACCCTCCTTACATAATTAGTCTTTAACTAAATGTTTACTAACTTGAACCGAGTCTTTTAATATTTAATTGAAAGTGAACTAACTGAACTGAATGTGAACTGACTGAACTGAGCTCAATATTCAATTGAGTGTATAACCATAAAGTTAGGAGGCTAATTGATCTAGGAGGATATTGGTGTCCACCCACCTATTCCACTTGGACCCCCACCATTTTTTGTTTTAGTTTTCCATTTTCCTTAATTGTAGCAAAATTTACTATTTTTGGCAGTTTTCGGGTCCTAAACTTTCGGAGTTGTTTTGACGCCCTAAATGATGTTTTTTTGGAATCGAATGGTTGGGAAAATTATAGTCCATTCTAGACTCAATTTTTTTGTTTATGGATGCAGTCCTTGAATATATCTTTCTAACGACGTATCATGCGCGTCAAACGGAGGTAGTATGCCAAAGTTACGACCACGGGAAATTGATGTACCAAGTTACCCAACGGGGCCTACAGTTTGGAANGTGTAGGGTTTCCATTGTTTCTCAATAATATATAGGCCTTCGAGCCTCATTGTAACACAGAGTTCAGAGGCATGTAGCCGCCACATCTCTTCTCAGAGACAAGGTACCAACACTAGCTAGTTTATTTCCATTCTGTATGTAAACATGTTTCAGTTCTTTGATTAATGAAATGAAGTGTTATTTCTATTGCATATTTGTTTCTATGGTTATTTGTGTATTCTATTGCATTCCTGCATAAATCTGGATCACTAACTGAATGTATTTGGTGCTTCACAATTAGTGTCATCCATGCTTAATTTCTATTATTATCTTTTTCATGGATCTTCTTAGTTAAATGATGCATGCTTTATTACAAGTGAGGATTTACTGAAGCCTTTACAATTCGACTTCACTTGTAGTTAAATATTGGAAATTCAAATCCTTTCTCTTTCTTTATGCTTGATCTCATTATCATTAATAATTATTGCATCATCCATATGTGTATTTATTTATCCATCTTATCATATCACACTTATAAGAATTATTCCATACTGATGATCATATATATCACCCTGGGTCATATAGTCATATGCTAAAGTAATTCACTCTAGGGGTATCGAATCCCTAAAGGATATTTATAGCATTCAGTGACCATGACTAACAATATATCACATACTATAACCACATGACTTGATACAACACAACTCTCCAGTGTTGATACAACACAAGACCATCTCCAGTTAAGGAGATCCATCTCATAGGGCACCATCTATGAGAATCATTGACTTGATACAACATAAGTCCATACTTGATACAACACAAGACCAGTGTTGATACAACACAAGACTAGTGTTGATACAACACAATAATCCAATATTAATACAACACAAGATTCCAATCTTGATATAACACAAGATCATAATACAAGAATCCTACCTTAATACATGAGGAGATAGATATGACTTGATACAATAAAATGTCTTGACTTGATACCACACAAGTCCCTAACTTGATATAACACAAGTTCCTTAACTTGATACAACACAAGTTTCTGACTTGTACAACACAAGTCCTAGAGAATGACTCTTGATGTTGTACATTTAACATGGACAACTGTCGGAGGTGGTGGTAATGCCAAAAAAGTAGTAGTCAAGGGAGCCTCTTAGAATACAGTTGGGGTGATGGCAATCAACAAAGGAATGGACGCATTGTTGAGGGTGTTATCCACCATGGGGAGAATGTTTTCTGGAGTGGCAGGTCTCTTGCGGTCATAGTACGCCAGTTGGTTGGTTTTGACTATCTTTCTATTGTGAGGAAACATCATGTTCTAGAAAACTGTCGAGGAGATTACTTTCATCATGTACATGTAACTATGCCCTAGTAGAAGGTTGCAACCATTCTGAGAATTGATCACTTTAATGTCTATGAGGAAAATATTGTTGGCCAATTTGACTAGTACATTTGGAATAAGGCCTTGAGGTTGAGCTGCACGCCCATCGTAACCACACAAGGTAGTTGAGGACGAATCTAACTTGGGGGACCATAGCTATTTCCAGACAAAGGTAGACATGATGCAGGTGGATGCACCATCGTTGACAATGCAATGGTCTGTGATAAGGTTCCAAATGGCAACGGGTATTTGGAAATCCAATGATGATGGAATTCATGGATTAGGTTGATAAATGTCAAAGGTCATCAAATGTGCATCTGTGGGGTCAATGATTCCTAACACATACAACAATGCTTTGTGCTATATTGGGGAATTATTAAGGACTTCCAAAGTGGACATAGTTGCGAGTGACTGGTTCAAGTCGTCGATGATGCTATAGTTTGGTGTAGCACGGGCACTGGAATTGGCGATAAAATATCGTAGTGGAAAATTTGGAACCTTAGAGTTTGCTTCGACAGGGGGTTGAGGTAAATGCAAGGCACAGTTGGTGGGAGAAGAGTCGTTATACTGGCTGGTAGAAGTGGTCTATGTGGCCAAACCGTACTAGTTTTTCCTTATTTGCATGTCGAATTCTTCTTTTGACAAGGTAAATAAATGTTGAACACCTAACTTAGGGGGTTCAATTCATGATGTGACATACTATGTCATTTGTTGAGTTGCCACCCCTTGAGTAGGTAAGGGATTTTGCAACACCATTGCAGGCAGGGCCAACTGAGGTGGAGGAGGTCGTGTTTAAGGGGTTGTCATAGTATCGCGATGGTTAGCTTCATGCCAAAGGTAGAGAGCTCTAGATAAATGGGGGAAATGGTGAGTGTAGTGTCCATAAACTTTGCAGAAAAACAAGGATGGTTGGTGTGCAATTCCGGATTCTTTCCCTGTCGTGGAGGTTAGTTAGGGTCTTGATTTTATGGATTGGCACCGTTGCTTCCCAAGGGTTTAGGAGGTGGTATTCCTCCTCCTCAGTGTTGGTTATTTATGTGATTCCGAACTCATCTTCTGTTTTTCTAGGCTTGCTGGTAGCTGGTTAGTTAGGTGGTTGGTTCTGTTGAGCATACAGATGTTGCTACGATGCAGGGGGATCCCGAGGGGGTGCCGACGTGGTAGGAGTTGGCGATGGGTTTGGACAAGGACAATAAGGTTTATTTAATGGATGTGGAGCTTATCCTTGATGGGGGTTCCCATACGTAGGCGTTGGGTAAGGAGGGCCATGGACCTGAGGGGTTGAGGCCCAAGGCGTATATGAAGGTTTCACTTTAGAATTGGAGGTGAGATGAGGCAGATTAGGACCATAAATTGGGATAGGGAAGGGCCCTATCTTCGATGGCGTGGAATTGGATGGAGTGTCATATGAATGAGTATCCATTAGAGGAATGTGTGTGTAAGGTTGAAGTATAGATGTGACAGAACCAATAACACAATCGGCGTCATGTGATGCCCACACTGGGTCTTTGCAAGTGGAATCTCCGTGAGGTGCATCTAGAAAAATGGTGTATAGGTACCCCGATTGGGAATAGATCAAGTCAAATTGTTGGTATTTTAGGATAGCATCTTATTTAATTTGTGGGAATTCAGAGGCAATGTCTTTAGCGATGGCAGGGATCAATGAATTTAGAAACCAATTAAGGAATATACTATTGTCTATCTTGATTTTTCACAAAGTATGTCATCTACGCTGCTCATGGACATGGTATGTCATATGGGTTGTAGTGTTTTGGTGAAAAGACAAAAGGATCTCTATACCTACATCGTATCGTATGAGTATCTGAAAGAACTACAAGAAGGTGGAGGCTACTGATGCGAAGGTGGAGTGGGTGCCATGTGGTTGATCAATGTACCACTTGGTAACAAGACCTATGAAGGTCCTATGGAGGAGACATAATCTAACTAAGTCATTGACTATGGATTTCGAAGAACACTACAGGTGGAAAGACATGATATGTTTTTTGGGGATCCTCACTCCCCTTCCCCTCAAATTAAGGGATATCCAAAGGGAGTTTGGTGGGCATTGGTGCCCAGGTAGGATCGTGACAGACTGGGTCATTAGTCAACTGATCCAGATAAGGAAGGTTAAGGCTATCCATTTGTTATCTCCTAAATAAATTAATTTTCAATAGGACCACTCAGATAATTTATTTTTTGCATAGTGATGAAGATTTCAGGGCATATTATGAAGTATGTTTGGGTGACTAACAAACTTGGAATATCTAGTGTTCTGTTTTTCAAGAAATTTGAAAGTTTTAGCTTTCGATGGCTTAGGATAACTTTCCAACAGTTCATTAGCCATCAAAAATCCCAACTTTCGGCAACTAACAGTTTCAACGCAGGACCATGATTAACCACTGAAAGCCTGTTGATCACGTTTTCTATAAAATCTAGCAAAGGGGGATTTCGGTGGCTTAGGCGAACTTATCAATAGTTCATTAGCCACTGAAAAGCCTTGGTTTCGACGTCTTAGCAAGGGGTCCAAGAAGACATTAAACCACCAAAAGCGCATTAGCTTCGTTTTAAATAAATCTTGGAAATAAGAATTTTGGTGGCTTAGGCGAACGGACCAATGGTTCATTAGCGACCAAAATCCCAGCTTTTGACAGCTAGCGAATTAAACCCTAGATTCTCTTAGCCACTAAAATTGGCGTTTTACTACAAAAAGTCATATTTTAAAAATAACGATTCTGAGTGACTGGAGAATCATTTTGCAAAACTCTCAGAGGTTTTTGTTCCTAACATGTCAGAGAACAATCACCTATCTTAGTTTTCCTACGGGTATTGTAGATTGGGATAATCGAATACATATATGAGGCCTAATTTTTAGATGTCACATATTTGGAGAACCAAATGCATCTCTGAGCCCCAGTTTTCAGCAGTTTAGCCAAATTTTTAGGGAAAAAAATGACCTGTCAGTCCTCCAGGTGGCATTTTCGACCTCATTTATCAGTCCATGAAGATTTGTTGTAGATGTAGAAGAAGTTTCAGCACTAGACAGAAACATACTTAACGTACCTTACTCAGACTTTGAAGATCAAGAAGAATAGGAAGCTGGAAACCCTAGCAGAAGTGGCAATAAGCATCTTTGGCCCAAAAGAATCCTGTGAGACTGTTGCCAATCCAAACCCTAGGAAGGCTACAGATACATCAAAGGGAAAACATCAAAACCTCTGAAAAAAGCAAGGCAATGAATTCCAACCCAAACCCTAGAACACACCTTGCGCTGGAAACCCTAACAGAGGCAGCTATTAGCCTTCAGAATCCGGAGGTAGTCCATGATATTGCTGATTTTCCAAACCTTATGCATGCTGAAGAAGTGCTAGGAGATCAACAACAAATCTAAAAGGAGGTTGATTACAATTTTTCAAAAAACAAAGCTTTCGGTGGCTTAGGCAGGCGCAGAAGCAGTTCATTATCCACCGAAAGCAGAGCTTTCAATAGCTAACAGACCTAGGATTATGCTTCCTTAACCACCGAAAGAAAAAAGAGGTGCATCAAGGTGTTTTGACACATAGAACCAGTTTTGGCAGATACAACTAGATCATGGATGAATTATGAAGCTGAAAGTTGCTGAAAAACACCATTGGAGGAGGTCTGTTCTAGTTTTGAGAATACAATCAAGGAGAAAGGGGTCACAAACCCTACCTATATTTTACCAGTAGTGGCTTATCTATCAGAGGACAGGATACAACTCTACTTCAGTACTCACTGCACTCATCAAAGAGTTCAATGAATGAACAAGTGGTTAGGGTTTCTGACCTAATTTTGCAAAAAACATTTATTTTATCTATTTTTAGTAAAACAGATCCAACTTTTCAAGATTTGAATATTTTTGTAAAGGATATAAAGCCTAAGACTTATGTTTAAGGAAGGGTTCGACTTCGAGGAACTGTAGACCATTATTATTATCAAGCTTCTCGTATTATTCATGACCTAATCTAAGCTCTTTTGCTATCATATGTTCAGCTTCCATATCTTTTCTGTTTTGTGCTTGTGCCTGAATGTCTGATTCAGTTTTATTCATGTTATTCAATGTCTGATAGCTGTCATCCTATCTATATGTTGATGAGTTGAATGGAAAGTACTTTTGCTTATTATGATTAACCATTTATATGTAATTGTTTTATATATGAATCTGACAGCATAGTAAGTTCTCCATCTCTTCACCCTATTATCAAACCTATGAACAGTGGTAGTTAGAAGCCTTATCTTTGATTGAGTTTCATGCATGTCTTGAGAGTGTGAGGTCCTGTAGGTCACGTGACTTGATCCAGTTAGAAAAACCATAAAAACATTTAAGTTACCAGGCATCCTCGAGCTGCAACATAGAGGAGTTTCCTGGAGTGATAACAAACTGGCGCCATTGCTGGGGTAAGGAGATTGAAGCTCATCTTTCCTGGGAGACGACATAGATCCTACTTTGATGATAGACAAAGTATGGACACTATTTTGGTTGTAATCATCTATCTGGCGATTCCATTAGAATAAGGTGGCTTCAAGAAGACCACGTACCATAGAAAACCCTAAAGGGCCACCAGTAACACCTATTTCAGGTCCAGAAGAGATTCTAAGAAGAGCTAGAGCTTCACTAAGGCAGACCTCCAGAGCTGCAAAGGGAGCTACATTAGAAAATTTTAGGGTTGAGGGATCTTCAAGCACTGCTGCTTGTGAAGATATTATCCCTGGAAACTCCATTGAAGAACTGTGGTTCCGAGAAGGGCTCATACCAGATCAAATCAAGAGAGGCCACCAGCAACACCTATTTCAGACCCATAGAAGATCATTAGAAGAGGAAGAGCTCTATAAAGGCAAAATTCTAGAGCAGCAAGGACATATAGATCAGGTATATTAAGAGTAGAGTCTATTCTTCAAGATTTTTTTGTAGAGGGAGAAGAAAACCTAGCCCTGCTGCTAGGGAATATTTACAAAGACTTCTATTTTCCTGATCCATCCGAATTTAATAAATCTCCACTGGGAAGGATCCAGTTGATAAAAGATAAAGAGGCTGAATTCAAAATCCAGGTACCAGTTCATCAGTTTACTTTATGAACTATTGTTATTTCTTATCAGCTCCTTTATACTTTTCCCTTCACATGTTAAAAGAATTATCCTATGTTTTATATATTCTGAAGATTATCCGCCATCTTTAGAAGAATATTTTCAGCCTGCTTGTATTGTAGAAGGTGAACCAGTCTTTGTGCCACAGCTCATTTATAAAAATGACCTTTGTATCCAAATTCCTTCTAAATATGATCAACCATGTAACCTTGAAGAAACCAAAACTGATTAAAAACCTATGCAGAGCTCAACACTCGTCGCCATAACCTTTGAACCTTGTCAGAATATTGTTATCCCTCATGATCAACCCACAGCCTTTCAAATCAAAATCAGGTTGAAGATGTTTAAGCCATTAAAACTGCCCTCTCGTCTTCATCCTTATCCTCTTGACTGTTATGAATATCTCCCTTGGTTTTCTGGAGAGAATCAAGCTTCAACTGAAAGGCACTTGGAATATTTTGAAGATTTTATTGACTGTTTTCAAATTATTCATGAGGATGTAATCATGAGATTTTTCTCTAAATAGTTGATTAGAGATGTTGCTATATGGTTCAAGAGTTTAATAGCTGACTCCATTGTCTCTTGTATAGAATTCACTGATGCCTTTTTGAAGCATTGGGGTGAGAACAAATCTCTTGATTTGTATCTCGTTGATTTCTATGCTTTGAAGATAGAGGAAGACAAAACTTTGCCTATCTTCAATCGAAGATTCTACAACACTTATCATGATATGCCTTTGGAGATCTGACCCACAGAGACAACTGCCATGATATATTATGTGATGGGACTACATTCAAAACTTGCCCTTCTTCTGCTAGAAAGGAAATATTCATCATTAAGCATTCTGTTTGAAGATGCTTTAGATGTGGAGGAAAACATTTGTGCTTCAAGGAGAATCGCAGAGCAGTTTGATTTTGAAAACCATCATCTACCTAAGCCAGATAAACATCAATATGATTCAGATTTTGAAAAGGAAGATTATGAGTCTAAAGCAGATTTGGAACAACATCAAGCATGTGAGCTCCTTTCAGATTTAAAATCAGATTCTTCAGTGTTTGCAAAAAAATCCCAAGACAGGTATGAATCTGGATTTTATGATCAGTTTGCAAACCAGGATGAGCCTATGATAACTGTTATACACCTGAATGGCACCTCTCCGTCCGAGTGCCAACATCCATCATGTTGGCACACAAAAGGACACTTATGGAGAGAAGTTTTCCCAGAACACTATATCTTGGTTTATTATGAAATACATTCTTCCTCCTTTTCATCTAGTTACTTTTCCATTTTTGCCATGTTAAGATGTATCCGCGACTATCCTTATATACAACTTGCGCATCATTCGCGAGTCTCCTTTGTAGCAAGTTGCAAATATATGTATTCACGGGTTTCCCTTATGATAAGTCGTGAATCATTCATGGGTTTCTCTACTACAGACCCGCGAATGTATCTATTAACATTTAAACATAAAAACATGCGCTAATTGGAGATTAGTTAAGTCATTTAACTTAATTTTCTTAACTGTTGTAACTTCTCCAACCTTCGAAACTAACTTATTTCACACATATAAATAGAGGTAGGGAGGTTCATGAGGGGGGACTTGGAATTTCTGCATTGTTATGCTAGAGGAATTGGGACTCTCATTGCCCACACCTTTGCCCTAGAAGCATTCTCCTTGTGTTGCAGAGCTTGGAGGCTAAGTTCCTTGGAGAAGAGAAGCAGCAGAACCAGATCAAGGTTTCGTGAGGTGTCGAACCTGAAGAGAAGGTATACTTGTACTTGTTTTCAGGATTAATAAATATGTGATGTCCTTCTTCTTCCCAAATCATTGTTCAATGTGTGATTGAATCTCTGTTTATGATCATATGATGATGTTATTCAGATTATTGTTTCAGATTTATTTGATTATCATTGTTTTATATGTGGTCATAATGGTTTTAGCAAGGTATAACTTATTTTGCAGGTCTCTTGGAGCAAGAGGAGCAAGAAGAGGATTGAAGATAAAGCTTGGACCAGCCTTCAGTTAGTCAGGACACGCGCTGATTGGAGATTAGTTAAGTCATTTAACTTAATTTCCTTAACTGCTGTAACTTCTCCAACCTTCGAAAATACCTTATTTCACACATATAAATAGAGGTAGGGAGGTTCATGAGGGGGGACTTGGAATTTCTGCATTGTTATGCTAGAGGAATTGGGACTCTCTTTGCCCACACCTTTGCCCTAGAAGCTTTCTCCTTGTTTTGCAGAGCTTGGAGGCTGAGTTCCTTGGAGAAGAGAAGCAGCAGAACCAGATCAAGGTTTCGTGAGGTGTCGAACCTGAAGAGAAGGTATACTTGTACTTGTTTTCAGGATTAATAAAGATGTGATGTCCTTCTTCTTCCCAAATCATTGTTCAATGTGTGATTGAATCTCTGTTTATGATCATATGATGATGTCATTCAGATTATTGTTTCAGATTTATTTGATTATCATTGTTTTATATGTGGTCATAATGGTTTGAGGAAGGTATAACTTGTTTTGCAGGTCTCTTGGAGCGAGAGGAGCAAGAAGAGGATTGATGAGAAAGGTCTACACCTGACT
>LPNX011026866.1:314376-433097 GCA_001517045.1 Pseudotsuga menziesii | reverse complement strand
CCTTGATCTAGTTCTGCTGCTTCTCTTCTCCAAGGAACTCAGCCTCCAAGCTCTGCAACACAAGGAGAATGCTTCTAGGGAAAAGGTGTGGGAAAAGAGAGTCCCAATTCCTCCAGCATAACAATGCAGAAATTCCAAGTCCCCCCTCATGAACCTCCCTACCTCTATTTATATGTGTGAAATAAGGTAGTTTCGAAGGTTGAAGAAGTTACAACAGTTAAGGAAATTAAGTTAAATGACTTAACTAATCTCCAATCAATGCGTGTTTTTATGTTTAAATGTTAAGAGATACATTCGCGGGTCTGTAGTAGAGAAACCCGCGAATGATTCACGACTTATCATAAGGGCAACCCACGAATACATAGATTTGCAACTTGCTACAAAGGAGACTCGCGAATGATGCGTGAGTTGTATATAAGGATAGTCGCGGATACATCTTAACATGGCAAAAATGGCAAAGTAACTAGATGAAAAGGAGGAAGAATGTATTTCATAATAAACCAAGCTATAGTGTTCTGGGAAAACTTCTATCCATAAGTGTCCTTTTGTGTGCCAACATGATGGATGTCGGCACTCGGACGGAGAGGTGCCATTCAGGTGTATAACAATAACTGATGATTGTATAGGCAATTATATGTTTTCAACTGATCTTTATTCATATTATGTAAACCCTGTTTTATCATCCTATTGTGAGCACTATTCTCAAAAGGAAATTTTAATGATTGATGATCAAGATCTGATCATAAGAGAACATGAAGGTTCAAATCAGATGTTGAGCTTGCATTTTGATCCGATAAAGGTTAAGCACTCCACATTCAACATTGACATCAGTGAAGGAAAATATCAGCAGCATAAAAAGGTATTTCTTGTTGGCTTTTATGACCTTGTTGCTGACTATCTGGAACTTATAAGCAACAAAGATATCAAAATATTTTTGTCAGATGATGGCTGGTTCCGTCACCCTTTGAAACTACATTTCTACATGCTAGGGTTTCATTTATTTTTCGGGTCAAGATCAAGGATAAGTTCAGTAGATCAGCTTCTGACATGGATTCATTGGAAGCATGATGTCACTTGATAAGAAGACTCTATTGATTAGAATTATGAGTAGGAGTAGGTAGGAAAATAAGCTCTTAATATGAGCATCTAGGTCATTTTCAGTTGTTTTCATGAATAAGCAAATCAGGCTATAGGCAGGTTGCAGCGGATCAGTTATGAAGGACAAATGACTCCATGCCCAATGGAAAACTAGAAGATAGCTTTAATCTTTGTTTTTTAGGAAAGGCATTTATCCTGGGGTTCTTGGGACCTCACACGAAGGTTCCCATCCCCGAGTAGGAGCTAGATGTTATCTCCTAAATAAATTAATTTTCAATAGGACCACTCAGACAATTTATTTTTTGCATAGTGATGAATATTTCAGGGCATATTATGAAGTATGTTTGGGTGACTAACAAACTTGGAATATCTGGTGTTCTGTTTTTCAAGAAATTTGAAAGTTTTAGGTTTCGGTGGCTTAGGTGAACTTTCCAACAGTTCATTAGCCATTGAAAAGCCTAGATTTTGGCAGCTAACAGTTTCAACGCAGGACCACGATTAACACCAAAAGCCTATTGATCATGTTTTTTATAAAATCTGGGAAAGGGGGCTTTCGGTGGCTTAGGCGAACTTACCAATAGTTCATTATCCATTGAAATGCCTTGGTTTCGATGGCTTAGCAAGGGGTCCAAGAAGACATTAAACCACCAAAAGCGCATTAAATTCCTTTTAAATAAATTCTGGAAAGAATACTTTCGGTGCCTTAGGAGAATGGACCAACAGTTCATTAACCATCGAAATCCCAGCTTTCAGCAGCTAGTGAATTAAACCCTAGATTCTCTTAGTCACCGAAATTGGTGTTTTACTACAAAATGTCATATTTTTAAAATAACGATTTTGAGCGACTGGAGAATCATTTTGAAAAACGCTCAAATATTTTTGTTCCTAACATATCAAAGAAAAATAACTTATCTCAATTTTCCTACATGTATTGTATATTGGGAGAATAGAATCCATCTCTGAGGCCTAATTTTCGGATCTTAGAATTTCCCTGTTTTACACATGTTTTTGAAATACATATATCGGGAAAATGAAAATGAATTTCAAAAAATTGAGAGATTTTTTTTTCTCAAAACAAACCAATATAAAAAAACCTCTTTCATTTTATACACAGGTTTCACAGATTTGGAGAACCAAATGCATCTCTGAGCCCCAGTTTTCAGCAATTTAGCCAAATTTTTAGGGCAAAAAATGACCTGTCAGTCCTCCAGGTGGCATTTTCGACCTCATCTATCAGTCCATGAAGATTTGATACAGATGTAGAAGAATTTTCAGCACCAGATAGAAACATACTTAACCTACCTTACTCAGACTCTGAAGATCAAGAAGAATAGGAAGCTGGAAACCATAACAGAAGTGGCAATAAGCATCTTTGGCCCAGAAGCAGCCTATGATACTGCTGCCAATCCAAACCCTAGGAAGGATATAGAGAAATCAAAGGGACAACAGCAAAACCTCTAAAAAAATCAAGGCAATGAATTCCAACCCAAACCCTAGAACACATCTTGCGCTGGAAACCCTAGCAGAGGCAGCTATTAGCCTTCAGAATCTGGAGGTAGCCCATGATATTGCTGATTTTCCAAACCTTATGCAGGCTGAAGAAGTGCTAGAAGATCAATAGAAAACACGAAAGGAGGTTGATCACAATTTTTCAAAAAACAGAGCTTTTGGTGGCTTAGGCGGGCGCAGAAGCAGTTCATTAGCCACTGAAAGCAAAGCTTTCGGCAGTTAACAGACCCAGGATTCTGCTTCCTTAACCATCGAAAGCAAAAAGAGGTGCATAAAGGTGTTTTGACACATAGAACTAGTTTTAGCATATACAACTAGATCAGGGATGAATTATGAAGCTGAAAGTTGCTGAAAAACACCATTGGAGGAGGTCTGTTCCAGTTTTGAGAATATAATCAAGGAGAAAGGGGTCACAAATCCTACCTGTCTTTTACCAGTAGTGGCTTATCTATCAAAGGACAAGATACATCTCTACTTCAGTACTCACTGCAGTCATCAAAGAGTTCAATGAATGAAAAAGTAATAGAGTTAGATAGACTAGTAGTTAAATTAGGGTTTCTGACCTAATTTTTGCAAAAAACAATTATTTTATCTATTTTTAGTAAAACAGATCCAACTTTTCAAGATCTGAATATTTTTGTAAAGGCTATAAATCCTAAGACTTATGTTTAAGGAAGGGTTCGAATTCGAGGACCTGTAGACCATTTTTATTATCAAGCTTCTCATATTATTCATGACCTAATATAAGCTCTTTTGCTATCATATGTTCAACTTCCATATCTTTTTTGTTCTATGCTTGTGCCTGAATGTCTGATTCAGTTTTATTCATGTTATTCAATGTGTGATAGCTGTCATCCTATCTGTATGTTGATGAGTTGAATGGAAAGTAATTTTCCTTGTTATGATTAGCCATTTATATGTAATTGTTTTATATATGAATCTGCCAGCATAGTAAGTTCTCCATCTCTTCACCCTATTATCAAACCTCTGAACAGTGGTAGTTAGAAGCCTTATCTTTGATTGAGTTTCATGCATGTATTGAGAGTGTGAGGTCCTGTAGGTCACCTGACTTGATCCAGTTAGAAAAACCATAAAATTTTTTAAGTTACCAGGCATCCTCGAGATGTAACCTATAGGAGTTTCCTGGAGTGCTAACACCATTAATGACAAGCTTGTGGGAGCAGAGGCCCCATGTGGAGGTATAGTCATGGGGGGGTTCCCTGGAGGTGGATTCTTGAGTTGCATATTTCCTACATGGGGGTTGCTGGAGGAGGGGTTTCCCATCGAAAAAAACATGTGTATGGGTTCCCCATTACAACATGCTTGATAGGTGGGTTTTCAATGGGGGAATTTCCAGAAGGGAGACTTCTGTATGGTGGGTATCTCATGGGAGGATTCCTTGTAGGTGAGTTCCCAACGGGAGGGTTCCTAGTAGGTGGGTTCCCAATAGGTGGTGGTTTCCTAAAGAGCGGGGTGCCTTTATGTAAGGTTCTGATACCTGATGATGGGATGTGACCAGCCATGGGATTGCGTGGAGATGACAGATCTAGGTGGTAGGGATCGATCTCGAATGCGAATCTCTGGAAAAAGGAAACTAGAGAAATAGAACGATGTCGACTAGTTGTGTAGCAAAATCAGTCTAACGAACCAAACTGTGGAGACTGACCCCAAATCCTACGAGATTAATTGGAGGAGACATTATGGAAACTTGACATAAGTGTGAAAGAGGGATATGAAATGGATAAAAAAATCCATCTATAGTCATGTGTGTAGAATTAGATCTCTTCAAAAAAAGTGGTCCTCAAGCCAACAACACACTCTAAAACTCTACTACAATCCTGTGTCACAATAGGAAAGTGGCAAAAAATGGCTAAAATAATAACAAGGAGTCACTACCTAGAACAAAAATACTTGCTAACCTATGAGGTATGGGAGTATGCAATACCTATTTAATAAGCTAGAAGCCCTCACAAACTGTATCCTCTGTAGGGTGATGAAATGCAAGTTAGACAATACGACCTAGAAGACCAATGATGGCTATGGGATATCCCCCTACTGAGAGGGATCCTGGGTAAAATAACACTAGAATAATGGAAACTAGGATACCTTGTTCATGACACATTCGAGTAGGTGAATATCCCACTTCTTCCTTTGATCATTGCACCCCTGGTAAGGTGGCATGGAAATGCATCGAGGGATACAACAGGTAGCCTTCAATACATAGTGGAATGTGGTATTCCACCATGACCTCCGAAACTAGTATTGTGACTTTGAACCTATTAAGGGAGAGGCCTACCCACATAATTGGCTGTAACCATGTCAACAAATACTAAGGGATTTTGGCACCCTAAAATTCAACAACCATGTTTCAGATGTGAATGGAAAAGGGGGATTATTTGGATGCCTACCTCGAATGCCCTACCTGTCTACAATATTGTTTTTTATCCCAAAGTGGGGTTAAATGTGTGTTTGATTAAGTAAATTTTAGGCTCACTTTGTTCGTAGAGAGTGAGTGGGTGCACAAGTGATGTGAACAATCCCGCTATCAAAGAAATAACTGCTAAAAGTAAATGTTGAAATAAAAAGTTGACACTTAAAATCAATTATAATAACCAACCAACTATTTTGCAAAGAACTCCAACCAACAACCACTTATCAATTAAATGTTCATATAATGCGAAAGTTGATCATGAAAAAAACCCATGGAAGAACAATCACTCATATGAATACAATCAACTAAAAGAAAGGGACTAAAATATGTTGGAGTCGGGAAACAAACAATCAAACTATACACATTAGGGGTCTAAACAGAGTAGTCATAGGTCTATAAATCAGTCTCAAAATGCTTATGTCTGAGAAACAAAAGCATTATAGGGTGGACCCTTCCCGAAAATAGGAACGAGACAAAAAAATAATGGAACTAGGATCAGGTTGCTCTTATTAGGAAAAACAGGGCACTCCATGGCACTCTTAACTAGGAAAAAGAAGCGCTCTGGAGTGCCCTTAACTAGAAAAAAAGTGCGCTCTAGACCAGGATGGTAGAAAATTAAAAAAAAAACACTCAAGAAGGGACTAAGCAAGGGGTTTGAGTGATGGGATAGGACGATTTTGTAGGCCATAGGTTAAATAGGAGGCTATCAAAGATGACAAACTTGCAAACTAACATATCAAATAAAGCAAAAACTATGTAAGAAAACATGATCAAACAAGCTTTGAAAACAACCAGGGATCCTTGAGGATCGACCCAGTATGGTATCCAATTCTATTGTGAGTGCTCTCACTCTCCAAAATGTGGAAAAAGGGGTTCTACCAGCTTAAGGGAGCCGAGGTAGAAGGTACATGAGAGAGTGTCTCTCATGGCTTTGGTGTGTGAAATGGTGCAATAAATGCAGGTAAATAATAGTAAAATGTGAATTAAACTATAACAATGGAAATATAAGATANACATGAGAGAGTGTCTCTCATGGCTTTGGTGTGTGAAATGGTGCAATAAATGCAGGTAAATAATAGTAAAATGTGAATTAAACTATAACAATGGAAATATAAGAAAAGATGCAGAAGGCTTACGAGCCATTAATGCAAAAACAAAAAATTAAATACGTCGATGTAAGTAAAAACATTAATAGTAAATGGAGGATAGTAAACATAAATGACGAGAAGTAACTATAAAAGAAAGAGATTAACCTTTTTTTTATTTTCAACACATCCATGAAGCATATGAAATAATTGTTTCTCTTTTATTCACTTATAGATGGAATAGAAGTACCTCATACATTGGGGGATCTTGCAGCTGGGTTGAGTGTAGCTCTCTTGGTCCCAAGCATCCTAATATATCCCACACCCTGTTACAAAGGTGCCAAAGCTCAATCGAGGGGAAATGAGAGTGATAATAAAGGGTCAATGTCTCAAAGGGAATTATGGTAGAGTAACAATGGTTAAGGTAGAGATTATTTGGATGGGAAACTTCATGTCATAGAAATAGGAAAATATTTAGGTTTTAGTGTTTCCAAACCATAGTGGTTTTTCCACTTTACCAATGGTAATTTTTGAATTTGACCGATACTTTTCTTTTAATGAGGACTTTCCCTATTTTGGTGGAATTTCCTAACTTGATCGGATAAGTCCATTTTATATATGCTTTTAATTTTTGGGTAATTTTTGGTATATGAAGGTTCTCCCACGGTTCACCATGTTGATTTTTGGTATGGAGACTAATGATGTGGAAATGGCAAGTGGGCTATGATGTATGCACGAATTTTGTGTGCTAACAAACATATCTGATGTTACCTGATTGATTGGTCTCTTACAAAGGATTACACAATCCTTCCACCAACCTATTGATCATAGATTCATTTCCCCAACCCTTCCTCACAAGGCTATTGGTCACATGCAACAACATCATGTTAGGATTATTGTAATCCCCCCTTGTCCAACATAGTCTATTTGTCAGTTTCCTAACTTAGGATAATATTATCACTTCCATTAGTCTATGCATATGTCATGTGGGGACCACTAGCCACTTTATGCACCCTCATGCATCAATTTGGAGCTCCAGAGACCAATCCCTATAGTGTAGGAGATCACTTTGAGTTAAGGGAGTTACACCATTAGTTCCCTATAGTCAATGTTGAGTCATGCTCTGATAGGACACATTTAGTTCACTCTCAGTTATCCTAGCACCTCCTTTGCATGATTTGAGGATATATGCACCTTTTCTCACCTATCATGGTCAATTAATTGATTGTTCACTATTTCAGTTGTCCAGAGTCGCACTACTGAGTCTTTAGTGGTGATTATTCCTAGGTTATCCATGTATGGAGTCAGTCTAGAGTCAGGGATTTGAATCACTCCTAGAGGTTTCTAATTCCCTCTTTTTTCTTATGTATGTATTACATACAATTTAATGAGAGTTGTGTCCAATTATCACTACAAAATTTATCTCTCTTGTCTAATTAATTTCACTGTGCATGTTTATGAATTTTTCACTTTAAAATCAATCTCCTTCATTCTTATTTCATTGTGGGGTTCAATCTACCCTAAAGATATTGTGGAATTGATAATTTCACACGGCATCATAGCTCTACAGATCTGGTTTACCTTTGAATTAAGAGTTTTATACAGGTTTTGTGAAGAATTCAGAAAAATTGTGTTGCTCTTGAAGTTACAAAATGAAGAATTCATCTACCTTGACACCAAGGATCCTCACACCTTTCAATTACATGGATTGTATGGGAGATCTGAATATTGTATTGCACAACAAGGGTCTGTATAGGGTCACAATGGGAAATGAGGTTGAACCCAAGCAACCTTTATAGAATCCAAAGTACCTAAAAAAATTGGATGAAGCCTTTGGTTTCATGTGTATTCATATCTCCAGGGAGTTTCTCTTCCACCTTGATGGATTAAAAACCCCGAGGGAAGTATGGTTGAAGCCCAAATCACTATTTGGAAAGTAGGATGAGATAAGAGGCCACATTTTAGAGAATGAATTGATTACTCTTCATCCCAACAATTTCGAAACCATCCAACACTTTTTCACCAAATTCAAGGATTTGGTAATGAAGTGCAAACAATGTGGAATTGAAAAGAAGGATGATCAATTGGTGCTATCCATTTTGAGCAAGATTGGCTCTAAATTTTTAGTTTTTGTGTCCACCTTCAACTATGGGAGATTGACAAACCCAAACTGGTGAATGCCTTCACTTGACGCATTCACATAATTCCTCATCTAAGAACAAGATAAGTTGATCCAGATAGGATCCTTAAAATCCTCCAAATATTTGTTTCTTTTGTTTGGAAAGTCCATGAATGTGAAAGAAAAGGAGAAGCAAAAAAGGAAGGATAAGAGAAATAATGAACTTGAATCAAAGGAGGAGCTTGGTCCATTAGATGGAGCCTTAGGTTCCAAGAAGGACAAGCATAAGAGGTTTGAAAATACCAAGCATTCCTATGGCAATACAAGAAACCATCCAGAGAGTTCCCGTATGATGAAGACTATAGATTAAATGGATATACTTCTTGAACAACACCAAATTTCCCTCCCGGAAGGCACAAGGAATATTGATCCTGGAAGCAAGACCGATGATCATGAGAGATGCCATGCACTGAAGGATGGATTTTCAAAATCTCTAGGCTTCCTCATTGATTCTGGATCCTGCAACCACATGGTTTCCTCCAAAGAGTCATTTTCTTCATTAAATCTCACTAATGGTCGGAGTATTCACATGGGATATGATACTCAGATCCAACCTGAAGGGAAGGGTATAATGCAATTAGAACATGGAATGTTAAAAAATGTTATGTGTGTACCTTCTTTAGCAGCAAATTTGTTATTTGTTTACCAGATGACACACATTGGTTCACCAAAGAGAGTTGTTTTTGGACCTAACATAGTTGAGGTCTCATATATGTCCATTGGGAAATTGATAAATATAGGTGCTGTAAACCATACCTCCAAGGCATATGAGTTCTCACACTTCTTTCCTTAATAAGATCCATTGCAAGGTATACAACCAGTTAAAAGGGAAGGTAAATCTATTCTACCTAAAGCATTTGCACATGATACTGTTTCCTATGATGATTCAGATCTAGAATTCAAATATGAGGAGCAAGTTGAATTAGATATTGATATTGAGGATGAATTTCAAAGAGATCCAGATATAGATCCAGTACCTACTCCCAATCCTAGGCCTAAATGGGCTCATAAATTCATTGAGGCTGCTAGGAACATGGCTGGAGATCCATCTGAAAAAAGGAGAACCAACACTCAATTTCAAGATGAGAACCTTACACTGTGTCATACATATCCACTTCTCCTAGAGAGGTGCTATAAACTCCTAGAGAGTTGCTACATGATGGTGGCCCGGGTCTGATCAATAGTTCTACAAAGTGGATTTCCATGATCCACCAAGGCAAGAAACCATGGATAAGGAATAGTAGTCACTGCAGAACAATGGGACATTGGATCATGTCTTTCTTGCCCCATTTAGAAGAGACAAAAGTGGATTTATACATGATAAATTGGAAGAAGAAATAAACATGGAAAATACTAAGGGGTACACTAATGATTATTCCTTGGTATGCAAGCTAAGTAAACCATTGTATGGGCTCAAGAAAGCCCCTAGGGCATGGAATCCCAAGTTGAAATCTTCCATACTATCACATAGGTTTGAAAGGTGGAAGTATGGCTGCAAAATAAACAACATTTTTTCCTGTCTTGCATCAGATTGGAAGAAGGTGGAGAGGTTCACATAAACTCTATCAGGGAACTAGTGTACATAAGGATCATCACAATGCATCACTGCTCTACATAAGTGGAGACCATAGAATTGTTTCACAAAGTTGTTTACTCAAGAGAAATTTGTATCTTTGTGTGAAGGCTTGATCCAGTTCCTTATTGTTCATTTTTAAGGAGGGGGTTCCCATGAGGTTTTCCCCAATTCCTCAGTTTATCGAGTAGTTAATTTTTTCATTAGTTGTATGGGTGACCTTTGGTCTCAGCTTCGAGGGCCTAGGTTTTCCAAATTTGGATTAAGGAGGGGGGGTGTTATGATTATTGTTATCCTCCCTTGTCCACCATAATCTATTTATCAGTTTCCTAAATTAGGATAATATTATCACTTCCATTAGTGTATGCATATGCTATTTGGGGAGCACTATACACTTGATGCAACCTCATGCATCAATCTAGGATCTCTAGAGACTGATCCCTTGATTTTAGGAGATCACTCTGAGTTATTAGATTTCCACCATCAGTTAAACCTAGTCAGTGTTGAGCCATGCTCCAATGGGCCACATTCAATTCACTCTCAGTTATCCTAGCACCTCCTTTGCATGATTTGAGTAGATATGCATTTTTTCTCACCTACCACGGTTAATTAATTGACTGTTCATTGTTTTTGTTGTTCGAAGTCTTTAGTGGTGATTATTCCTAGGTTAGTCATGTATAGAGTCGATCTAGACTCAGAGATTCAAATCACTCCTAGAGGATACAAATTCCCTCCTTTTTATTATGGATGTAATACATACAGTTTAATGAGAATTGTGTCCAATTATTGCTACAAAATTGATCTCTCTTGTCTGATTAATTTCACTATGCATGTTTATGAAATTTTCACTGTAAAATCAAGATCCTTCATTCTTCTTTCACTGTGAGGTTCAATCTATCCTAAATATCTCATGGAATTGATAATTTTACTCATCATCGACATCTTTATCCATGCTTCAACCATTTCTGGTCAAACAATCATCATTAATCACAATAATTGTCATAAATGGCTCATTGTATGTGTAAAACCATACTACTTTTACAAATATGTAATATCATATGCATGCACAAGCATATTCACATGTAATATGAATTATCTCTTAACATGCTCATTGGTGCATATGCATTACAACTACCTAATCTCTTCCATTTCCAACATTCTTGTGCCATAGTTTTATGTATATAAAACTCAAAAAATATAAATATAGCAACGAGAGAAGAGTTAAGGAAGTCTCCCTTTCCAACTCCTCATAATAGCATGGAATTTTTGGGAAAAAATTGTAATATTATAGAAATGTCCCAAAAATGAAACTGAGTATATATGATAATATACATGTTATAATGGTTTTGCACAATGGGACTAAGCATAGCATGGGAAATCAAAGCATGATAGTTTGCCTACTTAATAGCAATGTGAGTGGTTGGTAATATGATACTAAAGTTGATTAGCATATATATTTGAACGGGTAGTGTTTATTAATAAGTGGAAAAACATATTGAATGTACATTCTTATCTTGTTGCAAGTGGTATTTTATTAATGCTCATGAAGAAAGAAGGAACTAAGAGTGATTGATGGTTGCTTAACCATAATGCATGCAATGCATTTACGATGTTTAGATTGCTAAATATGGATTAAAAAGAAGGGAAGCCCTTATTCTTAGTAAATGCTATCATACATAGTTACTAAAGAAACAATGATAGATAATGAGAGTAAAGAACATGCATCTCCTATAGGTCATGGGTGAATCATCCCTATGGCGAAGCACATACATGTTTTGAGGAGTTGCAAGTCATGAACCAACAACTTATGTATAAACAATGGGAATAATTGATGAAATTACATTCACATAGGAACTTCTAATGATAGAACAAGTCATTACAACACGCAGTTTAGAATTCTAGCATATATTTCCATGTGAAAGGAAAGTAAGCTCTATAATTGAATGAGGCTTAACGACAACTACATATAAGGAAGATAATGGACTTTAAAAAGACTCAAATTGGAATTGGAATGGCATTGATTTCCACGCCATGAAGTGCTATGAAGTATATGAAAAGTCAATTTTGGGGATAGGATAGGTCAATTTTGAAGGAAAGCGATAACGAAAGCTGGTAATGGAAAAGTATTCTTTTTCTTTAGCATGGTGAAATGATGGAAGCCATTACTTTGTAAGGAGGAAGGATTGATTTGAATCTTAGGGGTACTATGTATAAATAATAAAGCCATATTTTTATTAAATATAAAAGAGAACATGTTGAACATGTAGTTTAAATATTTAAGATTAATAAAAGTTGACTTCGTAAATATGGCATACCTTATAAAAATGTAATCGGAAGTGAGTTATAGTTTAGAAAAAGAGGTCCTAAAATTGGCATCATTACATGTAATGATACATCTTAATAGAATCTCTCTCTCTCTCTCTCTCTCTCTCTCTCTCTCTCTCTCTCTCTCTCTCTCATATTTATGTGGTGTCTTTATGTCATGTGTTTTAATCAATGTTCCTTTTAGTAATTTCATGGTATATTTGCATTTTTTCTCTCCTCTTCTATTGCTGTCCAAATATTTTGAATATTAGCCCTCTAGATCTAGATTATAAGTGCACAAATCAAGCAGTATATGAAGTGGACACAATACTTTCTAGGATACAAATTGTTCTCCTAATAAATATAGGGTTTCACACCCAATGATCTTACTAAGTCAATACCCGTCCTAGGTAATTTCCAATTGAAATACAAGATCTCTCTTAATCAAAAGTGATTTCAATTTGCAACCATGACAATACCATGTTGGAAATCTCCCGGTGTGATAATTCGATGCAATCAGAAAATTCACATTCTTCTAAGAAGGTTTGTTGGATGTTATCCCTAGAATTTTCAACCTTTACGACTATTGTAAATTAGTGTATAAAAAAACAACATAAAGATCACAATA
Organism: Pseudotsuga menziesii; assembly: GCA_001517045.1. NCBI lineage: Eukaryota > Viridiplantae > Streptophyta > Pinopsida > Pinales > Pinaceae > Pseudotsuga > Pseudotsuga menziesii. Next base: position 420,290 of record LPNX011026866.1, on the reverse strand, counting down.
ATTAGGCTTCTAACATCCCCAAAATTCATGTTAATTCATGGATAAAAATATATCAAACAATGAGATAAGTTCCATCCCCTTCTAGTGCAACTTATAAACCAATACATAAATATCAAAATGTAGTTTAACAACAGTAAAAGAGCAGTAAATGCATCGCCTTATGTTCTCCCTTTATATGTTAAATCACTTAAAAAATTTCTCTTTTACTCATGTCAAATAAGCAATACATAAATCACTATAAATAATAAATCACAAAGAACATATAAATCAAAATTGAAATCTGAAAATGGCACAACATGTGGACAACTAGAAACTTCATATATGATCTCAAGATGAAGTACAAATATATACCATAGCCTTCTCTAATGGTTGGTACAAAAATCAAACCATTCAAAATCCCTAGCTAAGGTAAACCGACAAAAACTAATTCAACTAACAAGAACTAAGTGAAGGACTATCTAAAACAAATTCTCCAAGGTAATATGTCCCCATTGTCTTCTTGAGTGTTCACCAATGTACTCTAAGTTTTTTTCTTCTCAAAACCCTAATCTCTAATATCAAAGGGTAAAACCATGGCCTCAAAACATCAAAATGCTCCAAGATGTTCCGAGAATACCAAGAAACTTTAGAGCCTCAAGAGAAAGATAAATAGGTTTCAAGTACAAATGAAGATCTAAGATACAATTTTTTGAGAATGGGGTGTTTTTGGGTGATAATTTCCAATTACTCGGCAGAGACAAAAGTCAAAAATTTTTCTCGGCCAAGAGTTGTAATAGTTTTCGGCCGAGAGTTTAAATAGGGTTAAAATTTTCTCGGCCGAGAGTTTAGGTATGGTTAGACAAATTTTTGGTCAAGAATAATTAAATTTCTGGTTCAAGAGTATGGCCAAATTGTTGGTATGAAAGTTTCGAACACATGTATTGGTTGAGAGTTTAGATTCCTTTTAATATCTCACCCAAGAGTTTAGTTTTTATATTACCCACAGACTGACCCAGCCAGTCTGTGTCTGTCGTTGTTGAAACCCTTGGCAGAGAACACGTCAAACACACTTCTAAAACCATATTCCTTGCATCCATCCTCACTTCTCGGTAAAATGTTGTTCTGTGATTTTAATCAGTCTGAAGGAATTTGTTTGTATCACTTCGTCACTAAGTTGGCCATCCGTTTGCGAGGAAACACAGTTTTTGTTGGCTATCCATCAAACGAAGTCTATGAGGCAAAAAATAAGCATAATCTCCTTGTCTAAGGATTTAGGGATGATACATTCATAGTTAATCGATTGTTTGTTTGCAGGGGTGATTTCACCTTCATGAGCTGTTCCCTAGCTAGGAGCACTTGTGGGTGCAATTCAATGAAAAAGTATCATTCCTATTGATATCCTCAATAATGTTAATATAAATATCTTGACTAGTGGTGGAAGTATTGGTACGATTTACTCTCCCCTTTTTAATAGCATAGTTATGAACCCTCCCAATTCCCTTCCAATACCCTCCCCTTCAGGTTTTTCCTATACCAATGGAACAAAGTCTGCAAGGCGATGCTCCTGAAACCCTGTTAGTACATCTCCGCTACCAAATGGAACAGAGTAATTAAAGAAGACGATGAAAGGAAAAGTGATAATTCTCTCTGTATTGAGATAGAACAAGCAATGGAAGAAGTTGAAGAAAAACCTAAGAAATTTGGTGAAATGCCCGCTGAAAATGCTAGTCTCTCAGCCACCTCTCAGTGATACAGTTTGGTTCGAACTTGCCACCTCTCAGCGATATAGTCTGGTTTGAACTTGCCACCTCTTAGTGATACAGTCTGGTTCGAACTTGCCACCTCTTATTTCGATTGATTTTTTGTTGTTGTTGTAATTAACGCAAAGTTATTGATATGCCAAATTTGTGATGGTTAGATGCATCGAGTTAAACAAGGCTATCAAAGGTTACATAGAACCCAACCTTGTGTAGGAAAATTAGAGTGCTAATATAGGGGAAGTTTGAGATGTTCAAATATAGACTTGGTAAGAATTTCATGAAATCAAAGGAAATTTTCAAAAAGAGTTTCAAATTTGTATGCATAGATGTTAACCCAAAAAATCCCTCAGCAAGCTCTACATGACCTACACCACCCAAAGACATCTACGTACGACCCTCATTTGACCCCCACACCCTAAAAAAGGCTCAAAAATATAAAAAGGGCTTAAAAAGCCCCGAAAAGAGCCAAATAGTTCTCATAGGGGCTAAAACCTCCAAAAAGGGGCTAAAACCCCTCAAAGGATCTTAAAACCCCCAAAGGAGCTAAAGATTGGGCGAAAGGGGCTAAAATCCCAAAAAAGGGGCTAAAGCCCCAACCAAGGGCTTAAAACCCTAAAAATCTCAAGAGAAAGTATAAATAGAGGGGTGGGGGTCACTCTCAAATCACTCCTTCTCTCCCTATCATTATGCTACCCGTGTGAGTGCCTTGAGACCATTTTCCTCTCAATCCATTCACCCTCCCTCTCCTCCATTCCTCCTTTGAGCCAAAGCTCCCATTCCAAAGAGAGGTGCTCCCCCAAGCTAGGAATGGTGGCCCATTTCCACCCAGAGAAGATATAATCTTTGTTTAATGTCATTTTTATTATAGTTTTCGAACATAGTTTGCTTGCAGGTTTATTTCTAATACTTTTGTTGCAAGTTTCCATTGATGTCTTGCATCTCCTTTGTTTGCTAACAGTTTTATGCAGGGTTTCATAGTTTAGTTTCAATATTGTTTGCAGGTTTCTCTTCAACCCAACAAGGAACCTTACCCTTTCGTCCTATAGACGGAAGGTAGCCATTTCTGCACGTAGCCAGGGTTTTCCCTAAGCTACAATAGACATATCTAAGGGGATTTCTCAGAGGTAAGGGCGCATTCCTGGTGGCCTTGTTTTTTTTCCCAACTTGTTTTTTCTCAAAAATTCTCTGATTGGCCACATCCATATGCTGTAGGGTTCTTTTAGGAAGCAACATTTTGATGGCAACCAAAAATCTGAGCATCCTTTGATTCAACTTTTGTTCAAACCTCTAGTTAATATAAGATATTTACATCATGGTAATAATAAACATGTAAGCCTTTCTTTTTCTTCTTTATTTGTTAAGAAAAAATAAATTTTCTATCCTCGAAAGAAGAAACCCCTGCTTTCATTGTATATACAAAAAAAAATTCTATCCTAGAAAGAAGAAACCCTTGTATATTTTGTAAAAAAAAAAACCAGGTATGCTTTTGAGCAACCAAATCCTAAGAATCTACAAATACTCTTTTTCTATAGATTCTGCAACATTTTGTTTATTAGTATTTTGATTTAGTTAACTATAAAAAATATATTCATGTGAAGTTTTAAACTTTTTGAAATCCAGATGAAGAAAACATCATTAACCATTAATTTTGAAATTGATAGGAATTTTTTGAGCAATGGTTTTATACTTTACCCTTGTCTAACAAAACAAATGTTTTTCCTAGTTTTCTTTCTTATATCTCTATGTGACTTCTAGATGTGAATTTTCCTATTCATTAAGAACACACTTCTAAAGCGAAACCCTATTCCTTGCATCCATCCTCCCTTCTTGGTAAAACATTGTTCTATGAGTTTAATTCGTCGGTTTTGAATGATCTCCATATCCGTCCGAAGGAAGTTGGTCGTCTCACTCTGTCACTAAGTTTTCCATCCGTTCGTCCATTGATCAATGCCTATCTCGTAAGACGGGGCGGTTTTTGTTTGGATTTTTCCTCGGCCAATGGAACAAAGTTTGCAAGGTGACGCTCCCGAAACCCCATTAACACATTTCAGGTAGGGAATATCAATACCCTTGACTTACCTACAAACATAGCCCCCTTTAACAATGAACATATTTTTTGGAAAATGTAGTACCAATCAAAGCTTCTCACTGAAGCATTTTAAAGTATTTTTCATGAAGGCCATTATGTTACATGCATTTTCAACATGGTATTTTTTTCTCCATGTTATATTTTATGCATCCAATATATCATATAGTTCTCCCCTCCTTAAATTGAGAGAACTATTATTTTGAGTAACTTTTATCAATGGGAGACAACCTATATCTTAGGAGGCGAGGTGAAATCATTGTAGATGTAGGTGAGGATAAAGCATTGCATCTTTCCTAAAATGGGAAATTTTAATATGAAAACTCCATGACTAGTACTTGTTAATGTTTTGAGGAATTTGTTCCAGTTTATAGCTTTGGAAAGATGATTTCTATGTGCAATACTTATGAACTTAAATACGTATCAAACCTTTTTATAGTTACACAAAAGCCATGTGTGTATTCTCTTCCAAGAATCCAATCTACAACTTCAATTGCATGCTAGTTGAGATATTGTAAAGAGGTGATAGATTTTGAAATAAGAAATAAATGCAGTCATAGGAAAATCCCCAAAAAGTGGAAGATCTCAGAAATAAAGTTGTTTGAGAGTGATCAATCCATAAAGTGGTCTAAAGCCTAGATAATTTTGGAGCCTTGGAGACTTGTTTGATTATCCTTAGTACCTACTCACTATTGAATGGTTTCTCTAATTTGATTCTGGTGTTATGACATTTTTTTTCACAAACTTCATTTATTCTCTAACAATCCTCTAACATTAGATTGAACTATAGCTCCCATTCCTCTTTAGTATCCTTTATATATTGAATAAGGTTCAAGTTGCTACCAAAATTCATTGGTGAATTTGGTTGTGTGAGTGGATACACATCATATGGTTCTCCCTTTTATGAAATGGTAAGTGGATGTATTTTGACTTGGAAGGTAGTAGATTCCATACCTAACGTATGTTTATATAAGTATGGATTTGATGCATTGAGGTAAAAACTACCTATATCTAGGTAAAGATGGAGTACACTTTTTTTAATAGGTCCAATCTTGTGCCTCAATAAAATATATGTTATTTGTATGATGGTAATATATTTATTTGATTGTTGAAATTATGTTTAGGAAACTCTAGGATCTTTAATTCAAAAAAACGAAGTGGATCATTTCCATATTTCACTATAGGTATAGTTAGGTGTTCAATCTACGTAGATGGAGGTGTTCAACATTTAATGTGTATGGTAGACCTAGATAGCACCAAAGTCTACTGAAATTATACTTACAACAAGAATTTCTAGTATAAAGTGTGATCATATCAAAATAATGGGTTCTCATTATGTTTGAAATCCTTGTGTTTTCCATCAAACCATGTTATTAGTTGGATATTTCTTAAATATTTTATCCTCCCTTGGTTTGGGTATTGCCCTGCCAAAAAAGTCTAGGCTTGAGTGGTCTTGAAATATTTTGAGCTCATACGTATTCATTATCAAGTGTTGAGCATGTGCTGGTAGTCTTGTGAAAATGGTAAATAAACTTTTAGATGGGGGTCACATTTCATACGTTGATGAAGCTATGGAATTTGGAGGTCATTTGAATTTGAATACATAATTATGATATTATGTCATATTCTGGTAGAAATTCTTAGATGTTTGGAAATAATGTGTCACATATGTTGTAGAATTGATGCACCATCCATTAAGCTATTGACCTAAATTTGAAGGCTCTAGGATTTGTCCTTTATGAGTCCAAAGGATTAGATAAATATTCCACTTCCATTACAACATATACACATTAACAATTTTTACTAGGTTTTTTATTAGTTTGGGTCGAGGGGATGGTGTTGGTATGGTTAAGATATTTGAGAAACAAGTATAGTGAATGTTGAAGCCAAACTTAGTGATCTTCCCAAAGAAGAAAAAATGAAGCCTCTTTTTTTTGAATGGCATGTAGATCCAATTGAGGAGATTCATAGGATGGAGTATCATGGGGTTCTAAAAGTGTTAGATATGCTTGATGATGAACCAACTTGAATAAAAACTATGCATGGAGTTACTGTATTGGCAAGTGGAGCATTGATTCACTTGTTTAACAATTTAGAAAAAGTCCATCGTGATTATTTAGTTATTTTGATGATTTATAGAGCTCTAAGTACTGATAAGGATATGTTGTTTTTTATTTCTTTCGATAAGTAAGTACCCGCTTGATTTTGAATCAATGATTTTCAAAGTCATCACTAGTAAAGGTAAATATTTAACTCATGTTAGGATAATCCATTCTTGGGATCCCATTGGTAGTTGATCCCCTCATAGGGGTAGTCCTTTATCGAAATTGGTAGTTGATCCCAATGAGTAAATAAATCTAGTTGGAAGACATTGCTCACTACACCACCTCCCACTCACTTCAATAACTGTCCTCGCCGATGCATACTCAACTCAGTAGGGAATTTGTAATCCATACATGGGGTCACAGAGTCAAAATATTATCAAATAAGAAGGCACATAACACAGTCCCAAATGAAAATTTACCTCCTATCATCCTACGACAATAGGTCAAATATCTCTGCATGTTTGTTAGTAACATATGGGCCCATCTATGATGTTCCCTAGCTAGTAAATCTCTATGAGCAACATCATACCTCTTAATATCCTGTGAGAGGAATGTATCCCCTCTATCTACACCACTACAATGACAATGGATCGTATATCTAGCCTTGGACCCACTATATAGATCATACCATCCTTTACCCTAGAACATCTATGTGCCATGGGTCTATACGAACTCCAGGTAAATGATTGGAATACTACAAAAAATATTACATACTTTATACTAAGAGACGATTTAATGGTTCTTGGGTGGAATGGAATTTGCTGCATATCATGGAAAAAAATTAGTTCATGCGGCAATTCTCAAAATATTGGCTGCATGCCAAAATCGTTTGTTGATGTTAAAAGTACAATTTTCCTAGGTAAGTTTAAGTGCTTGGTGTATCTTTCTCTATTTTTCTGTTGAGGGAATTTTGTGGTTGTCTTTGTTTCATATTTTGGGAATAATCTTGAAGTACATTTGGGTACTACTTCCTTTCCAACTCTGGTACACATAGTTCACCTACTTTGTCCATTTTATTTTCTTGTTTGAGAGGCTGATGAGAATCGAGGATTGGAAAGTCCCGTGTATTTCCATGTCCTTTCATATAATTCTTACATTTACTGGCATGCATAATTATAGATCGTCTTAGCCTTTTCCCACCTTGCATGACTACATCTCATCAAACTGTCTTCCTCTTGCTGAACCATTGATATTTCTAATTAGATGTGGATGAAAAAAAATTCTGTGTACTTTATCTTGTAATAGTCTGTTGGAATTTTTCTATATTAGCCTTTCCTCCATATTTACACATTCATGTATTGTTGGAATTTCTCCCAATCTGAGAAGCATAAGACAATTTGTTTGTTTTTTCATCTTTGGATCCATTCAAATTTAAGGCTACCAGTAACATGTTGCAAATATTTCTGGCATGCCTACTTGTGGATTATCTAAGCCTCTACCTAATCTTCCTGTTTGTGGCTCATAAAATTGTATGCTTCCTTCAAGGCCACTGAGCTTTATGATTATTTGTGCCTCAATAATATTACTACCTGCTTCATCTTCTTGAATTTTGTTGGGATTTTTTTCATCACATTTTTTTCTAGGTTTGCACATATGTGAATTGTTATACTTCCTCCCTACCTATGGAGCATATGAAACTTTGTCTGCTGTGCTAGCTTCTACGCAACTGAACTCTATGGCTTCCTGTATTTCATTGCAAAAATTTTCTTGCATGCATACTGGTAGATAATTTGAGCCTCTGCATGATTTTCCAACTTGCATCTCGTCAATCTGTTTGCTTCTTTAAATACCATTAAACACCGTGAGTACTTGTGGTTTGAAAGAATTTCCTCCTACTTCATCTTGTTTTTTGTGGCTCATCAAACAGTCTGCTTCCTTCTAGATAGATGATCTCTCTTACTAGAGGTCCAATTGAATTTCTTCCCGCTTCATCTTCATGCAGTTTGTTGGGGTTACTGTCAATATATGATTCACTTGGATTTCTGCTTAGTTCTTGCTTAGTCTACGTTTGGTTCAGATTCTAGGTGCATTCCTATTCTTTTTTTCCTGTACTTTCATTCTCTTTCTGTCCTTGATTCCTCTACCTCCTCGATTCTTCTACCTTCGATCTTGAGTTTGAAAACCTTGATTACTTCCATTTATTCAGCTTGATAATGACTGTTAATTTAGTATTTTATTATGATTCTAGTTGATAAAGTTAATATTTTGTGTTCTTACATAATATTGGCTTCCACTTTACTCCTACAGGCTGATAATTGTAAGGTGACAAATTGACGCATAGGTATAAATAGGCAGGTCTGGGTGTTCTTCAATGACCAAATCTTTACAATAATTTTGTTCTTTGTAATTAATCACTTAAATTTGTGATGTCGCCTCTCCTAATAGGTTATTTCTAGGTTTCTTCTCAAGGGACTCACCACCCCTTGATGATGTCCCTAGCACCTAATCCTTAGGATTAGTGTTTAGGACCTAAGGATCGTACCATTTGTTTGTATCTTTCCCTTATACAATGATGACAAAAAATATAAAACAATGTACTTTGAGAGAGAGAAAATTTTACTGGTTTTGTTGATCCATAAAGGAGTCGTTTGTCCACCTTTTGTGGTTCACCTTATCCTGTGGGTATGTGGGTTGTTGTGACCCTCTTGGTTGACATTTGGTCCTTTACCTTACTTGGTCCCGACACTCTTACTTGTGTGTACCTTTTATTATGATGACTCCTACTTTATGGTTTGATTAAAGGACCATTGGACCAATTATTGTTATGGTTACTTTATGTTTTATTAAAGGACCTATTGACGTGCCGAATTGATTGGCACAATTAGTCAACTAAGAGACAACCCGATCCAAAAGCTTTCAAAGCTGCTCTCAGTCGTTAGATAGCTGTCTCTGACGGGATTAAGGCCCCGTTTCCTTCCCTTAAATTCCTCCTAGCTACAGGAGAAGACTCAAAGTAAAAATAAAGTTAATGTTTGTTAACTAAATCTAGACTACACCTATGAATATTCAAAGAAAACTATTGAAGATAATTACTAAGTTAGTTGATATTTTACACAACTAATTAATCAAGTTAAACCAATTTAACCTATGAATACGAGAATAAATAATTAAAAAAATATTAACAAACTCAGCCAATTACATAAATTACACTATAGACAAATGTACATTCAAAATAAAATCAGAAGATAACTCGGCAAGGTGTAAATGTAACAAAAAAAATCTGATACAATATAGCTTCTATAAATTAAATAAAAACTATCACTGATATAACCTAAATATCCTATCCTGATCAAGAGCATGATAAGATTAAACCCTGGAATCAACTTGCAAATAATAATACTATGCAGACCATCCTGAAAACATTTAGAAGAAATTCTGAAAATGAACAGAACAACACACAGAACAAGTACATCACATATGTTATGATGATGAACAAAATTCACTATATGACATAAATTTTACAAGTTAAAACCAGCTAATATTGATAATTAAACATAATGTATTTGCTCATTTCCTCAAAGAACAGTGACAAAACATAAAAACTGCGAAAAGAAATAACGAGATCAAACGATACTATAAATACATTTCCATAGTAAAAATACTGCAAACATATTTATAAATATCACCAGTCAAAAGATGCTGCAACTACTAACAAGAAATTGTCTTTAGCTACAGGAAATGATAAAGTGATCCTGCTTAGTCCCCTTTCCCACTCATCGACCCCCCCATTACAGTAAACCATGTCTCCTTTAAATACATTCAATCTCAAAAAGAGATAGTTCTATAAAACAGGAAACTACATCATCATAATCTTAACCAATTTCATCCAAAACAGAAAAATGACAAATGAAATTGTCATTTTTCCATATACGATACAATATCTCGAAATTGGACAGATTCAACCTATAGTGCAAAATCACAAAATGGCAAAGACACTAATAAATTAGTGACACCTAGGAAATAGTGCATCCACAATTGAAAATGATTTCAACTGATCCGTTCATAATCCTCTGGAGATCATCCTGAAAACGAGTGATCACCAAAATCCAGGAAAAGTGCATCTAGAAAACCAAACAAATCACCTGCAACACCACACAATAAGAATTAGTACAAATGTGCAAGTAAATAAACCAAATTACATAATCCAATATATCAATTCAAAACAATACCTGTAAAGCGAAAATAACTTCATTATCATTTCCTGCTTTTACTTACAAACTTCAAACCTGAAATACTTTCTAGACATATGTACAAAAGTGAGTATCCTCGAAATGCTATAATTTAGCAGAAGTATTGAAAACCTGAATATTCACACTAGTCGCCGGACTTTGTGAACATGAAGCCGATGAGTGACCTTTAAACTACATCAAAGTGACCTAAGCATTCAGCTCATGAATTCTTTCCTCATGTTTACGATTCTCATGTTGCAATTTCATAACTCTCCGAATGAACTTGTTCTTATGTTTTTTCAGACGCAGAATACACTTATCAGCTGAATCAGATTTCTCCTTCAAACTTACATTCTCAGTTTTCATAATATCACTATGTGCCACCATCTCTGTTATTTCTACCTCCATTCTATGTATTTTATCCAGCAAACAGTTTACGAATAACGGGTGAATTACTTCACCAATTCGATATAAACTAGGTAAATTCACTTCAACAGATTTGCCCTTAATTGGAGGATTGACCACAGAGTCAATTTGAGGATTCTTAACAGGAATACAAGGACTGTTCTCTGCATGGTGAATGATAGGCTCATGATCTAAATCAAGGCCATCATTCAGGACAGGTCTATTCTCCTCATCATCTAATACGACTGTTTCAATGTCTTTGTTATCCTTCACAGGGGATTTAACAACATTCACTTTGGACACCATACTCCTAGTAAATCTGCCGGTAATCTTAACATTTGACTTATTGCTCACCTGTCTGCAGGGTTTGTCATTACGGTTCGGCGTCACCGGGGATAGGTTCAGGGATTTCCTCCTTCGCTTGGAACGCATAGGAATACCAGGACTTTGAACAGGAGTGGGAACGAGATCATCACGGACGCTAGGGTTTACACAGTCATTAGGGTTCAGCATAGGGGTCGGTGCAGGTGAAGTTGGAACTTGACAAGGCTGCTGATGCCTTACACACTCTTCTGCACAATTGAATTGACAATGACAAAATGCCATAAAGACATTATGTTCAAGAAAATCGTCCCATGACTAATTTCGTTTAGACAACTCTCTCTCCACCAACATCCTAACAAGTCCATGATGAAAAAGACTCCGACCGATGTTCTTCGGCCCCTTATTAATGGCCGAAGACATCTTGGTCATGCTCTGAACTAAATAATAGGGTAAATTAATAGGCAAGCCGAGAAAAACAGTAATCAATCTGAGGTGATAGACATATGCAGAGGAAAGACGATCCTCGCAGGTCACATACCTGTGAATAAAGTCTAAAACCGATCGCCATTCTTTCTTGAAATATTTCCGCGATACACCGGCTCTAAAGGACATGTCATGGCAAGGGTTCTTCAACATCTATCTCCATTCAATAGCTTTCATCTGCTTGGATTTAAACCAACGTTCTCCTGTTAACAGTAAACCCGTAGCTAAAGCAACTAAGCGCTCATCGAATCTGAACTGGAGGTCGGCCACCTTAACCCTAGCATCAAATAGCGAAAGAGCAAATAACCTAGTCACCTCAGGGTTTGAGTCTGCAAACTTGCGGATAAATGGAAGCCACCCAACTGCTTCTACCTTGGCTAGGAGCTCAAGATTTTCATCAAGAAGCTTCGTGTCATTGGGCTCGACCTTGACAATGAGCCATGGATGCGAGCGCGAATCCACGCAGTTGCACACAGAGGAGATACCACGGATCACAACAAGATAGAAAGCTGGAGAGCGAGCATTCGGGATGCAAACCAAGCAGAAAACACAAACAATGAAACCCGACTCTTTCATAAACGAAATGTGACATGAGTAAACCCAGACAAGAACCCTGTAAACTCAGCATGAGCGAAGGAGAATGATCACACAGAGAGATAATCAAATAATAGAAAGTGACGACGAAGACTCCAGAATAAACTCATTTTGCCATAATTTATCCGGCCTAATCGACATACAATCATGACTTGAATGGATCATAGGTGTTCGAAAAGCAGGAGGACATGACGCTGAGTTCGTACTGTAATTAAATGTCGTTACAGAGTCATGTACGAGTGCAATGATACCATATCAACCTTCCATTAAGTGGATCAGATTCAGAGATAACGACACGAGTTAAACCAAACATAGGTAATGAACCTTATGCATTAAAACGTCAACCTTACCATATAATAATTTCAACCTTCAGAAATGGCAGACATGCTACATGAAACACATAACATAGCCCATTGTATAAACCCTGAGCATTAAATGGTGAATATAAGTGACATATGAAGCATAATACCATAATTCGAAGATTGGATGATAGACCTTAAGGATGAACTTTTAATAAAGTGCCAAACGTGCAATAGTCGACATTCCAATTTTCACAACCTTATCAATATTTGCAATAACAATATCAAATAATAAAATCAAGTGATAAATGTTTGAATAAGGTTTATGATCAGGTTATGGTAAAAGGGTATATAAACCAAAACGCTTATCCCTTAATTTTAAACGTAAACCCATTCAAAATAATGATTTCAATGTAGTGATTTTTGTCAACTAACCATAGTTCACAAAGGTTATAAAAAACATGGAATTTCATCGTTTCAGTAGCTAATGGAATTTCACCATTTCAGTAGCTCCCGATTCTGTAGATTTGAAATAAGAAATTCAAATATTTCATCAAACAAAATAAAATTTTGTTTGATGAAATTTGTTTTTTAAGGCTGTTGAGTAGGAGCACAACAGGACCTTTGACCCACTTATGGTTTTTGGAATATTTACTTTATGTTGGACCTTTTACCTTTTGACCTTATTATAAAACCATTAATATTTATTTTATGGTTTTATATAATGACCTTTGGACCTTTCATTGTTTTACCTTTACACCTAAGGTATGTTATGATGATTTTTTATTTGTCTTACCTACCTTATATAAGACTAAGTTTTTCTTCAGTTATATCATCATCAAGTGAAGTATCACTTATTCTCCATGAGTGTTCTTCCCCTATATTTTTTTTATCTACCCACGTGTGACTATTGCTGATAGTGACTCCTCCTTTAATGTGACAGGTCTGCCCAGATATTCCACCATGACTGTGCAAGCATCCACATGTTTCATGTGTGTGAATGTTCTATTTTTTCCCACAGGACCCCTCCTGCGTGAATGTGCTAGATCCTTGTCTCTTCTCTATGACCCTTCCTTCTCTATGACTCACATATCTTCTGCTGTGGCTGATCATGACTGGGATTGAGTTTCACCTTACTCATGATCTGCGTGTACTTCCTCTGACTAGTTGACCTTTCTCATGCTCTATGTGTTCTTCCTCTGAGTGGCTCACCTTACTCATGCTCAGCGGGTTCTTTCTTTGCATGGCTTACCTTTCTCACACCTATGGGTGAATGTTTGTGTAATCTCCACCTGCATGCACTTCACTATCTACGTGACTACATACTATGAGCGTGTACCCACCTGTGTATTTACACTAGTGCCATCTCTATTACTTGTGGTTTGTATATTAATCTCACATAGTGATCTAGGGACTAAACACAAGTCTCATCAAAGATTAATAACAGTAAGTCATGAAAATGGTGTAATAGGGCTATAGAATGAGTAGCCGCTCTGTATATTCACACAAAGAATGAGTAATACAATAAAATGTCATGTTGCAAGCATGAATGACAAAGCAATTCGAATTCCCAAGGAGGTCATTCGAATTGAATGAGTGAGTCTAGCTTAACTGAATGTAAGCCACAATCAACACTCAAGTTAACCACTAATCAAAACCCTAATTGACTCAGCTGAGCCCTAACTGAAGTCAGAGTGCAATAAATGACTGAGTCTTAAATGAAAGAGATCATACACATGTCACAGCAAGCCAACCATCAAGTGGTAGTGCTTCAATGACTCTAATGAACCCCGATGAGGTTAACTGAAGTGTAATTGAACATCAGAAGTGGTTGGAGGCGCCCCTGTTGACTCCAGTTCATTAAATAATCAATTTAATGAAGGAAGGCACCTTCATTACTCTATTTAACTAATTGTAACCATCAATTAGCAATATGGTGCATTAATGACACTCAGATCACCCCCGAAGTGCTCCAGTTAGCCTCCCTAAATGTAGGAGAAGGCTAAGTTAGCCTCCTTGACTGAAGGTAGGCGTGGATGTGATCTAGTGCTCCTCTGATGTTAATTAAGTCAATAATACTTAGGATAGTGGTTTAATTAGGCCAAATTTACCAAAATGAGTGTGTAAGGTGGTAAATGTCTCCAACACCCCCCTTAAGCTATACTCAGGAGGAGTTAGAAAACATAAATGCATAAAAATTCTAGGTCCCCAACAACTAAGGCCATAGGTCACCCTGTACAATGCTGAAACTGAAACAATGCTCAACAAAAACTATGTGAGGAAACGAGGGAAAACCCAGTGGGAAAACCGCCCCCCTCAAGCCGAACACGGAAAGTAATCTAAATCACCTTGATGAACTCACCCCCAACAGTGAATGGAGGTAAGTGAACTTCTTTTCTAAAAATCTCTTGGTGAAGATGTCTGCAATCTGCTCATCAGTCGGGCAGTATTGCAGAATGATGGTCCTGTCATGCACTAGCTCACTGATATAGTGCATGTGGATCTCCAAATGCTTGGTCCTCTACCTGGTAACTGGATCTATGGATATATTAATAGCAATTTGATTGTCACAAAAGAGGACAATGGACAAAGTACTACCAAGATCAAACTCTGAAATAATTCCTTGCCACCAAACTGCTTGGATGCAAGCATTCACCGCTCCTCGATACTCGGCCTCTACTGAAGATAGTGCTATGGCAACCTGATTTTTTCTAGACCAGCAAATGGGGCCACCATAAAACATGAATACATATCTATAAGTAGACTTTTGATCAATAGAATCACCTTCCCAATCGGAATCTGTGCATCCAACCAACTCTAGCTCGGAGTCTGCAACATAGTGAATGTCGTAGGTCTTGGTTCCCTGAATATACTAGAGGATCCTCTTGGCTGCCTTCCAATGAATATCATGAGGATGCTGCATTTATATTGATACAAAATTCATGGCATAATGGATATCAGGCCAAGAATGTGTCAAGTACAACAAGCTACCAATCAACTGTCGATAGATAGTGCAATCCATGGGAGGTGTGCTTTTTCCTTATTCAAGGCTGATCCCTGAAAGGAAAGGGAATGGTGTAGGCATACATTCAGACATGTTAAAATTTACTAAGAGGTCTGATATGTATTTGGACTGAGTGACCATAATCCCATCAGAAGTTTGCTCAATTTTGAGCCCCAAAAATTGTTTTAGGAGCCCCAAATCACTCATTTCAAAGGGATTGTGGAAAGCAGTTTTGATGGCTGAAATAGAAGCAATTGTGCTACCTGTGATCAGTAATTCATAAAAATATAAAAAAATAATAATTAAATGACCATCATACTTCTGTAAATACACATTTGGATATGATCTACACGTTTGGAAGTTTTGCGAGAGAAGGAAGGCATCCATCTTGGAATACCGCTCTCTTGGGGCCTGTTTTAACTCATATAGTGACTTATTTAGCTTGCAAAACAAAGATGGATCAGTGATGTAGCCCTTAGGATGCTTCATGTATATCTCCTCATGAATATCTCCATGCAAAAAGGCTGACTTAACATCCATATGATGCACTTCCCAGTGCTTAGATGTTGAAATTGCCAAAACTAGGCGGATGGAGTCCATTTTTGCAACCGGTGCAAAGGTATCATGGTAGTCCACACCTTGGACCTGAGAGAAACATTTTGCCACCAGACTTGCCTTATATTTGTAGGTTCTTCCATCAGCAACAACCTTGGTCTGAAACACTCACTTGCATTGAACCAATTTCCTTCCAAGAGGAAGAGAAACTAGCTCCCAAGTAGTGTTTTTCTGAAGAGAATTCATCTCTTCATCCATGGAAACTTGCCATATTGGATCCTTATGAGCATGGTAGTATGATTTTGGGTCTAAAATAATCATCAAATAGCAAGTTTTGGACAGCAAATTATTAGTACAAGAGAGCACAATACCTGCTCTTTGGAAATCATATCGGGTTCTCCTTGGATCATTCAGATTTCCAATGTTATCTCCTGCGGAGGAGAGTGTCTGTCGGGCCCATGTGGGAAGATAATTTTGTACTTCAGGCTCTGAGTCAGCATATAATGTTTGATACACACTTATATAAGAAATCAGAGGATCCAAATCAGGGTCATCACCCCCAATTTCATCATCCAAATATTCAGTAGAATAGGAAGGAAAATCAACAGTTTTCTCCTTCACTAGTTCCACCTCCTGAAGAGGCTCTTCGAACTTGACACTTCTCTCGATGATGATCTATTTTGTTTTCATATCCAGTAGCTTGAAACATTTTGATTCATCAGGATACCCAATAAACAGACATTCTATGCTTTGCGGTTGCAAATCCCTTCTTTTATCAAGTGGAATCTGAGCCCATGCAATGGACCCAAACACCTGCAGGTTCGACACATCCGGCTTATGTCCGAAGTATGCTTCGAAATGGGTTTTCCGTTTCATGGATGAGTGTGGAACCCTGTTATGAATGTATTCTATAGCATTCATGGCTTCAGCCGACAAATTTACAGCCAACTTCTTTGATTACAACATACAGGTGGTCATCTCCTTGAGAGACCGATTCTTCCTTTCCGCTACTCTGTTCTGCTGGAGAGTGTAGGGAATTGAATGTTGGACCTGAATATGAATTTGGGAGCATATGTGAATAAAATCATTAATAACATACTCCCCACCATTATTATATCTCAAAATCTTGATCTTAAGCCCAGAGGCATTCTCGATCAAGGCTTTCAGTTCAGAAAATTTTTCACATACTCAGATTTCTTTTTAAAAGAGAAGACCCATGTGTACCTTGAAAAATCATCAATAAAAGTCAGAAGATACCTTGATCCATTCATGGATGTGACAGGCATCAGACCGCTGATATCAGAATGTATCAGCCCCAATATGCATGTAGCTTGGTTTTCCTTCCCCCGATCGAACTTGTGCTCAGGATGTTTTCCAATCACACAACCCTTACAATTTTCAGTGGTTGCCTTGATGATCGGGAGGCCTTCAACCATGGAGTTTTTCTGTAATTGCTGCAAATATTTGAAATTTAGATGGCCAAACCTTTCATTCCACATCCTACTAACTTCATTTCCATGAGTTAGCAGAGCGGTGGCCTTTGCATCCACAACAAAGTGAGAGAACTCATAGGCTTTTGCATGATGGTTTGCAAGGCCTTTAGCAATGAGTTTCCAAGATGCAAGCTCTGTTATCTCAACATCATTTGGGCTGAACAAAAATCTCTTAGGCACTCCTATATGTGTCATCTGATAGACACTAAGGAGATTTGATGACAGAGACGGTACATACAAAACATTTGAAAAATAGCCATTCTCAAGATCAACCGTACCTTGTCCTTCTGAAATGATGGTGGAGTCATATCCCATGTGGATGGGGATGGATTTTCCAGTCTCCAAGGATGAAAAGGAGTCTCTTTCACCCATCATGTGGTTTGAAGCTCTAGAATCAATCAAGAATGCTTTGGAATTCGAAGTGCTTTCCATGAGGGCATGACCTTTTTCATGCTATGGTTCTGATCTTGCTGATCTCTCCTCCAAAAGCTTTCCTGAATATTGATGTGATTTCTCTCAAGGAGAGAGGTAGCTTCATTAAGCTTCTTCTTCATGCAGGCATGTTCAGGGTGGAAGCCCTTCCCGCAGTATGAACACTTGACTTTTTCCTTTCCATGGTGCCCTTTTCCTTTGTTCTTCCTTGAGCCGGAAGACTCATCATGTTGCTTGTTTTCAACTCTAGGCTTAGGAGTTTTGAATTTAATTTTTGGGTTCTTCTACTGCTTTCCTTTACCCTTCAGATATTTGGGCCCCGAGACATGGAGGGCTTGATCACGAGAGGATCTGATGATCCCCATCTGGACAAGCTTATCATGTTCACTTGTTAGGGACTCAATGAAGGCATTGAGTGTAGGAATCTTCCATCCAGGGGTTGTGGGATTCCACGCACAGAATGTAGAGACAAAAACTAAATAATCAGCTCCAAGTTTGGAGAGTATGGTGAGGATGAGCTAATCATCCGCCTTCTCCACTTTGCACTGCTTCAAGAGTATGACAGTGTGCTTGAACTTTGTGAAATATTCATTCAATGTCTCAAAATTGGAAGGTTGGAGAGACATCAATTAATTTTCAAGATGGTAAACTCTCAAATCATCCTGCTTTCCATATAGGGTTTCCAATTTGTCCCAAATTTCCTTTGGAGTCTTTAATCCCGAAAGATGGAAAAGAACATCCCGGGAAATAGAGAGGCACAAGAATCCAAATGCTTCATCCTTCTTGTTCAAGAACCTTGATTTGTCTATAGCAAAACCAGGCTCATCTTTAGTGTCCATGGTGACTCTATAGAGTCCTCTGGAGCACAGCTGAATCTCCATGTCTCCTTTCCATGAGTGGAAATTGAATGGATTCAAAAGATCTACTGAGGAGGCCATCTAGATCTGCTGGAGCGAATGCTTCACCTGCAGAAAACCTAAAAATCACAACAGAAAGGGAAATGTAAGGTTAGACAACCTACACATTTTAGGCTTTCATCACACCTAGCATAATCAAT
Source organism: Pseudotsuga menziesii (assembly GCA_001517045.1). Lineage (NCBI taxonomy): Eukaryota > Viridiplantae > Streptophyta > Pinopsida > Pinales > Pinaceae > Pseudotsuga > Pseudotsuga menziesii. Next base: position 401,545 of record LPNX011026866.1, on the reverse strand, counting down.
CAAGCAAGCTTGATCAACAAGTTCTTTACTTGGGGTATTAAGTGGTAAGCCTTGGCTTTTGGTGCAGTGCTGGATTTTTGAGCTATTGCTCAATTTTCATGCAAGATCTGTCAAAAAAATTGTTTTTGAGAGATCTGAGCTTCGTCTCGTCGTGAGCTCTGATACCATATTAATCTCACATAGTGATCTAGGGACTAAACACAAGTCTCATCAAATATTAATAACAATAAGTCATGAAAATGGTGTAATAGGGCTACAGAATGAGTAGCCGCTTTGTATATTCACAAAAATAATGAGTAATACAATACAATGTCATGCTGCAAGCATGAATGACAAAGCAATTCGAATTCCCAAGGAGGTCGTTTGAATTGAATGAGTGAGTCTAGCTTAACTGAATGTAAGCGATAGTCAACACTCAAGTTAACCACTGATCAAAACCCTAATTGACTCAACTGAGTGCTAACTGAAGTCGAAGTGCAATAAATGACTAAGTCTTAACTGAAAGAGATCAGACACATGTCACAGCAAGCCAACCATCAAGTGGTAGCACTTCAATGACTCCAATAAACCCCGATGAGGTTAACTGAAGTGTAACTGAACATCTGAAGTGGTTGGAGGCATCCCTGTTGACTCCAGTTCATTAAATAATCACTAAATAATCAATTTAATGAAGGAAGGTGCCTTCACTGCTCTGTTTAACTAATTGTAACCATCCGTTAGCAATATGGTGCATTAATGACACTCAGATCACCCCCGGAGTGCTCCATTTAGCCTCCCCGAATGTAGGAGAAGGCTAAGTTAACCTCCTTGACTGAAGGTAGGCATGGATGTGATCTAGATGATGTCATCTAGTGCTCCTATGATGTTAATTAAGTCAATAATACTTAGGATAGTGGTTTAACTAGGCCAAATTGACCAAAATGAGTGTTTAAGGTGGTAAATGTCTCCAACGATGTATCCTAGCGTGGTTTTACTTACACAAGCATTACTTCATTCCTGCTCAACATGATCTAACTTCACTGGACTATGTAAGTCACTATATGCAATGTGACTATGTATATAACTTTGCTGCTAATTTGATTGAAGAACTAAGGTTTGTTTACTTCTACCTGAACTCTCTCTCAAGGAACACAATTTGTTTACCCAGATTGACTTGTCCCTTCGGTGACATGATCAAACTTAAAAATATTTGAGTATAATGCTAATCCAAATAATGGTTATGATTCTTTAGTAACATTATCTTCTAATTTTTTGTATATGGCATTTGTTGAAACATCTCAATGATAAACTTTAATGCAGTGACCGGCAGAGCATTAATGTTAGACTAACTTTAACGCAATTACCAACATAGTATTAAGGTTGAAAGAGATGAAAATTATGTTTAATTTTATTGCAGATCAAATTTATTGAAATAAGTATTATTCTAAATTTAACCTTGTGTTGTTTATGCATTGAAGTATATTTATTCCTGTTAAATATGAAACTAACCTTGAATTTCAAAAACCGTAAGGGATAGTAAGTCACACACAACTAGTTTATTGCTATAACAATTGGTGTCATTCCCTAAAGGGGTCATTTATTGCATGCTTTCATTCCCACATTAACCTTGCTATAGCAACACCGCTGATACATAGAGTTACTTTTGATCTCAATCATTGTCTTATGATTTAATAGATTTAACCTAATCGGTTTTATTCTTAATAAGAACACATGGATCACTGGGTGACATCTAGACAAGTTCGTAGTGGTACTGAAATTCATAGATGCCATTTAGATCAGTATATTGGATGCACCACAGGTCCATTATCTGGTGCATTCAACTGTTAACTTCAACATTTTTAAGTCTAGGTTACATATTTCAAATGTTTAATGTCAATACAAATATGAAGTTATTTATGTTAAATTGGACAAATTTTTTTAATTTGTGGATAATATTCTTTTACACACTTTTATAAGATCTTGTCGTGCATAGGTAGTGGATTTGAACATGGAAAGAACACATATGAAGGGTCTATTGGATACATAGGTACATTCTGATGATATTTATTATTTTTTAGTACAAGTTAAATACAATTAAATTTTTAAAAATGCTACATGTATATGACTTGATTATATTTGTGCACATGCATTCAGTGCCTTACTATGCTCTTACGCCTACCACAAGTAGGCAGACACAAGATATACATGGTAAAGGTGAAATCTAAGTTCATAAATCTTGTTTAACATGTGTGTTTAATTTGTAGGTTGTTTAGGGTCTGCTAAAGGATGGACGAAGGATATTAGGGCTAATAGGTAGAGGGTACCATAGAATAGGGATAATGAAATGAATGATACGAAAATGCTATGAACCCCCTCTATTTTTTCTCCCTTCACTGGAATAAGAATCCATTCCCTTTCTCTCCTCTTTGCACTTATCCCTTAACCAAGAAAACTATTTGCTAAATTCTCACTTGGTTGGATAGGCTGTTAGGATCCATAGAAAATTAATTAAGGCCACATCGACATTACATGCTCCACCTCTCTTTGAAGGAAAATTGATCAGTTCTCCTCCCTTGGAGTCCAATAGTCAAACCAAAAATAGTTACCCACAATCCTTAGTTTGCTGCCACGGGTTGCTCCACCACCGGGATTATAACAGAATTCCAAACTTTGTTGTAAAACCCCTCATCTCTGTGTGAGATTACTTTCTCCATTGTTAGCACAATAACCATAGTTCTTCTCTAACCATTGAACCATTGTCTATGGATTGGAGCCTTTGACTTACTCGCAATGAGACCTAGGCCTGCCTTGTTTAGGCCTCCAAAACCCCTCACAGTCCTATCGTCACTGTGTCCTAGGCATTCGAATCTCCTCCTCTCCTTCCCAATAGTCCACAGAATGTCATCTAAGGCCTTCAGCCTTCGGCCTTCCCCTTACCTCTGTCCTAAACCCTTAACAGTCCTAAAACTATCCTCACCCCGCTTTCTTTCATCTCTTAACATCACTATTCTAGCATCCTAACCCTCGACCCTATCTTCTAGTCTACCCTCAGTCTCCCAATAATCCTTTGGACCGTGACTTAAGCACTTCAGCCTCCCCTTTTCTCTTCCCTAAACAACTACAACAATCCTTTTGACTATTGAGCTTCTCCCTCGACCCTAACTCCAATACCCTATCCTACCCTCAATGCCCCTAGGAGATAACTAACAATCCTAACTAACAGTCCTAAAACTTTGGCCTTCCCAAAACCTTAGGACAAATGTAAATGCCAAATCCTAAATCTTCTTACCAGCCCTCCTAACTCACACCAAGACATCCCCAAAACTCAAGTTTTGACCCCTTTAATACTTTGACCTTGACTAAGCCCTACTAAGATATTTGTTCTCTTTAGGAAAAACCTACAATTATCAAAATAACTTGGCCTTCCTAACAATCTTAGTCACCCTAAGGGATAGTCAGTCACACACAACTAGTTTATTGCTATAACAATTGGCGTCATTCCCTAAAGGGGTCATTTCTTGCATGTTTTCATTCCCACATTAACCTTACTGTAGCAACACTGCTGATACATAGAGTTACCATTGATCTCAATCATTGTCTTATGATTTAATAGATTTAACCTAATCCGTTTTATTCTTAATAAGGACACATGGATCACTAGGTGACATCCAGACAAGTTTGTAGTGGTACCAAAATTCATAGATGCCATTCAAATGGGTGTATTGGATGCACCACAGGTCCACTACCAAGTGCATTTGACTGTTAAATTCAACATGTTTAAGTCTAGGTTACACATTTCAAATGTTTAATGTCAATACAGACATGAAGTTATTTATGTTAAATTTGACAAATTTTTTAATTTATGGATAATATTCTTTTACACACTTTTATAAGATCTTGTCGTGCACATGTAGTGGATTTGAACATGGAAATCACACATCTGACGGGTTGATTGGATACATTCCACCCATATGTACATTTTAATGTTATTTATCATTTTTTAGTACAAGTTAAATATAGTTAACTTTTTAAAAATGTTACATGCATATGACTTGATTATTTTTGTGCACATGCATTCAATGCCTTACTCTGCTGATACATCTACCGCAAGCAAGTTAGTGCAAGATATACATGGTAAAGGTGAAATCTAAGTTCATCAATCTTATATGACATGTGTGTTTAATTTGTGAGAAATTATGGTTTTTCTCTTGTAAGTGTTTGTCAATTTATTGTTGTTTACAGGGGCTAGTAGACGGGCACAAAGGACACACAAAGGTAATTTTTAATGTTATTTATATTTTTATAGTGCAAATTAAATGTGTTTGATTTCTTTAAAACGTTACATGCATATGACTTGATTATTTTTGTGCACATGCATTCAGTGCCTTACTCTGATGATATGCCTACTAGAAGCAGGCCAATGAAAGATATACATGGTAAAGATGAAATCTAAGCTCATAAATATTGTTTGACATGTGTGTTTAATTTGTGAGAAATTATGATATTTCTCTTACTTATAATTGTTTTCCAATTTATCGTTTTTTACAGGGACTAGTGGACGGGCACGAAGGACACCCATAGGTAATGTTATTTATATTTTTATAGTACAAGTTAAATGTCTTTGATTTCTTTAAAATGTTACATGCATATGAATTGATTATTTTTGTGCACATGCATTCAGTTCATTATGCTGTAGATACTACTAGCTCGAAGAGCCCATCAGTAGAATAAGAATGTTTACGTAAATTCCGACCATAATTCTTATTGGACACAAGTGTTTTATTTGAGAAAAATTATGATGTTTTGCTTAAAATTACATGTGATTGCCAATTTATTGTTTTATAAAGGGGCTTCTACACATTCTAAGGATATTAATGGGATAGCAGAGTTAGTTTCTAGTATGCATAGTATACATGCTCAGGCAGAGGATCCACCAGGTATTTTTAATGAACACATTTCATTTAAATATGTATACTTTGATCGAAAATTTATATATACATTCTAATACTTGCACATGTTTTACTTCTTACAGGGTTTGTTGCTCATGCTCCTAATCCATCTCGTAATACAAGGAGAGGTCATCGAGCGCGTGAGTATGAACGCAATGAAACATATGAACCTCTCTACACTCATCCTAAACATGTTCTTGATGATATTCCTTAGGAAGACAATATCACAAAGCTTAGTGTGGAAGAGATGAGGGAGCATTATGTGAGATTGGAGGGTGAACTTGAGAGTTATACAATATCTACCAGTTGTCAACAGAGTCTCTAGATCGTGTTGCACAATCTAGACAATTTGATTAAGATTTATGTTCGGGTTGGACCATCAAACCATATTTTTATGACATGATGTGTAGGAGGCGAATGGTGGTGATGGGTCGCCATAAGTTCGAAGAAATACGAAGAGGATATTTATTCACTTCACATAATCAATATTACCAAAACACATGGAATATTCAATAAGCCATTAATAGGACAAATATATATTGATAATTGGATATATAAAAAGATGTTTTACAAGAATTAGTGCCAGGTATTTTATACCCTAAGTGGTAAGGGGGATGACTTTTCAAGTCACCTCTTAAGTAATTAATTAATTACCCTAATTAACCTACTTAGTATTAAATGTTAATATTTATAACATTTATATTTGTTACATTGCCTTCCCCTTAAGGGAAGCTTTGTCCTCAAAGCTTGTATCGACAACATTGTTTGAATTCCCTTGAACTATCGTCTCGAGATACTTTCCTTTTTGTAATTGCAACACTTGATGAAATGAGACGGTACGAGTTACATATTTCCAAGGAGAGTTGTCGCATCGTATCTATTGTGGTCCATCTCATATATATTTTTATCGGAGCTCTGAGATCATTTTGTGGAATAGGTCATTTCAATTGTTGCTTAGCATGTTGGTCTTTTTGCCTGTTAAGAACCCTTCTCAACCCTCCTCTTTATTTTGTTAGTATATTTTATTGGACGCATATGCTTTGTAAGTCGTCCCATCAGTATGTTGTATTATCCCACATTCATGAGGAGTAAGTAATGGTTGTTACGTTGTCTAGTTATTATGTTTCATTATCCCACATTCATGGGGGGTAATAGTTGTTTAGATTAGACTTAGTATATAAGTATGTGTTGAGGCTAATGAAAGCATCGAAGATTTATTTTGTATTGAGCTTGCTCAAAGGAGGTTGCCCCCTCGAAGTGGTCCGTGATCAATAAAATCTCTTTTGTGCTCCAATATTTTTGTTATATCATGCATTTTGATTGTTCATTGTAGGAGGTTATCCACATCTGGCATCAGAGCACTTTCCTTGGCACAAGTGAGAAATTTTTTTTCTTTTCAAAAAAAAAGAGGGCAAAATTGGGAGGCAACTTTTAGATTAATTTATGAAACTTTAGTCACAGAATTAGAATAAGCAGGTTGCATATATGAATTTATATTTCAAAAATACGCATTTTCAAAAAAAAAAAATCATCTCATTTGGAGTTCTTAAAGTGTAGATATCGTCGATTTAAAATCAAGAAATTTTTTCAGAATTTCGGTGACAGCCGCGGAAATTGCAGAGCAAAAATCTGTTGATTGGGTGCCCAGATTTCTATTCCGAATTCGTAGGTAGAAGCAGAGTGGTTGTTCCAATTCCAGAAATAGGCTATAATAGCGATTTTGAGAAATATAGATCAGGTTATAATCATTTTAAAAGTTTTTGTCTCAAAACCCTAGCTCTAATTACGGGTTTTTGAGCATTAGGTGGAATTTCTGCCACATATTTTCTAGCACAGTGATTATTGCAGTAGTTCTTCTTCTTGCAGTGGTATTTTTCATTCGGATTAGGGAATAAACTATATCTGCTTAATTGTGGGAAGTACTTGGGCATAGCCCTAAAACTCAATGTGAGGAGTAACACAGGAACCCCGAAGTAGCTGGCCATTGAGAGGACCTGCCAAGCGAAAAGGGCAACGACCCCCACCAGATTGACTAGATTCCCATCTATGAGGAAAACCAAAGAGCTGTCATTTTTAGCCAAGCGATTAGTAGTTTTACCTGTGCCGTGAAGTGAGGCATACTGCCCCAATACTAAAGCCTGAGACAGCCTTGGTGGCTGAGTGAATACCTTTGAACCATTAGGAAGATGAATATACTTGGGGTCCATATCTATTTACAGTTGATAACACGCAGAATTCTAGAATTGTCACAGATCATTTACTCCAATTCAAGTTGATAAAGCACAACTTTCTAGCACCGCCACATATCATTTCTTCAGGGGAAAAAAAAACGTGCTTATGGTTGTCCCATGCACAGGAGCAAATAGACAAATGGCAAAAGAACTTGTCACCCTCAAGACCAAACTCGAAGATCTGGATCAAAGATTTCTCAACCTCTATCTTCATTATTCAGCCATGAGCAACTGGGAACAACCTGAGTCTTCTGCAGGCACTGCGTTCTCTGCTTCCAGCAACTTTTGTGGGCTGAAGATTAAATTCCCTCGCTTCAATGGTGATGATCCAAGTGGATGGATACACAAGGAAGAAAAATACTTTAATATGCATGACACTTTTGATGTCACCAAAGTCCCACTTGCATCATTTCATTTGGAACGTGAAGCCCTTCAATGGTTCTGTTGGTACATCAAGGATCATGAAGAGCCCCAATGGACAGATTTTTGCCATCTCCTTTTGCACCGATTTGGCCCTAGTGGTTTTGATGAATTCATAGGAGCACTCACCAAAATTCGCTAGACTGGCACTATGAGAGAGTATCAGACAGAATTTGAGAACTTAGTCAAGCACACAGAAGGATTTTCTGATGCATTCTATAGGAGTTGCTTTATCAGTGGTCTTAAGGATACAATCCGATCTGACGTTACAATGTTCTCTCCCAACATAATGATGGAAATCCTAGGGTTGGCTAAGTTGGCGGAGGACAAGATTAGGGCTCAGCAATGCCCCAAATCCACTTTTGTTCCATTCAAAAATATGGTTCCCAAAAGACATCCAATCCCTCTGACTAGAACCACTCCTATCAAGCATTTGTTTGAAGCCGAGATGCAGGCACATAGGGAAAAATGACTTTGTTATAATTGTGATGATAAATTCACCTGGGGACATCAATGCACTGAACACAAGCCCTATTTCTTGGATGTGGCTTCTCCGCCTACACTTGAAATTTGTGACGCTGCTCAGGATCCAGTAGACGATCAGGTCGACATTCCGTAGCCGCCTATTGACCCTCAGATTGCTAAACAAGTTCATTGTTTTGTCCATCATTTCTCTAGCTTTAAAGTCATGGTTGCCAATGGGAGCACCTTACCTTGCAAAGGAAAGTGTCACAGTCTGTGTATCTCTATTGGAGATTATAACTCGCGCTCTAACATGTTTGCCATACCCCTAAGAGGTTGTTCTGTGATTTCGGGCACTCAATGGTTATGTACACTTGGACCCATCTTATGGGATTTTGCTGAATTGTGGATGCATTTTTTAGTCAATGGAAAAAAAAACACACATTCAATGGCTTACAATCAGGGTCTCTCAGCATCATTAGTTCACATTGCATGGAAACAATCCTTAAGAAGAATTCACATGGTGTCATCACTCAGCTCCATTTCATTCAGATGCAACCTTCGGCAGTCTCAGATACTCCCTTGGATCTTTCATTCTGGTGCACCCTTCAAATGCCTGATTTTTCCAAGCCCTTCACTCTTGAGAGTGATGCTTTCAACAATGGACTTGGTGTTGTCCTCTTTCAATATGAACATCCCATGGCATTCACCGATAAATCCCTTCCTGGAAAGAATTTATCCACCTGCACATATGAGAAGGACATGATGACTATTTTGCACGCAGTACATAAGTGGTGACCATACCTCTTCGGGAATCCTTACTGCATCAAGACTAATCACCAGAGTCTGAAATATTTCCTAGAACAACGGGTCTCATACCCAACACAATATAAATGGGTTAGGAAACTCAGGGGTTATGACTCTGAGATCAATTACAAGAAGGCTACAGATAATCTTGTGGTGGATACTCTTTCCCGCACATTTGATGCCCCTGTCTCTCTTTCAGCTATTGCTATGCCTATTCCAACTTGGTTACACTATGTTCAGCAAGGCTATGTCAATGGCTCCCCATTATATAAAATCATCCAACCGTTGGCCAGTAACCCTTCTATGGTACCACATTTCTCTTGGGATGGCTCTTCTCTGAGAAACAAGGGTCGTCTAGTGCTTCCCCAGCGCACAAATATTAAACATGCAGTCTTTTATGAACTCCATGCTTCTCCATTGGCAGGGCACTCTAGGTCCATGAAAACATATGAGAGGGAATGATGTCACTTATTTTGGAAGGGAATGAAACGAGAAATTCAATAGATGGTTTCCAAATGTGCTCCTTGTCAGTGCCACCAAGTTGAAACTACACTCCTTTCTGGATTGCTCGAACCTTTGCCCATCCCTACAAGGATTTGGACATATATTTCATTGGATTTCATTCAAGGGCTCCCTAAATATGGAGGGAAGACCGTAATCTTTTTTTTGGTTGATCTGCTCTCCAAATATCATCATTTTTGTGCTCTCAGACCTCCATATACCACCTCCTCAATCGCACAAATTTTCCTGGACAAGATATTCCTTCTTCATGGAATCCCTTCTTCCATTGTCTCATACCGCAACACACCTTTCACAAGTCATTTTCTCCTTACTGACACAAAACTGAATATGAGTTTAGTTTATCACCCACCAATAGATGGTCCAAATGAAGTCATCAACAACTATTGGGAAACTTATCTTCGTTGTTTCACCTCTGATGAACAACATCTATGGGAAAAGTGGCCCCCTCTCGCTGAATGGTGGTACAATAATTCCTACCATACTGCATCTCAAATGCCTCCATATGAAGCAGTTTATGGTCACACACCTCTAGTACTCCTACCCTACTGCCCCAGCAGTTCACCAGTTTAAGCCGTTGGCATGGTTCTTCGAAACCGACACCAGATTCTTCACCTTCTGCAAGACAATCTTCACATGGCCAGAACTTGCATAAAACACCAAGCTGATTAGCACCATTCTGAGCGCACTTTTCAAGTCGGTGACATGGTTTTTCTTCGTCTGCAGCCTTACAAGCAATCATTAGAGGAAATTTGGGGTCTAAAATGGGCCTTATAAGAAAACGTGCCAAAAATAAATTTTGTGAGTTGGAATTCAAGAACCAATAGAATTTCAATAAAATGAGTCAACCATAATGGTTGAATTGACATATTTGTCATAAAAGAAAACTACTTTTTTTGTTCATATTTTCGACATATCTCCCTATCTTTTTACTCAAATTTCAAGTAAGAGAGCTCATTGGATACAGAATTTAATTCTGCATCCAAAGAGTACCCATACTTCATACTTTTAGCAAACCCTAATACCCCCCCCCCAAAAAAAACCTGAAAAAAACGTGATGATGATGTCATCATCACGTTTTCTCAGGTATTTCTTGTTTTTGGGGTAGCGGGGTCTGTCAAAAGTATGCAGTGTGGGTACTCGCTGGATGCGGAATTAAATTCCTCATCCAATGAGCACTCCCGCTCGGAATTTGAGTAAAAACACAGGGAGATATGTCGAAAATACGAACAAAAAAAGTAGTTTTTTCATTCTTCCTGCAAAATTAATAACTATTATTTTATTATTTTAACTCTTATTTTCTTATTTTAACTATTATTTTATTATTTTCCTTAGTAGGCCCATTTTAGACCTCAAATTTCCTCTAATGCCTCCTTGAAACTCAAAGGGAATCAAACGCTCACTCCAAAGATCTCTAGTCCATATACAGTTCTTTAGAAGATTGGGTCTGTTTCTTATAAATTGGCACTTCCTCCTTCTCACATTCAGCAAGTGATTGGCACCAACATTAGAGCACAAATTGTTTTACCAGAATGGGATAATGAAGGATCCATCATTTCAGATCCGGCGGCCATCCTCAATAAGTGCACTTGTCAGCTTCGCTCTCGATCCATCACAGAGATCTTAATTCAGTGGCACAACATGCAACCAGAGGATGCTACATGGGAGATGCTCCTTCAGATTCAGCAACAGTTTCCACATCTAAAGCTTTGAGGACAGATTTTTTTTTAGAGGGAGGGGATGTTAAGAACCCGTGTCAACCCTCCTCTTTATTTTGTTAGTATATTTTATCGGACACATATGCTTTGTAAGTTGTCCCATCAGTATGTTGTATTATCCCACATTCATGGGGAGTAAGTAATAGTTGTTAAGTTGTCTAGTTATTATGTTGCATTATCCCACATTCATGGGGGGTAATAATTGTTTAGATTAGACTTAGTATATAAGTATGTGTTGAGTCTAATGAAAGCATCGAAGAGTTATTTTGTATTGAGCTTGCTCAAAGGAGATTGCCCTCTCGAAGTGGCCCGTGATCAATAAAATCTCTTTTGTGCTTCAATATTTCTGTTATATCGTGCATTTTGATTGTTCATTGTAGGAGGTTCTCCACATTGCCTATCAACATAATTCTTCTATGAGTGCTTGTTTTGATCCTGTCATTGGTCAAAATGATGATTATAATTAGGATGTCTGTAAGGTGTATGTGTTGCTTGTTTTTCTTTCTTTCGGACTACGACGAGGATTGTATTCACTTCCTCGATCTGATTTTTGGATGCATTTTCCTGGATTTGTGCTTCTTGGTTCTCCAGTAGATTGTTGTGATTCTGAATCTTTTCAATTCTTTTATCTTGTGATTTTTTTTTAATTTCTAATTTCCTAATTTGATTCTCTAGCTCCTAATTATGATTATTTAGACACTGGTTTTCTTCTTGCTTTTCCAGTATTCTTCCTTCGAGGTCTTCACCGGAGTGTTCCCTCTTACTATTGCGTTTCAGTTTTTTAATCTTTGTAATCAATGTTTTGTTATTATTTCGTAATCGAAAAATCTCTTCAGTATTGCTTGAGAACACATTGTTTAATTTTGTTAGTTCCAACTTATGTGTCTTCTTACTATCGTCATATTGCTGCTGGACTTTTTCTTTTTTTGTTGTTGACGATGACATAACTCTATTTCCTGATTTTCTAACTTTTTATGTAGTTACGCCAATTTGTCTTCCTTGTCTATGAAGACTTTGTTTAGATGACTAATTTCCTCTTTTAAGTCGATACTGTTTCCATACGGACATTCTTCGACTTTGTTTAGTTTTTTTATTTGGTCTTCAAGTTGTTGAATGATACCTTCCATATGTGATATTTTCTCATCCTTATCTGATAATTTTCTTGTGAGATTTTCTCTTCTATCTTCTAATGATCGAATTCATAATTCTGAGGTAGTAATCTGTTCTTTTTGAAAATCATTACTTCGTTTCTGATTGTTGAACTAGGGTTGTAGAATACTATTTCGAGCACACGTTTTTATCTAGCCTGAAACTGTTCGTAACTGTGATTGCAATTGTGAGTGACCTGGATCCATAACTTAATTTAATATCTTCCAAGACTTGATTTCTACTATTTTAATAACTTCTTTGATTTTTTTTTCCTTTTGTATAAAGTAATAATTGTTAATAAAACAATTATTAAATAATAATTATTAAGTAATTATTATTATTGTTATTATTAAAAATTTAATAATAATAACAAATATAATATATTACCAATTATTATTTAAAATTAATAATATATATATATAATAACAATAATAAGGTTCTTTTGAAAAAATATATAACAATAATAATTTTTATTATTACTAATAGTATTATTGATATATATATTTTTATGAATGGCATGGGAATTAGGGTTTAAACCTTAGAATTAAAAAACCACTTATTAAAACAAAACCGTGGGTGGAGAAACCACTTGTGGTTTTACTATTTTATTTTTACTTTTTTTTAACCTTCATTTTTTATGGCAATCTTCCTTCTTCTTCTCTTTTTTTTTTAATTTCTTTTTATTTTTTCTTTTGTCTTTTTTTATATTTTACTTGGTCAAAGACCATAAATTTAGGAACTCCCCGGGATTATGATTAAAAATCATGTTATGGCCAAAGGCTTGGATCACAAACTAGCTCTGATAGCAAATGAAGCAAATATTTATTCACTTCATACAATCAATATTACCAGAACACTTGGAATATTCGATAAGCCATTAATAGGACAAATATATATTGCTAATTGGATAGATAAAAAAATGTTCTACAAGAATTAGTGTCGAGTATTTTATACCCTAAGTGGTAAGGGGGTGACTTTTCAAGTCACCTCTTGAGTAATTAATTAATTACCCTAATTAACCTACTTAGTATTAAATGTTAATATTTATAACATTTATATTTGTTACAAAATGAAAAACAATGTCACAAAAGAAATGGTCTTTTTATTATTTGACTTGCGGCCTGAAGACAAAAGACATCTAAATATTGCAAGATTCAATGATCCAAATATTTCACCACATATTTATTTGAGGTTCCTCTATGCATATGGGAAGTTCCCAAATAACGATGAGGTCCCTCAATATAAGATACATTAATAAGTCATGATCAAATTCCAAGGCTCAACATGATCAAAATATAATTGAGATGATATTTAGGGTGGGAGATAGAGTTTGATTGCATCTAAATAAATAAAGGATGCTTGGTCCTAGTAAGAAATATATATAGTATGGTCCATTTGAAGTGTTGGAGAATGTAAGACCGATCATTCCTATAGACTTTGTTTACCCCCATACATGTACATTTATAGTAGTGAATATGGAAAATCTAAATTTATGTGATCCTTCCATGTTGGACTAAGAAATTAATGAGAAAACCTTAACTACCACAAAGGACTTAGCAACATAAGCACAAGAAGAGTTAACGAAGGATAAAATTCCATAGAAGAAGTTTAGAACAATCAAATAAGGATAGAATGACCTGTAGTAGGTTTGGATTAAAGGAAAACTTCCAGGAAAGGCCAAATGATACTCTAGGGAGAAGATATAGGACAAAATTTCCTCACCTCCTTTAGTAAAATATTTGGGGATTAAAATTATCCATAAATGTGGATGTAAAACACTGAATAATAATGGATTGCAGAATATGGTAATATTTTTGGAACAAATTGTTCTAGTTGAATGCGCATGATAATTTATAGATCATGTTGTTTTCAAAGTATATTTATTTGATGTTTTTGTGGGAAATTGTAGGATCTATGAATTGGAAAAAATATGTTTCAAAACCTAACCATGGTCCATGAGTATCGTGATAATCCTTGTGATGCGTTGAAGAAGATTTTTTTTTTTAATTTGAAGGAATGAGTTGTCAATATATCTCACAACATGGCCACTCTTATGGAAATTCTAGATAATTTGGTGGCTCTAAAACATAATTTGGTACAAATGGGAAATCTAGAGATAATAACAACATTTAAATGAGTTGAATAAATATCTAGAGAAAGAGATACCAAGTTTCAATGTGGTGACTTCTTCCAAATATATGTTTAAAGAGGAATACAAGTGAACATAAAATAATACCAAGTTGATGTTGATGATGTTAAATTGAATCAATGGTTGTAACATATAGAATCATATTTTATTATCCAAAGATTATTGGAAAAAATTTCATTTTCTTGAATGGAGTGGTAAAATCACATGGAGACATTTAGGTTGGAGGGCAATCCCCAATAACTAAGTTAGAGGTGTTTAAAACCCTCATTAAGTCTTGGTTATATCCTACTGGGTATAAATAGGACTAGTAGATCCTTGGAATTATTGTCGTAAAGAACATAAAAATGAGGTGTTTGTGTTTTTTCTTTATGCAATTCATGACAATGCAATAATTGTCATAGACTGGGAAATATGCTTGTTGGTACCACTTTTTAGACATGTTAAAAGAGAAAGCAAGCTGTATAACCTTTTTTTTGTTCTATTTTATTCAATATTCATTCTCTTAGTCCTTCAATATCCTAATGATGCTAGCATTGGTAGGTAATTTATAATCTAAGGTCCGTCATTAAGGGTGTGTCAATGCATCCATATAATCTAAGGTGACTTATAAACAATTATCTTGATACAAAGAGTGTGTTAATGCATCCACATGTTGAAAAATCAATAATAAGGGTACACATTCAATAGGCCTAACAATTAAGAACACATTTTCTCTCATTGAAAACATTGATTTAAATACAAGCACATTTAAATAAACTTTCAAGTATACAACTATTGCATCCAAGAAAATTATATAAATTAAAAGAAAACATAAAGTTATTGCATGCATAAAATGCATGTCTTACTAGAAAGACATGTCAAATCCATATAAAAACAATTTGAAGAACAATGTAAATTCGAACTATGAACAAAACATATCGAGAACCATTTCTATTGATTAATATAAAAAGTGTAAGAAAAGAGAGAAAATTAGAAAGAAAGAAAGCATGTACCCATTGTAGTCAGCCAACCTTAAGGAATGTCACAAAAACATAATTTTGCATTCAATTATAGACTAACAATGGAGAATGGTACATGTCCACTGTCTTTAAATAAAGTCCAATATAAAGTCCAATTTATATAATAGTTCTATGTTCTAACCCTAGAATCAAAGAAAACAATCTAATTCACATACCAATGTGTTCTTGAATGATATGAAATGTGCTAGTGGCCAATGTTTTCAAGAATGGCATTATGATCTTCTATCGACAATTTCCATTGGATATTCTTGGTCTTTTTCCTAGTCTTCATTAGTTTCAGTTGCAATCAGGCCACTATGACTAAATGATTTCAGCAAAGAAATGTCTCATTAACACCATTGAACTCACTGCATACGTATAATTTGACGGATTCTTTTATTCTTGCAACAACGTGCTTTTCGATATAGTGCATCTCAATAAATAACAATGCACCTTTTCTGGATTATCAACTGATGCAATGACAACAAACACATCACCTTTTCTAACCAAATTGGAAACACGATCATAATCCTTGTCAATCACAACCACTTCATTATTGCGCTCTTCATCTATGATATTTCCAAATGGGGGAAATGGTGTCAATTATTGGTGTATCCATGGTTTGATAAATTTGTTAGTTTGGTTTTGACACTCATCGAAGGACTCTACATCATCAATACATGCAAGGCAGAATCAAGAGTATCTTTGTTTCTCGATTGTGTGTATATTTTCCATTGTTTTACTCCTAAAAGTGTAAACCCCTTGTTTTAGGGATTGCAACACAATTATATGGCATTGATATGTCAACAATGCCCATTGCAATATTCTAGAATAACTTGTTCAAACTTGTATAAATCAAATTTCACATTTAACAACAATTTATTATTATTTTTTAAATAATTTAAATTTAAAAATACTCATGTAAATATAAACATAGTAAATAACTACATTTGAAAACATTAAAGGTCATCGAAACAATTACATACCTTCTCACATTAGCCATCCTTTCATTGAATTCATAGCTTAAATTTTTCTTGCAACAATTAACAACATGGTTTGAATTTGCGAGGCGAGAAGTGGAGTGATTCATTTGATATCTCCTAAGTGAAAGTTTTATGTAGGCCCCATTGCCATCATGTTCTTCTTTTCCATGTCCCGTTTAAAAAAAATCCATGTGTGGCGAACATCCTTTTTATTATGAATGCAAGACAACCATAAGAATGAGTGTGCCAATTTAAACTGACCAACACAACCATCTGAACACACCTAATGCTCTTTAAAAGTGACCCCTCATCTTGATAATTCGTTATAAAGAATATTAAAAAAATGTTGAACAAAACATGTATCATGTGTACGATCATCACTGATGTAGAAATGGTACTCTTTAATCACTTCATGATTATCTTCATCACTATTTGAACCATCAACTTGAAGCTCTACAAGTCTGTACAAAATATGTACAAGTATAGATACCTGGTTTGAATGATAATGCTCACTTTGAATCTCCTTTTGTGGAGTGAAAGTGTAATTTTTCAGCAAAATCAACAATTCATAATATTGTTCCTTTTGGAAATACATCTTGTGGTTGCTTGAACTGTAAATATTTCCATTGTGTTGTATGAGAGTGTTTGCATGATATATCTATATATTTTCTCTCCGAACGACTCCATACAACTTGTCATAGAGATATCATCTTCAACTAACTCAATATTTCTTGATGTTGTCATTGAATCTATAACATGATTATAATCAACATATTCATATCTCTTCCATTTCACAATTCGATTTGACAATTGAGGATCATTTGGATCAATGGGGTATTTAACATCAAAAAGAGACAAATGAGAACATTCTTCACATTTTCTTCCACCGACGCATTGTTTCTTATAGAATACTTGATCATTCTCTCGTGCACATAATATTTTAGATACAAATTTAGAAACACTCGAAGGAGGGGGGTCATTTGGCCAACACGGTATGCCAAAATTATTAAATGTCTCATAATATAATTCAAATTTTACATGGTATCAACAACAACATGTGTCATGAACAACAATGGGCATGGCATACCATGGTTTAAGCTTCACAAATGTGCTAAGGAAACTATTCACATCAGCATTACTCTCTGTAAAAGTTTTGAACATTTCCACTTGAGTGACCTCTGTTATGTGTTTGGCATGAGTTTCATAGTTTCCTTTATATATACGATGCCGCACAACATCCTTTTCATTTGGTAAGACACGAGAGTTTAAATGTCAAAACTCTTTCACCTTGTCCCTCACATGATCTGGAAGTCTATCTTAATAAGGTTGCATAATAGCAACCCAACATGTAACTTCATCATATTCATCTAATTGAACCCTAATATTTTTATGCTTACATAAAATTAATCTTGATGTTTTTAACGTTCTTGCAGTCATGGCCAACAAACGACCAGTTGTAGTGTTTTTTTCCACAACCCATGTTAGCAATGTTTTACGAGAAAACACGAAATCATGAGATCGTTTACTTGCAAGTGTGGAAAGGGTTGAGGTCATGGTTTTTGATACCATCTCATTTGTTTTAACCTCTTTGATTCTTTTAATGCCCAATAATTTAATTGCATATTTTAAACATTTTTTCTTTAGCAATCTATGTAACAATTGAGCTTGTGCTATGACAGAAATAACTTCAATATAATATTGAGTATCTGTTTTTCTCTATATAGAGTTTTATGATCACGCATTGGAGGTCCAAATTATTCAATTTTACTTGAATCCATATTCCAAAAAATTGTCATCAATGACGATATTGTTTCAACTTCCAAATAATCTTTGTAAATTCACAAGTATGGTAGGATGTTGACCCTGCATGAAAATATACAAATTTATAAGATTGTGAACTTTCAAATCAATTATATACTGAAGTATTAAATACAATTTTATAAACATTAAAAATTATTTACTCATCAATCATGGTCTCATGATCAATGTTTCCCATCTATTGTTCCACATTTGTCATTTCCTCATCGCCTCCATGTTCTTCATTTCTTTGATCAACATGTTCATCAACATTTTTCATTTCTTCATCACCGCCATGTGCCTCCACATTTTTCATTTCTTCGTCACTGCCATGTGCCTCCACATTTCTTTCTAATGCTCTTTTTTCTCTTAACTTTCTCATGTTTTCAAGTTTTCTTTCTTTTCTTGTCTCTTTGTTAGTTTTGGCGCGATCATGTTTTGTTGCACTATTATTTTGGTTTCCCATAATGAAAGAATTGAAAACCTAAAATCCAATGCCAAAAACCTGAAATCATACTAATATGTTGGATATAAAATTGTACAATTAATGATACCAATTACAATATGACATGAAACCATAACCAAATTCACAATATTTTTTCTTTGTAAAAATAAGAGTAATATGCTAAAACCAAATTCACCATGTCCCTTGTATGACAAAATGTAATATGACAACACATAATATGCAATATGTTGCTTAAAAAAAAATATGCCAAAAACCAAATTTGTGTTTATCCTTTAAAAGAAAATATATTAATATTTTATAACTAATTTTACAATTAAGAAAAAACATTAATATGCCAAAACATCCATAACCACAAAAAACCTTAAAACCATAAAATATCCATAACCACAAAAAATACCTTATAACTATCCGAACTGTAATATCCGCACTTTAAATGTCCACAGTATAAATATATGAGTTGTAAATACCCCAAGTTGAATTTTTATGGAATTAAACTTTCAGGCGAGAATATATATATAACTCTCGGGCAAGAAATTTTAGAATCTTGCCAAGAATCGTGTGCATTTAATAGGTCATCCCCTAAAATATTATGGGGGCTTTAAGTAATAAAACTCTCGCTCGAGAGTTGTTTAATTCTTTCGGCTGAGAGTTTAACCCACCTCTCGGGCGAGTATTTTTCTTAACCCTGGGTTAGTTTTAGGGCTAAATATTTCTCATCCGATACATTGATATGATTCTCGGCTGGGAGTTTTTTGTAAACGAATACAACAACTATTTTTGCAGTTTTATGAAATTTGTCACTTTCTCATTGTGGAAACACATCAAAATCTAAGAATTACTTATCAGAGTTTATACCAATAGATTCATCATTGAATCTACTTTCTCATGGTATAAGATTTTGTGAATTTCATTAAATATTTCTATTTTTTACAATTTTTTTCTAAACAGTATCATTACAAAATTCAGTGAGCTAAAAATTAGTCACAATGAAAATTCAAGATCGTCACAATGATAGCAAAAAAAATGTAAAAACTCATGGGATGTTCCTTGCAATGTCCTCTTTAAAAGGGTATTTTTAATTTGTATGACAAGAGTCACATTTGAAAGAAAATGGGACGGCACAAACATGTGTTAATAATGCATCATTTTTTAAACATATGTTATTTCAAAAAATAATAAAAAATAGTGTTTATGTGTGAAAATTATCAACATATAGTCCATTCAAAATTACAATCTGTATAGATTATGAATGTGCATTTTGTTTCTATAAAATGGATAACCATCTCTAATAAAAATGAAGGGCACACAAGGTCACTCAGTATTCAAACCTAAACATTTAAAGTATATGTCGTTGGTTCCCTTCAAATTTGTCTTGTTATATGTCCATAAAAAAATTTCAAAAAAATATGAGTACAAATATAATAGAATTATCTAAAACTCTTATGTTTACATGAAGGTGAAATTCCTAAGGGGGATATAAGTTTGAAAGGGTTTAAGTTGGAAAAAATAAAATTTTGCAGTTTTTTGGTCAAAAAATAGGCAAAAAGTGTATACCAACTTCATGTTTTCACCCAAGAGAAAGAGAGTGAGAGGAGGTGTGAACCATCTTCTCTTAGAGTCACCTCGTCTCAAAAGTGAACATAAGTGATTGAATGAATATGCTATGGAAATATTCCCTCATTCCTCTCTTTAGTATGAGAGGTAAGGGAGGCCAACAATACTATGTATGCCTAAACCCTTACAAACAACCTACATGAGCCCTTGTAGGCCACACACATAAGATGTCTAGTCTAAAGTACATGTGTCTTGCTCTAATGGTGATTTTGTGCAAAATAATGGCTCCAATGTGATGTAGATACATAAGGAAATTCCAATAAGCATCCAAAAACTCCATTTATTCTCCAAATAAAAGTACTCCACTGGGTAAGGAACTCCTTGCAAGAACATTTTTGAATCCCAAAGCATCCCCAAGCCATTTCCAATAATCCAAATCGGTAACCAATATTATACATGCCAACTAGGGCTTGAATCCCTCCTCCATGATGCAAAATGATCCACATATCTAGAAGGACTCTATGAGTCAATGGCTTCTCCATGAGGCCTCAATGAATAACATCCACCAATAATTATGATAATAATAATCATTGGATGAAAACCAAGCTAGAATCATCATGCGGTTAATAATCCATTAAGGAAAATATCTCAAGTATGCATATCCATAATGGACCATCTCTCATAGATATTCATGATATTTGGGGTACCTAGTGTTTGAATAACCCCCAACATAGTGTAAACCCTTTTAAAGTAACCCAAAAAAGGTAGCAAATATAGGAAATAAGTATGGTGGATGTGAAGTTTAGAAATATGATGCCTTCCTAGAGAAATAACATGATGGTAAGAGTGGGCATTTCAAAGAGATTAGAGTGTTTCCCACTATGTGAGGCTTTAATGATGGAGTTAGAGAATATGAATTCATGGGATGATGTAGGAGGATGGTCTAATCATATGTCTATCTTCTTACAAATTGATAAAAGAGACTCCATACCAACAACCCCTTTCAAGTTTAATCTAGAATGGGTAAATGAAGAAGAATGCATAAAAGTGGAAAAAGAGGAATGGGTAAAATACAACCCTTCATGATGATGATGATGGTGGTGGTGGTGGTTAACGTGCACTCAAACCAAACTTTGGTCTATCGAACCCAAAGAAACGAATTATTTAGTTTGTTTTAAAATTGCATTTCTATGCTCAAAGAGCTTGGAGAGAAGCGTTCCAAACTCACTATAATTTTGGCAAGCTAAAAGGATAGGAAGGTCAGGATTGCAACAAAGATTATGAAACTGAGATCTAATGTGGGTGTACGTAGGGCATTCTAAGAGGAAGTGTTTTTCAGCCTCAATGTTCATATTCTCACAGTGGCAGATCCTTTTTACCAATGGTGTTTTAGGAACTTCCGAATGACCAGTTTCACTATCAATCTCATGAGAGTTCATTCTTATCTTGGCAGTATTTATTTTTTTCTTTGAACTAGTTAAAACCGAGAGATACTTTTGATCTTCTAGAGTAGGGTTGATGACCTCCTTATAATATCTTAACTTTATTTTATCCTCTAAATCTTTCTCACACCACATTTACTCTTTAAACTTAGAAGTGACAATATTTTTAATGTTATTTATATTTTTGCAATACAACATTTTCATCGATATCCCAACGGTTTAACCAAGCCCTAGTATCTCTATACCAACCTCGCTTGAGCCTTAGGTGGTTTTGGCTAGAATTTAAAGCTAGTTTAAGAAGTCTATGGTCTGTCATGTTATTGATTTTGTGCTTGTACAACAGGAGCCTAGTCATAGCTAGGCTCTCGAAAGGGGAAAGAACCACTTATATAAGGAGAATAGGGTAGGGTGTATTGCTTTTAATTTTGAGGTTATACGTTATAAAATGCTTCTAGATTTGCTCAATCTTTTTCTAGGATTCTCTAGAGATGCTGCAACCCCAAACCTCACACCCATACAAGATAACAGGAGTGACTAAAGTTTCAAAGAGGAGTTTCTTTTTATCCCACTTCACAAGGTTTGCTTCTTTACAATTATTTTCAAGACCAAAAGAAGCTTTCCACCCCCCATTAATCCTTTTCTTAATGCTATAGTTCTAGATGAGCTTGTTATGAATATCAATTCCTGAGTATTTGTAAGATGACACTTCCTCCAAGTTGATATTGTCATACACAAAATTAGCATAAGCGTCCTTCTTGGATTTGATAATCATAATTTTTGTTTTGTCAGTGTTAACAGTCATACCCATGGCAGAGCAAAAATCCTTAAGAAGTCTTAGCTGCTTATCAAGGTAAGATGGACACCTTTCCAAAATAACAATATCGTCAGCATAGAGAAGAAGGATGATGACGATTCCAACTAAGATCGTGCCAGCACAACCTGTTTCTTCTAAACAACCTTCTAGCTTATCAATGTAAATGCCAAAAAGGGTGGGGGAGAGGGGGAAACCTTGTTTAACTCCAATATTACACTTAATATTTTTTGACCACCCCTCGTTGGTCTTAAATTTTGAATTGGAAATTCCATTCTCATATAACCTTATTGTGGTGGCTCTCAACTCAAAAGGAACCTTTAGCTCTTCTAATCTATTCCATGGGTTATTTCTAGGTACCGTATCAAAATCCTTTCTAAATTCCACAAAGCAACAAAAGAGATTGGATTTATCATTACGACACTCCCCCACAATTATCGTAAGCTTATTGAGATGGTCCGTTGTTGAGTGCTTCCTTCTAAAACCCGCTTGGCCTTTAGCCCGCTTACCTTCACTTTCAAGCCAATTGTTGATCTTCCTTTCCAAAATAATACCGTACAACTTGGCTAAGAGAGGGATAATCATAATTGTCCGATAATTAGAGGGGTTGTTTGTATCCCCACTTATAAAGATAGGGATAATGAGGCTTTGAGTCCAAGGTTTAGGGAATCCTTGCTTGACTACTTGATTGAAAAGATTGTGGATGTGAGGGTTGAGGACAGGACCTCCAATTTTTAAGATTTATGCCTGGTAACCTTCAATGTCCTTAGCTTTTCCATTTTCCATATGCTTAACCCCAAAATCAATGTCTTTTAATGAGAAAAATTCTTCCGTTGTGAGCAACTTTTCAAATTTATCTATTCCATTCAAGGATTCATAAATATTTTTAAGATAGGAATTCAAGTTGTGTAAAGAATTTCTATTATTATGTTTAGTTTTTCTAGTTAGAATCTGCCTCCAAAATTTCTTAGGAGCCACCTTAGAGAGGTGTAATAGATTTTATTTTCTTTTACGAATATATTGTATTTTTTTCCTTTTAGTTAAGGCTTTGTATATTTTTATCTTGTCAGTTTTAAGAGACTCATCAAAAGAATCCTTAATTTTTTACCTTTCACTTTTACAATCTTTATCATACCAAGGGTTGGTTTTGCTATTTTTCTTTTATTGCTTGAAACTTCAATTGAGAACTTGTTAATAGAATATGAGAGGGTTGTGGTAAAATTATGATGAAAGTCTTCTATGTTGTTTATACTTGATAAAGGAAGCAAATTAATTTAATTCATTTAGAAAAATATTAAATTTATTTCTATCAAAGATCAAGTTTTTTTGGCTATGAGGATTATCTTCTATAGGGTCTCTATGCATGAAAAAAATGAGAGTTACAATTAAAGGTCTATGATTTGAGTCAGGATCATGGTCGCTTAAGATGTCAAAATTTATTATTTCATTGTATAAAGGGATATCATAAATAACATAGTCCACCACGTTGCTACCAATCCCATGGATACAGTTCATCTGGCTAGAATTAGGCACTTCTTTAGACCGTTACAAATAATGAGATCTTGAGCACTACAAATATTGACTAGTTCAGACCCAAACAAATTATCCCCTAGATCTTCCTAACTTCTTTTGTACCTTCCAGCTAGAGTAAGGTCTTGGTCTAACAAAAGAGGATTAGGGTTCGAATGATTGCTTAGAAGAATAGCTTGGTTGCTTGAAGTTCGAGCATTAAAGTCACCCATTAAGATGATATTTCCTTCATTTCTTAGGCTAGAAATATCATTCTCTAAACCATTGTAAGGACAATTTTTATCTAATTTTTTTTCTTATAGAAGTTAGAATTAATAGGGGAAAATAACAAATTGCTATGTACATTTTTTTATCATTAATGTCCGTAATATTTATCCAAATATACTAGTTGTAAGGGTCTTTTTAATAAATTCTGGCATGGGAGGAGATGTTCTTCCTAATGTAACAAGATATACCCCCAATTCCTCTACAATAGGATCGCTTGTTCCAAATTTACCATAGTACAAAGCCATCTATGTTAGGGACCTTAGATTCTTCGTGCTCCCAAGTTTCAACTAACAATATAATATCAACTTCATTCGAGATCCAACTTAGCTTGGGGCCTTTGTTCCATGGAAAGCCTCGAGATTTCCAAGAAAGAATCTGAATCAAATTGAATTGCTATTTATTACTATATTTTTGGTTTCTATCTCCAATAACGACTTTTCTATTTCTGATTATTGCCCATTTTCCTTCCTTCCTAGCTTATTTTACCTTTTGAACATCATTTCTTAATTCTGCTTGATCTTCTGGAATGAGATCTTCATTTATAAATATTCCCGTTCCCTTTAGACACGAGGTTTTACTTAGTATGTCATACTTATTGTCAGTAGATCTCACCTTTATCTAGATCAACCTACCTTTATTCTTAGTTAATTTTTCCAAGCTTGTTTTGCTTCTGTGAGACATGTTGTTTCAATTTGTAATCTATTATGTAATTCTGTCTCAACTATGGCTAATGTATCCTCATCCATTTCCTCTTTCACACCAAATATTACAAGGTTCAAATCCCTTTTGTTACGCTCATGGTCTAATTCTATCAATTTTTTCATTTCCTCTTTAATGTGTTTAATATCTAACTTACCTTCCACACTATTTAGGGTGAGTGTTATTAAATTTTTCTTCTAGAGCTTTAATCATGTCCTTCATTTTAAAACTTTATAGAGTATCATCATCTCCTTGTTTGGATCTTACATTGGCTTTGTTTTTCTATTTCCTTAATCTAATCTCCATTATCTCTATTTTATTCTTCAATAGTTTTACTTTATTTTCTATTTGTTTTTGGATTTTGTCTTCAAAAGATGTAAAAAATTTTTCCAGCATGGCTTCAACTCTGTTTGTAGCTTAGTTTCTCTTTCTTCTCTATAATCAGCACCAGATCTCTAGCGAAGAATCGCAGATCGAAAAACAATATTCCCATATCGAGCAATGAATAATCAACACTATATCTCTAGCAATGAATCACAAATCAAATATCGATAGCACGTCGTAAGATAACATGAAAAAGATCATATGGCTTTCAGATGTTGGCGTTTAGCAGCAAAAATGAACAGATCATTGCAAAGGCTGTACAACACACAGTGATGATAACCAATGCACAGATCGCATGCAAAAATATCAACGGTAAGTAGGAAACGAGTCCCATGCAAAAATATCAGCGGAGCAATAAGCAAGAAACGAGGCCCGATTTCTACTAAATCACAGCATAAACGATTTCTCATGGATAGATCGCCTTCATGTAGATCGCTCAGATTGCCTTCAGATTGCAGAGATCTCCTTCCCCCCTTCATGCAGAGATCCAAATATTACTGAAATTCCAGAGATCCAAATATTTATGCAAAGAGATCACCTTCTAAAAATATATCATTCTACTAAACCATAGCATAAACAATTTCTCATGGACATAGATCGCCTTCATGCAGATCACGCAAATTGCCTTCACGCAAAGATCCCCTTCATGTAGATCGCTCAGATCTCCTTTGGTATATTTATAGCTGAAATATATAAATCAGAGAAGGAAATGCTCTGGCTATAAGATCTTAGAAGGAATCTATTGATTTTGAAGTTTGGGATTTTGATTGTCATATAGGATACTGCAAACTTTCAAATTATTTAAGAAGATAAAAAGGGAAGAGATGGATTAGGCATCTCAAAAGCACAAGATTGTAAAAAGTTAATTAAAGGAGGTGGAGGATGAGCTCAGTTATCTAAATGGCCAGAATTTGGGGGTGTTTATTAAAGGCCAAAAAGGAAATAATGAAAGCTTTAGAAAAATAAAAGAATATCCTTTTATCAAGGTGAGAGGTCAAATGAAGAATAAAGAAAAAATCTATTTACATGGGGAATGGGATGAAAAACTAACTTTTTCATAATAATATAAACACAATAAACATGACATGGGAGATAAAGAAGGATGATGTAGGATTCAAATACTTTAATAAATAGTTGAGTGGGGAAAATCTTTCTTTCAATCTTTATATATAATTCCAAACATAATAAATATAGCAGAGTTGGTAAAAAATCTTCTTATTTCCAAAGGTTTGTAAATGTGGAAGCTAATAAAATATAATGGAAGAGGTTTGAAAGGAGTAGTTAAAGGTTTTTCTATCTTCATTCAAGTGACATAGAAAACTTGGCCCATATGGATTTCCTTTGGTATTTACATAGGGTTTTATAACTTGCTTGAATATTACTTACTAAGAGTGATAAAAGAGGTAAAAAACCTAAAGAAAATTTGAAGTGCATTTATTGCTACTTTCCTAGCTTTAATTCTTAAAAGAACAAGCTAAATACCAATTTGAGGAGTTCTTACCAATATTTTTATGCAATTGCACATATAAATATCAAATGAATACTAATTCGTGATGAAATAGGGGATACTCAAGAAGGTATCCAATATCCATTCAATGAAGTTAAAAAATAATTTAACAGTGGTGATGAAGATAGACTTATGTAAAGCATATGACATTTGAGCTTTTTTAACATCAAATTGATCCTCATTAATAATGGGTTTAGTGTGCTTGTGGTATATTGGATCATGGGATTAAGACAAGGATATATTTTTTCTTATTTCTTGCTTTCAATAATAGTTAAAGGTCTCAATAGATCTATTAAGGAGGAAAAATAGTTGGATATATTGTAGGGGTAAAAATAAGGAGAGACTTGTCACTTTATGCCTATTATTTGTGAATGATTTTATATTGTTTATAAATGGTTTAGTGAGAAAATCTAAAAGTTGAAATAGTTAATGGACTTGTATAGCACAATAACATGCTTGGAGGTAAGCACTGGGAAATCTTCAATTTGTTTGGTAGGAATGTATGATGAGTTTCAAAGACAATTCCTTTAGATTTTTCCTTCCAAAAGTACAAGATTTAATATCTAAGGGTTTCAAGTACTTGGGTTTCTCTTTAAAACCTATTGGGTTTGGTGAAAATTAGCAGTAGTTGGAGGAAAATATATAGGATATAATAAATAATTGGTGCAATATGTGGCTATCTAGTGGTGGAAAATCGGCTTTTATCGAATTAGTCTTTGCAGAAATTCCTATTTTATGGCATACATTGATATATATCTATAAGAGATTTTTTTTAATCCTAGGGGAATCAACAACTGGGGAAATTCACGTACTCACATTAAACAAGGTCGATTCCCGACCACTACCATTATACCCCTAGATGCACCAAATATTGTCTACGAGCATGGGGCACGAGTAAGCCAAGGTTTTGAACTTGTGACCTCTTTTACAATGTGTCTTATCATTTCAATCCTTTTGTTAGCTAATATACACCCATGCAGGATCCCTAAAAGGGTTCTTGAAACAAAGGAAGGAAGGAATTTAGATTCATGTGGGATAGAAAAAAGAATAATAAGGGGTTTGTCTTGTAAAATGAAAGGTTGTTGCTCAACAAAAACATGAAGAAGGGTGGGCCCTAAGAATTATCCACCTATTTAATAAATCCTTGTAAACTAATATTTGGTGAAGGGTCATTACCTAATAAATTATATGGAATGAGTTAAGTGTGCAAAAATATATTATCCCTAGCACTATCATGAGTTGGATCAAGAGCTAGAAGAAATCAATAAGCAATGTGTCAAGTCATTAGAAATATCTACTGCAATCCTATACATGAAACATAAATTGGATAGCATAAAAAATAGGTAATATGGAACAACTTATGGTAGGGATAGGTCCATGCTTGAAACGAAAAATTATTATATATTACCAAAGAGACCAATAGAATCATTGCAGGAAAGGGTATTTTCACCCTTAATCAAGTTGCAGATCAAGATGCCACTAATATTTGGAAAAGAGGATGGAAGATGGAAAACTCTATATGCTTGAAAGTGAATGAAGCAAAAACATGGAATGATTATGTTGAGAATCTTAGAAGTAATTTAATAATTTCAAAGTATCTTGATTTTGTAATGTCGCCAAAAATCCAAACATTATACTTTCATTTTATAATAATGGGCTACAAAGAAAAAATAATTGTTGATTCAAATGATAGAATTTGGTAGTGGAAAGGTCTATGGAAGGTTAGGACTCTAAATAAGACAAATAGTATAATGTAACTAGCGATAAAAAAAAAACAAAGTCCTAACATGGGAGCATCACTAGAAGAGAACAAATCAAGGTCTTATGATATGTTTATTGTGCGGAGGAAGTGATGAAGATATAAATTGTATGCTTGTTAAATACTCTCATGCTAAGAAATTATAGGTAAAGATGATCAATTCATGGGTTTTAAGGGAGAATGGGTAGGTGACACAATACAATAATTCCTTATAATTTGGTGAATAGGGAGTTAAAAAAGTTGAGGTTTGTTCCTTTTTTTACATGCTACGGAATATGGTTAGCTAGAAACCAATTTTTTTTTAGAATAAGGAGATTCTATCATTTTAGGGGGAAACAAACAAGAACTTTAGCCTTAGATATTATTATTGTTTATAATCATGTTAATGTCAAAATTGATTATTAATAAAAGTTGAGATTAGGGATTTTTTTATGGCTCAAACCAAGGGCAAGAACATAAGAGTAGTGATGATTGTGTTTTAATTCTATCTAATGATCATGTCTTTAGAGTAAAGGAAACTTTGGGTGGTGGCTCGAATAACTTTGTAGAACTCATGGCTCTTAGATTTATTGTTATGATCCTACCCTAACCTCCCTACTTTAATCTACATATGAGTTAGTCAAGTAATGTATACTGCCATGTCCTTTGAATAAGGCCAACTAGACAGTAGTGAATAATTAATTAATGTAAAAAAGGCATATTTGTTAATTAAGTCCCACTAGGTAATTGGTACCCATTAATTATTAAACTTCAATTAGTTAGGATTTTTGATATATGAAGCCTATTTAAATAGCTAGGAGGCTATGGATTGTTTTACCATGTACTGTTGTGTTTTCCAACTTGGATCAAGTGAAAGGTCACCCCACCTTAAGAGGAAACTTAACATTGCTTTATGATGGATTCTCGTATTAGAAGTATTTATTCTACATCATCTCTTTTCCATTATCTTATTTTTGGATATTTATGGTTTCTTGCATCATAAATCTCTATATATACTATGGTTGTACAAAGTTAACAATTAAGAACACTACATTTCTTACAAAAACTACCCTAGAGAAGAATCCAAAATCTATACAAATTTATGTTAATTCTAAATTGGTTACTAAGTGAATGGATGGTTCTAGCCAACTATTAAATATTCACCTTAAAATTCTTAGGGATCGAGTGAAGGAAGTGGCAAGAAATTTTATATAGTTTCATTTTTTCATGTGTGTGGAAAATAGAATAAGAAAATGGAAAATTTGTCTTAGAGGGTCATGAATTGGTAGTGTTATCACAATTCTTGTAGTTTCCCCTGTAAAGTGATCATATTCAGGATGGAATACGGGAAATGCAAATAATGTTATCACCTAAGACAACCAAGGCCACTAAATAAGTTCGGTCGTCACATCGATCAAGGCTATCGACACTTTAGAACAAGCTAATACCTAAGACTAGGGGGAATCCCTATTACCAAGATGACCCTATAAAATAAGAAATTTAGTGAATAATCCTGGGGATCTTGATTGAATCTCTTAGTCTTACAGTTAATTCAATATTTGGCAAATTTCTAAGAGAAATTATGTGCCTATGTCAAAATCCCCAATTGACCTTAGGGTTTTATGCATGAAAATAAGATCTAGGAACAATTGGATGAAATAAAGTAAAATTTGGCACTACTTTTAATTGATAGGTAAATAATATGATGATTTAAACTGATACTAGTAAAACCTAGTTCATGGAATGAAAGATACCCAATTCCCCAAAGAGGGTGTCCCTTCTATAGAGGCAAGACCAGTGTTTTGGATGGGAAAGTTGAGTTTGATGGTCATGGAAATATAGATCTAAGGGTTTTGAATTATTTCCGAAGGTGGGTTCAAAGTTTGATTTACAACCACACTAGAACCTATGGATCTACAAAATGAGGGTTTTAATTATTTTATTTATGCTCGAGAAAGGATTTAATGAAAAATCAAAGATGGAAAATATTTAACTTACCAGGAAATGAGATATGCCATGATATGTTTCCCTTTGTCCAACATTATCAAGTTGGAAGATTATTTGTATCCTCGGTTAAGAATTCAATTTTCCTAGTACACCCATCCTTTCAAAGACAAATAAACACAATAAGTAAAACTAAAATTGCACTTGATCTAAATCCAACAAGGAAGAAAATGTTCTCAAAAAAAATAAAAAAGAGAGACAAATCAAATGCTAAGCATAACTGATAAGAAAACCCCCTTTTGAGGCGTCCGAGGGAGAGAAAGAAAGACACCCCCCTAAATCACCCTCAACCAAGTACACCCTCCCGCAAAGTTAATATCACACCAAAAATATGCTGAAAATCTATAAGATAAACATCTAGTGCCCAAAGAAACACAGAAACACAAGAGTCAGAGACTTCTCTGACATTTCAGAAGTAAGCCAAAATATCTTCTATTATTATTTCTAGCAAAGAGCCAAATTCTTAATCAGATATAATGAGGGGATCACCGCTCTTAAATAGATCGAGAGTGTGTCCACAATCTAACCAAATCAATCCAACGGTTGAGATTATAACATCATCAACGATGGAGATATTTTAATTTTACATTACAGGGATCAACTAGACAAATACAATTGAAAGGGGTGTATTACCTCATAAAGCCCATTTTTACAACATAATAAATCATTCTTTTTTCAAGTTTGACACAAGGGGACATGGGGGGATCATTAGGGGGTCCCCCTTTACATATTTTTAAATATACAACTTGATTTACACACTTTTATTTTGGCCATTTTAATCAATTTCTCCCCAAGGGAGAGAAGGCGTTTATGATGATCACACATAATAAAAGTGCAATGAACAGTGGCCAAAATCACCTCAGGAGCCATGTTAAATATTCAAAAATAATTCCCAATCCATTTCCTTGACTTCACTACCCAAATTGATTTCCTCAATGAATTTCATAGTCCATTTTTTATTGGTAGAACCTCCAAAAATAATAAAAAACATCATAACTCATCGTCGACTGAGAACTGGGACAAACTGGCTACATAGATGAATCCAAAGACATGGTATAATGGTACTAGTGGCTACTCATACCCTTTGGAGTTTTGTAGTGCCTAGGGAACGCCACTCTCTGAAGCAATCATCAATAGAGTGTGACCATAAATCATAATAAAGTTATAATAATCATTGATCCTGAAAAAAATGGCCAAAACTTGAAAACTGAGACTACAATATTGTTGATGAGCATGTCTGGAGAAAATAAAACCAACATTGTTTCTATTCACTTCCTTGGGAATTGTGTTTGACTCGGTCAAGTTGACCAAGTCAAAAGTACCCAAATTGAAGGTGGAGCAATAATCTAGATGATCCTGGGTACATAATGGACAAATGAAGCTCATATTTTTATGTTAGTATCCAAACTTAAACATTTATAGAATGACAATGATACAAAAATATAAGCATGCATCAGACTTAAATCAGAGTAACCATTTATTCTTTTACAAATCCCCTTAAGTATGCTCTCTTACAAAACTTAGGCAATAAGCTATGATGTGTGAGGTGATGAAACCAAGGCTAAAAGGTAGAAGGAATGACTTGATGACTTTAACATAGTGATATTTCATACTTAAGAAATTAAGGTATCCTCTCACATCTAAGCTAATGGGAATGGGAATGGGAATGGGAATGTCTCAAAAATGGATTAGTTGATTGAAAAGTGTCCATTCAACTTTAACATATGTATACCGCTCACATCTAAGCTAAAATAAGGCTATGTGAGGTTCTTTTCTAAGACCTTTGCGTTGAATACACAAGAAACTGTAGTGAAGAGATCCTAGGGGACACTTATAATTAGTTGTGCCTTAATCCATCTCACATCCCAAACCATAGGCTTTGTGAGGAATTAATCATTACATGTTTCAACAATGGCCAACAATAGTTAGATTTAACATTTATTTATCCACTGCTTTTTAGGACTTTCACAATTTCATTTTATAGCCCTTTTAAGGTGTGTCTAAAGACACAATTTGCATATTTACTTGATGGGCTTGCATTTCTTTAAGATATATAATATATTATATAATGCATGTAATGATGGCAGAAAAATGATTCAAGTTTTAGTTGAAAACTCTTCGGGCAACTAGGGGGAATATCCACAGTTAGGACCAAACATCGGTGGCAACCAACCATAGAGGTCAAGGCTTCAAAACCCAACTCACCTAAGCTCAAGAACTAAAACCAACAAGTTCTCTGACATAGAACGATCAAGGCTTCAACAATTTTTGTCACACAACTCAGAGTCGAGACACAAAACAACATGTATTTTGTCATCATAAGATAAGTGGTAAAATAAGGTGTCTTCAATCTCACAAGTCAAATTTCAAGTCAAGGTAAATCTTAATATGGAAGATACATATGGGTGGAGATAGTGAAAAATGATGCGAACCTAGAAAGATAGCATAAGTATGTTTGAGAGGAGATTATATAAAGGCCTTACACAAAATAATCCATAACCACTCACAATATAAGTAACCAAATAAAATTAGTACCACAATAAGCGAATCAATGGCAAGTCGTAGCTACTAAAATAAGCAATAGAGACAATCATAAATCCAAAAACCACATGTATGCATGCTCAACCATATACATGTCTCTTCTGAAATACCAATCTTCCAACTGTCTACCATATATGTTGATCTGCTCGAATAAACTATGTCACCACTAAGGTCATCTCAATGGACTAGTGAAATCTCAGTCATGGCAAGGGAATGATCTGTATCTACTATTGGAACAAGGCTCTAACAGTGGCACCTTAGGGAAAATTGATCCATATTGTATCCCCATCTATCTAACTGGCTCGAAAATAGAGAAAATATCTAGCTGCTGCATCATGGTAGCCCAACTACAATGTATGTGATAATAAGTAGAAGGAAAGGTCATGCATGAATAAATTAGAGATGGAAATTAATCTAACTCTAAACCACAACTAAATTGTAGTTTCTTGATTCTTGTGTTGCTATAACATGTAAAAGAGGAAGACTATATTTGTTGTTTTTCTTTATCAATTCACTAGTAACATTCGTTTATCATATGTAGTGGACACAGTCCTATTATTTTATATAAGATTTATTGTCAGTGTCTAATCTATTTTTCAAAGTATGGTAAAAATGATGAAAACCTTGCGATTGTACGCATACGTAGTATTCACAAATCTACTAAGGTATAATATTTTTTTTTAGATTGTTTCTTTTTAAAATTTGTTAACTAGGTGATTTATAAAAGGCTTCTAAAGCCATATTTCTACCTTTTTTGTTGTGTAAGTCATGGTAGGAGCATGAAAAGTATGATTTCAATCCTCCTTGCATAGAAATGGATTTTTTCCTTTGAGAAAAAATAGCTAAAATCTCACAGCAAATAAATCCATGAAACCTCAAGGTGAAAAGGGAGTTGGGTGTTTCAATTGTTTTGTACCTAAGAGAGGTGTTTGACCTATAACAAGGTATTAAGTGTGAACCCTAGAAAGTTTGTTCTACTTTATTTGCTGTTATTTTTACTTTGAAGTTTGATTAAAATTTGCAAGGATGGATACTCTTAGTCTTAGAGAGTGTGAAGGGTTGGATGGTGCTTCTAATTTTATTCCTCCAAAGTACAAGGTGCAAATGTTTTTGGAGTAGGCTGACAATTGGAAGCATTTTGAGAAAGAGATAATTTCACCTACCGATCCAAAATTGTTGGCATTCCATCTAAAAAAGGAGTCCAAGGAAAATATAATCATTATTGGTTCCAAAGAATCACTTGATCACTCATATTGTAGAGAAGGAATCCAATCAAGAGATATATGATACTTTGGTTGGGTTATGCCAGAGTTCAAGTTTACCTAAGAAGATGCTCTTGGGAAACAAGCTTTTGAACATCTACATGAGTAACATAGATACATTGGTGAGATATCTATCTAGGGTCACTTATTTGAGAGATTATTTGGATTCCATGCAGACAAAAGTGGAGAATAAGGATTTGGTGTCCATTTCTTTGAATGGGTTTACTCCATCCCGAAAACCCTTTGTCTAAGGTGTTCGTGCTCATGATAATTTACCTACTTAAGACAATATTTGGGATGAATTTACGAAGGAATAGATAATAATGGAATCATATTCCAAGAATTAAAAGGAAGTAGAAGACCTAGCCCTTGTTATGAGAATGAAGAAGGAAAGCAAGAAAGAACCAAGTCAAGGTAAGGACGATTTGAGTAATGTGAAATGTTTTAGGGGTCACCAAAAGGGACACCATGCCAAAAAATGTCTAGAGAAGAAGAAAAGAAATGAAAACCATAAACATGTTGCATGGAACACAATTATTATAGGAGTGGATGAGTATCATCCCAACTTGAGACCACTTTCTCCATGGTATCTTGTTTATGTTCCAACATTGTGTCAAGTGTTGGGTGGCATGCAATCAATGGGGAATCAAGACATGTGAATTATTATACGACACTCTTCAATATGCCTCAGTACCAATAGGGAGGAATGAAAGTGGACTTGGGTGATGTTTCCACACGTCCTATGAAAGGAATGGGTACCATTTCCTTCCCAATTCCACTATGGGATGTTATTGATTTGAATGATATTTTATTTGTTCTTGGTTTGAAGAAAATACTTCTTTCAATTACTAGTACAATAGATTTTGTAATAGAGGTGGATTTGAAGAACAAAAATGCATTATCTATGATTATAGTCTTGTTGCAGCTGCAAATTTTCTCCCAAATTTTTTAAAATTTTGGACCCTCCTTTTAATTTTTATCTTGCCTAAAATTGTTTGGATTCATGAACTTTGTTTTTGTTTTCCCTCTGCTACAAGTTTAATTTTTTTGAGGTCAACTGTTTTCATGCTTTTTGGAAAATTGCTTGTGTCTGCAACTGCTTTGGGTTGTGGAGTTTAAAGTTTGATTTGAAAATGTTGTCCTTTGATATGAATGATTTCTTTCATTGATATCAGAAGTCTATTTCTTGTTTTCGCCACTGTTTCGGAGGTGAAACAAACTTTTTTCATCGTTGCCCAGCCGAAAGTCTTTTGGAACTTAACATTTTTAGTTTGGTTGTTCGGAGGTCATTTAAACAATGAATCGGGGCCGTAGTTCTCTACATAGCCACCGTTGCGGAAACAAAATAATGAACTTCCCAATGGACAGTTTTATTTCCACCGATGCTCCTTTACCTGTTTTGTTTTCTTCAGACTATCGACATTTTATCATGATCGGAGCATCAGTCTTCTATATCACTGTCGTTTCAGAGGACAGATAAAGAATGGGTCGATGGTTAGTTTTTATTTCACCAATTACGTGACTTTATTGGTTCAAACTTTGCTTGCAATAACCTTTTATTTTCGCCCTCGGAGTGGTTTATGACTTTGATCGAAAGCTGTAGTCTATTTGATTCCCACACTTGCGGCTCTAGAGCGGACTAACCATCCGACATGGTTTGTTCTGATTTTCGCCTTTGTTTTCTATTATTGCGGAACCCTTAGGTTGTATGGCTCACGCCATTGCAGCTGCATAGTACGCTATCTATCCAACGGTTAGTTGGTCCATGTGCCAACGCGATACGGTTTAGTCCTCCGAGCCTCTGATCGCCAATGTTCTCAGGTGGTCGCGGAGCCTTTAGTTTGTTCATCGCCCACCATTACAGCTTCTCTTTGAACTGATTGTCCGATCCTATAGCTGTTCCGCTCGTCGATGGTTTGCTTTGGTTTTCGCTGATATGTTTTATTTGCCACGAAAGCCGTAGTTCTTTTGTCTTTCGCCGTTGCGGATCCATAATGCACTAACCATCCGACTTATAGAGTTGTCGACCGCCGATGTTTTATGTTGACTACGGAACCCTTAGCGGATGCAGTTTCCACCATTGCGGCATTTTAGTGAACTAATCACTCGACATTTATGTCGTTCCGTTCGTTGATGAGGATATTTTTTTCGCCCGATGCTATAGTATTTAGTCTTTCCGATGCCAATAGACTTAGTAGTCTCACGAAACTCGTTGTCTGTTTGAAGCCTGCCGTTGCAGCTGTGAATAAGACTATCCTGCCGATGCTTTAGTGATTTTTCCCGCCTGTTCTGTGTGTGTTTTCACCCTATCTTATGGGCGACGGAGGTTTCAGATTTGTATCATTTTAAGGTTTTCACGACGAGAGCACAATACAGGGCCTCATTTTGATGATCAGTTTTATTGTTAGTATGGTTTACGTTTGTTGAAAAGATGCAGTCTGAATTAATGATGAATTTTTGTTTTAACTGCAGATGGACTTGGAAGATTCTTCAGACCTCAGTTTGATGATTACTGCTGCAAAGAAGACATAGCTGAAGGACAAAGCAGAAGGGAGTTGGCTGAAGAAAGAAAAAGTAAGAAGCAAAGGTGTTGCTAAAAAATAAGAGAGTGAAGATCTAAGAACAACAGGATTTTAAAAGGACCAATGGATTACTAAGCAGAATTGATAGCAACAGAGGACCAGGCTTGGAAATGGCTCATCAGTTACCAAGCCGGTCCCTTTTTACAAAGTGCTTGTAAATATTAATCTAGAATGTAACGTATTGTATGAATCATGAGCACTCACAAAGGACAAAATTGTAAGATTAAACAGTTGGGGCAACCCCAAAGGTCACCCGAGGGGGAAACCCAAAGGTTTTGTTGTTTGTATAAATATAGGAGAATTAGAGGGAATAGGGGACTTTTTCCCAGAAATATTTGTGAGAATATGATGTAAGACAAACTATTTCCTTTTTCATAAATAAATTACAAGTTTCATGTTGGAGAAAGCTTTGTGGAATTTCTCAAATGCTGTGCCATGGATTTGTTGAATGTGAACTATTTCATTTTCAGTATTGTGTCCATGAACTGTGAGATCGTTCTAACTCTTTGAACCTATGTTCTTGTATGAATGCTTTCTAGTTTATTCTATGAATTTTCCACTATGAGTAATGAATGTTGTTCATAAAAAATTGGCTATCTGGTTGTTCAAATATCTTTAAATGTTCATGTGTTTTGAAAGAAGTATCAGCAATCTGTGATTTTTCTTAATTCATGTGCAAAACACTTTACTCATTAATGAATGATAATATTGCTCTCTAGGGATAGGTTAGATAGTTAGTTTTAGTTTTTCTTGTTGTGTGTGATTTATATGCGAGAGAGTTTAAGATGAGAGGTAAGAACCTACGCATCACATTGTGACCACTCCTCGTATTCTCTATCAATCTGCATTCTTAGATAGGCACTTGCATTTCATATTTTAATATAAAACTAAAACATACATGGTGGACTGGGCCACAACCAGTAAAATCTTTTTTATTTTGTTACTTGACCTACGGTAGCCAGACCGTAAACCGGACTAATTCCCCATACCAAACAGTAACGGGCTAGTTGGGAATGTTTACTGGGGAGAATCCCTTGCTTTTGTTGCCTACAATTTTTCAGGCCTCAACAGTTTTGGCGCTAGAAGGAGGGCCTCCAGTGTATGGCTGGTCAAGGAAACCCATTTCCTCGAAATTACTCAACCGGTAACAGTTCTGAGAGAAGTTTGTTTCCCAATCCAATTCCTGAAGAGAAGGGTAAAGAGCATTTGTATTCTGTCAATAACGAAGTAGTGAAAGATTTGAGAAGACATACTATGGCATATTTGAAGAAGATTGGAGGATTACCGATCATCCCTGACTTACCCAGAAGAGAATATAAAAAGAAAGACTGCCCTATATTGGAAGACTTAGTGTTGGTTGGAGATTTGGAAGAACTTGTAGAAACAACCTTACATGAAGTTGTACAGCCTTTGAATCAAGTAGGCCTAGATACACCTTACGGTTCACCTATTAATACTCCTATCCAGCCACCCAACCCACCAAATCCACCACCTGCTTGGAAGCCCAGGTCACCTCTAAACCTGGTACCTCCTTTGCATGACTTACCTCAGGATTTTGAGAAAATGTTGCCTAAGTTTGATCCCAGTGAAAATATTTTAGTAGATGATCATTTGCAAAGCTTCTACTTGGCTATAGAAGGGCTAAGGGCTGGAGAACATGAAGATGTAGTTTGCATATTGTTTCCACATACCCTGAAAGGAGCAGCAACCTCTTGGTATTTTGCTCTGCCTACAAACTCAATCCCATACTGGGACACTTTTGAAAGGATATTCAGAAATAAATGTGCAACCCAGAAAACACATGCAGCTCTAATGAAAGGGTTATGGGCTTTGAAGAAAGAAAGAAAAGAAAAAGTGCATAGTTTCACCCAAAGGTTTGCTACTTATCTTAAGAATTATTCTGCAACTGATAAGCCTTCTGATAAATTCCTGATCGAATACTATACTTCAGCTTTAGGGCCTGACTTGGCCATGTTTTCCAAGATGCAAGTTAACCTACGTTGTTAGAAACTTATGAAGAAGCTGAGAGAGTAGAAGCTGAAAGAGAGAGCATAGAATATTATCCTAAGCAGTTGGGAGAAAAAAAAATTGGTAAGAAAGCCTTATTATTTACTAAGCCTAAGGAGGAGCAGTCACATGACTTTGAAGGAATGGTGAAGATGATGCAGAAGCTCTCCAACATAATAATAGATTTGGAGAAAGAAAAGCAAGCTCAGAAGTCTTATAAGCCTTACTATAAGAGGAGAGAAGACAACAATCAATCTAAACCTCCTCCACACAGTCCTGCATCAATGAACTTAACAAAGGTGGGTATGGATAACTTTTGCACCTTTCATCAACAACCCCATTCTGAGAAAAATTTCCCTCAATGGATAAATTCAATGACATTAGTAATGAATCAACTATTGGATTCTAAACTAACAGAAGCTGATGATGAGGAGGAAAAGGGTAATAAATCCACAGATAAACAAGAAGATAATGCTCTGGTTTTATGGGACCGTGTTTCACTTTTTGACATAGAAGATGAAAATTCACTGAAACAGGAAGAAATATCTGAAACAACAAGAAGTCAAGGTTTGGTAAGTAAAGACAACTCAATACTTCCAAAGATTAAGAAATTTTGGGAGAAGATGAAGAGAATACAGAAGAACAACATAGATGATGAAATACCTAAACTTGCCATTAGCAGTCAAGATCCGAAACAAATCAACATTGAAGACAAAGTGGGTAATGTCAAAGAAGATCTCAAAGAACCTGAAGGACCAGAGGAATAACTTCCCACCAACAACCAACCTATAGAAGAAATTGTTGAAGCAAGTGTGGGAGGTAAGACTAGGTTTAAAACCCCACCATTCCTCCTGACTCTTGAGATTTTAAACCATAATGTGCACAATTGTTTAGTAGACTCAGGGTCATCTGTCAATGTTATGCCACTTGCAGTCTGCAAAAATATTAATGGACGACCTAAACCTACTGACTGACAGGTTACTCAGTTAGACAGAACCAATGTGAGAGTAGTCGGAGAAATGGAAGATGTGATGATTCACTTATCTGCAAATAAAAAGATATGTCAGTACATTGATATTGCAGTAGCAGACATACCTGATGGCTATGGACTTATTTTGAATCGAGATTGGTCGGCAAGACTAAATGGGTATTTTGCTTCAGATTGGTCACACTTGTGGTTGCCTCAGAAGGGAACTCCAAACCAGATTAAAATATTAAGAGAGCCCCACATGAAGCACAATGTTACACAATTGGAAGAAAAAAATGAACGAGTGAATTCTGTGTAGGGAAATCATCTAATTGAGCTAGAACCGGGAAACTACCAAGTAAAAGAAGCTAGCAGTATATCAGACACCTAGCCCGATCTCCTTTGATTTTCACGGGCTGATGAGATTGATTGTAAAATAGCAGATGTAGTTTTTTATTTAAGTACAGTAGAATTAGATAATGGTTATGTAGTTTTCATTTTGTAGTCAAGCCTATCCCCTTAACTTACAAATTGCTAGATTTATAGGGGTGGGAAGAGGACTGAACAGTTAGTGGTTTAGTTCTCAAATTTTATTTTTTATTTGTCTTGAATTTTATTTCTTGAATTATCTTGTACATAAATAAATTGATTTGGTTAATTATTTTTGGTTTACTTTATTTCTGTTTGTTTTTAGTTTAGATTTTGATTGATTTCAATAAAAAGAGGCAAACTTTTGGTTGCATGGAGAGCATCTGAATTCTGGATTAACTGAAATCCTTCATTATAAGACTGCGTACTATTGTTTTATCTAAAAGAATTTCTTCTAGTTTAACTGTTTTCCTGCATGGCTATGAACACATTGAAGTCCTACTTAATCCTTGTAAAATAACTCAGGATCAAAAAGTATGGAATATTATTTCGAGGCTCCATCCATCTCACATTTAAAAGGTCCTAGGGAGTGACAACAAAAGACCCATGGAAAGGAAGCAAGGTAAATAGTATATTATATATAAATAATCCCATGCCAAGAATTGAAAGCCAAAAGGAAAATAAGAGTCAAAATTCTCCTAAGAAAGCAATATGTATCAATACAAAATACTAAATCATATGAGTACAAAGTTGCCAAATTTATTCTCCGTCCGTGAGCTGAAAATTAAATACATCTCTCACACAAAAGGACACTATGGATAGAGGAGGCTGAATAAAAAATAAAAAATAAAGGCATGCAGGAGGACTCATAAAGGAAAAAAAAGTCCAAGAGCACAAAAAGTGCAAAATGGCATGGGAATGAGGAACAAATGAATAATTATGTTTACCATATGTTACAATCATGTGGTGTCCAAGCTGGAAGCTACCCGAAGACAGAGGTAATAACGAAACTCATATTCCTAGCGTCAAAAGTACATATATTTGCCTGGTGTCACTTTAGAATTTACAAAGCTATTTTTTGTTGGAAGAATACTAAACAAACGGTGCAATAGAAGTAGGTGGATAGAGCACTTGGGTTTTATAATCAAGGAGTATTTTGGACATTTAGCCTACAATTGGTGAGATTTACACTTAGGCCTCATTGAGGAAGAGGAGTAAATTTCTTAAGGACAATTATAATATTGGTTGGGGATAACCTTGGGTGTCTATTTTGTCACTTTTTGAACCTATTAACCTCCTGAAACCAATTCCTTTTGGCCTATTTTTTACACCATTTGCTCACAAATCAACATTGTTTTCCTAGTCTCTTGCACATATAAATAAAAGTATGATAAATTATTCTTTATAAATATTTTTTAGTTTATTTACATTAATTTCAACTAATAGTTGGATTACTATAAATTGAATAGAGATTGCATAGATTAAGGACATCACACTTCACATGTATTCACTACTTCATAAGGCCTTGAGCATAAAAATTCCAACACAAGGTTCAAACATATAGTCTACATAATTATTACATTTCTATAAGTAGTATCAATGCATATATGGTATGAAGGGAATCATACCCTTCCAACCAGCTATCCTAATATATATATATATATATATATATATATATATGGCATTTAATATAAATTTGTGAAGTACCTAAGTTGGGTGTAGTTCTAGAAGTAGCCTTGTGTAACTAATTGTAAGTATATGGGGTCTTTTAATTAAACGGTTTTAAGATAGAATCCCAAACACTATAAAGGATGGCCTATACTCATTGGAGGGGGGTAGATTATGCATTAGTGTTATCTCTATATTCATTTTCAAGTGCAATGCAGAGACAACTTCATAAACTCTAGAACTTCACAATTAATATATCAATGAAGAGACGTAAACAAGTTTCTATTAAACATTAAATAAGATGAAGTCCAGTTCCATACCATACCATGCCATCATGATTGTGAACAACATGAATAATTCGATTGGAAGGATCCTTCCAGAAGCATCTTGGAAGCAATGAGATTTTCCATCCCATGCCAACCTTATTCAATGAGTAAACATTGTGAGTTTGAATTTTCCTTACCTAGTAGAATGTCATGACATTAATTGAAATATAGATGGCATCTTGAACATATATAAAATAGGAAAGACATATCATTGTGAATATATAAAACATAAAGAAATGAAATTAAGGCATGCAAGAAGGTATTCTAAAACAATC
The DNA here is from genome assembly GCA_001517045.1 of Pseudotsuga menziesii. Classification (NCBI taxonomy): domain Eukaryota; kingdom Viridiplantae; phylum Streptophyta; class Pinopsida; order Pinales; family Pinaceae; genus Pseudotsuga; species Pseudotsuga menziesii. The sequence continues at coordinate 358,985 of LPNX011026866.1, read as the reverse complement.
CCATCTTTGCAATAATTTATGCAAATCACAATTCTGCAATGATATGAAGGAAAACACAACCACTAAAAATAGATCTTGCCAAGCCAATTAATTTTGACCATTCATATGCCCCTATGATTTGTATAGATCATCTTGAGTATAAATTTTTATGGAGCATATATTTCATGGAGTATAAATTAAGTTCTTGCATATATTTTTAAATCAGAATTTCATGGAGAACGTTCTGGAATGCACCAATCTCCTTCATAGCAATGTCTTGTTGGAGAGTAAAAGATTGAAATTGTACTATTTAGGTTTTAACAGTTTGGTGACTGAGAATACCAAGGTTGAGGAGATATTTATTGTACTTTCTGAGTGTTAATGGTCTCATAATGTAAGATGACATGAAATTGGAGATCCGATTTTAAGCATATTCATAAGCCAATGCATATGTGATGTATAAGCATAGCCAGGAAAGTAACCCTCAGAAAGTTGTTAAAGGTGCACATGGAAATTCGAGGGAAGGTTAATGTAGACAGTGTACTTAGACAAATAAGGTGAGACCTTTGGTCATTCATAAGTGAAATTCTAGGTCATTAAATAGACTAAATTTAAAAGCTTGTTTGTTGAACAACCGAGTCATTAGGTAGTTTGTTGGATCATTATTTTTCGTTCCTTGGTTATTTCTAATGCATTCCTGTGAATCTGAGTAGGTAATGGAGACTGTTAGGTTCCATCCAACTGGTATTTACATCCAATGTTGTATATATTCTTGGTGCTAAACACAATCCCTTTGTTTCAATATATCATAGAAGCCAAAGTATACACATGTAATGTCAATTGTACATTTACAACATTCACCAAATCACCATCATTCATTAGTTTCCTTGTCATCAATACCATTTGCAGCAACATCAAAACGAGGATATCCTATTGGAGTTTGAGGCAGGAAAAATCCAAAGTAGTAAACAAATTGTGTTTTCTACTTTCAAATCATTCCTTTATCTCATCAAGCTATATTTTTTGGATTATTTCTGAATATTTCTACTTCAATATGACATATGGGTCATGGAATATTTGTTTTTAAAATTTGCAGCTGAATATTCCTAATAAGAATTGCATTTATTACCAGGATCACTTGCAAATGACTGTGTATACAATAATAAAATGTTGAACTGTTCCAACATATAAGATATAACAAAACGTATAAAAGGAGACTTGGGAAAATTCATTTTGCATTTGTAGCCAATGTTGATCCTTTGATATGTGATTTCTATGAGGCTATTATCACAGATTTAAATCTTGAAAGGGTAATATTTCGATCTGATCATCTATGTGCATAATTGTTTTGAAAGGTCCCATAATTTTCACAAACATGAACTGCAGTCCAGTTTGTTCATTTTTTTGTGATCTTGAATTGTGTTTTTCTTCTTCTTCTTTGTATTTGATTTGGCAGTGTTGCATCACTCGTAGTGTTTATAAGACATGAAATTCAAGCAGCATGAAATGACAGTTAGAAAATTGGTTTTTCATTTACTGGTGTTTTACGATAAATGCATTCAATAGTGATTCTCCCTTTTCATGAATCGGACTAAAGAATACTTTGCAATGTGTGTACTATAATAGAATGGAATGCTAACAATTATTCTTAACTGATTTTTGTTGTAACTAAGAAGACTTGTGCATCATGGGAGTCTTGTATACAATTTATATAGATGAGTTACTCATTATATCTAAAATCATTTTGAGTCATTTTTCTTGGATACCATGCAGGATCTACCACGAACTTTCCCTTCACATCTTTGGTTGGATACTCCAGAGGAACATGAATCTCTGCGAAGGGTGCTTGTTGGATACTCTTTCTGTGATCCCCAAGTTGGTTATTTCCAAGTAAGACTCAGTATTCAATAGCTCATCTAATTTCATTTTTCGTTTCCAGTTGTGTTATGCAGGATTCCTTTCCAATTGAAAAACTCTTGTTAGTTGTGCTTTCATTATGGATTTATTGTGCATATTGGTTACAAGATATGTTGATCAAGTGAAAATTATTGTTTGCAAAACAAGGCTTAAATTATATGGTTGTGTTGTTATTGCTTGTCATGAAAAATAAGGAGGATGCATTTTGGATGTTGGTTTTTCTCTTGGAGAATGTTTTGGTCGGTGATTGCTATAAACAAAACTTGACTGGATGTCATCATGTTGAACAAAGGGTATTTAGAGATCTCCTAGAAAAAAAAATACATAGGTAAAGCTTATATACATTTCCTTCACTGTTTCAGGAATGATATTAAATTATTAATATATTTACTAATTGTACTTCAGCATATCATTGAATTTTTGTTTTCAGATAGTAGAATTGTTGCACATTTAGAGCAACTGGAATTTGATGTCTCTCTTGTGGTAATAGAGTGGTTTCTTTGTCTCTTTGCAAAGAGATTTCCATATGAAGTAAGCATCAAAATTCCATTTAAAAGGTTTTGTAATTGGATGATCCAACTTATTTAAACCTATTTTTCATGGGATCTCTCCCCACCCCCTCGCTCTCGCTCCTGAAGCTTGCTTGAAGGTGAGAAAAATACGTAGCCAATAACACACAAATTTTGCAGATATTTATGTATAGTGCTCTTGTCAAAGGCTCTCTATGATTTAATATAGAACATCTTTTTCTAATGACATTGCAGTTGAATTCAATTTCTAAAAACAGTGCTAGGCCTAATCATTGGCAGCATGGAGATTAGTAAAATTATTGTTTGTGAGCATCATAGTAGTTTTGTATTCTACACAAATTTAAACCTTAGTTACTCTTCTCTTCGTATGGAAGGTATAATTTGAGAAGATTGGTTCTATGACCACAAATAAAATCACAAAACAACGTAAAAAGAAAGAACCAATAGTCATGGCAGAGTTGGACAAGAGGTAAAGGCGACTTGGTTCCATGGGAAGTAATAACACATTAATATCCATTGATTAGATCTTGAACTGGATACTTACATTGTTGTTTGTGTGCTGATAACTTGGGCGGAATCAAATGATGTCACAAAAGTCATATATGTTTTGTTAACCTGCTTAGAAAGAAGCATTAAAGGCTATTGCAGTATATGTGACAAAGATGGGGTGGGCATATTTTGATCACCGAGTGATGAAATCATGCTAATTCCCCAATATGATTGTTGCAGTGTATTGAGAGGTTTGGATTACTTTCATTGTTACAATTTTTAACAATCATTTAACAATGATGAGATGCAATTATGTCTATGTTATTGCTTTTTCTATTTATTTAAAGGTTATAAACATGCTTACCTTGTTACAAATTGCAAGGCATGCTAAGTCGGGAAGTTACTTATCCTGAGCTCAAATAAAGTCATTTTTCTGTGCTCAGGTAAGGTGTGATATAATAAATGGGATGGCTCTCTTTTTCAAGTGTGACAACCTTAATCTTTATTTTATTTTGATAAGATTAAAACTTATTGTGGGATTATATTACTTGAAGTTCTTGACCAGGGAAATGGTTTAATACCATTAAATGAATGAAGACATTTGAAGTTCTCTCAAGCCAATTGATCTATTGGACCTTTCCTGGGAATGCCTTTACGTGATTATTAAGATAAAGTGTTTCTATGTATTAGGTTATTATAAGTTTTGTGAGAAACCATTAATTCCTCATCTTAGTGGATTCCAGGCGCCCCAAACCTGCATTAAACATGTTCAATAATCATTCTAAACATCTGTATCAAAATAATAACACCTACAATGTAACACCCCGGTTTTGACCCCCGTTTGCATGATGTATATAATGTAATTGATCGTGGTGAGGAGCTAAAGGAAAAAGCCCCACCATCGATTTGTGTGTGTATGCTTCGGCAATGGGTATAGTTGCCAATGGTATGTCGTGCTATCCGGCACCTTATAATTTGACATCATGTAAACACGCACATCAAATAAAATAAGCCACAACCAGCTACGGCAGTGCAACGTTGAATGAAAAGGGCATGGTTCCAAAGGATAAGGGGTGGGGGATGTCAAACCTTGGTTATGGGGGGGAAACCCATGTGTTACCACCTTGTGTGTTTTTCACCTTCCTTGTTTTGTTTTGCCACCTTTCCTTGTCAACCTCTTCAATGTTTCAGCTGGTGGTTGAGGAGTTATGGCTGCTGGTGGTTGAGGCAGTTGTGCCTTTTGGGGAGTGGGGTGGCAGGACTGTCAGTCCTTTGCCCATGCACCCACTCCACCCATGACTGCATTGAATTCATTCTCATCACTCCCGCGGACCTTCCATTCACTCCACCGTCGTTCTCTCCAGGGTCGGTTTGTTCCTCATGTTGGTGGGTTGATTCACGCGCACAAGCTGGGATCCTCACGCAGAGAGGCATTCTCGCCACTGTCTGTTCGTCTCCCTCACGCACCAGTCGCAGCTCTTCTTGGTTGTGCATGCAGCAAGTAGGTGAAACGGCCTCAAGGGGCCCGATTTCTGCTGGTATGTGAATGACTATGGCTTTAATCCACGTTTTCTGCTTGATATTGGTTTAACCCCTCGATTTGGGTTGTTGTTGTGTTTTCCCACAATGTTTGGGGACTGTTGAGAGTCTGATTTCTGTTTCCACTTCGGACTGTGCATGTGTGTTCATCCATGCTCTGTCTGGGCTGTGTATTTTCCTTTACGCACAGACTATCTGAAGTCGTCTTCCCATGTTGTGAGCGGTGCTCACTGATTACGTTGTGGGGCTGTTGTTTTCCCCATACCGTGAGCTGTGTGGTGGTGTTACGTTCAAGGCTGCTGCGGATTGTTGGAGTTTGTCTTTTTCCCTGTTTTTGGACTGTGGATTGCTGCCATCATTCATCGTGTGTTTGTGGCTGCCGAAGTACCCTGGTTTTCGGTTGCAGCTGAGTTGTTTTGGCCACATTAGGGCCAAGAACAACTCGGGGTTTCCTTGTAGGCTTGAGCTGTTTCTCACCTTTCATTTGGGACTGTCACCGGTTGTCTTTTCCTTCTTCATAGGGCTGTGAAGGGATTGTTTTTCTATGAGTAAGCAGTGGTTGGTCTTCGAACTGTGCTGGCTTGGCTAATTGTTGATGGCCTGTTAAACCCAGCGGTGTTGGTTTGGCTGATTGTGTCCCCTTGGCTATGTGTAAGCCTGCAATTGACCCTTAGTCCTTGAGGAATCATGCCCAGCTCGGGGGTGGCAGCGTTGTTGAGAGATTGATGAGCACGCTGGCCTATGGTTGGGTGGAACGTTGCAGCAACGTAGCTGGTTGCGGGGCGACTTCTTCATCAAAAGATAAGTGCTGCTGGTTACTTCATCTTTGCAACTATATTGATGTTTAATGAATTATGATAAATATGTTGAATGTTGGTTTATGTATATGTCTGCTTCCGTTGTATGTTGATGAACTGTGCATCTTTGTAAGATGGATTATGCACCTATGCATCCTGTTATGCATTGTGATTAAGCTTTTAATTTCAACATTGTATGCTTCACGGTTTGTTCATGGGGTTGTTTGCCCGTATTCTTGGTGTTCGTCGTGTCCTCTTCGCCGGTCAGAGGGTCGGGGACGTGACAGAATGGTATCAGAGCGAAGGTTGCAGCAGTGGGCCTCTATGGGCCATGAAGGATGCAGTGACAGAAGGTAGAATTACCTTCTATGTTCAGCAGAACAGCAGCAATCAGGAATTTGATGGCAGCAAATTTCAAAAATTTGCCTAAAGTGTTTGAATAGTGGTTCATCGGAGCACTAAGTGGAAAAGAATTTCGATGTGGCGGAAGGATTAGCAGAATTGACTTTCGTTGTGGCGGAAGTGTTAGCGGAATTGATTTCCACTATGGCGGAAGGATTTGGCGTTTCACAGTCTGCCGTTGCGGCAGTCGAAGGGATTAAACCGCCGATGCAGCAATGGATCTGATTGCTGACGGAGGGAAATTTCAAGAAAATCGCCTAAGTGTTGACAGTCAGAACACTTAGTGGTTCAGACTTCCGATGTAACGGAAGGGTTAGTGGAAGAGACTTCCGCCATTGCGGAAGCGCGTCCGACGGGAAAGTGGTCCGACCGCCAACATGTGTTATATTCGGTGGAAAGAAGAAAGACAAAATTTTGAAAAATTTGTCTAAGTGTTCCCCAATCGGAACAATTAGCGAAGTGAACTTCCGTCATTGCGGATGGCAAAGCAACTACGCACCCGACGGAAAAGTTCTCCGATCGCCGACGCCGTGAAATAAAGTTCAATATTTTTCTAAGTAAAGAGCGGCCGTTGGAAGAAGTTCATGTTTGGTGTTCCGCCGTTGCGGAAGCCAAAGGCACAAGACTTCCGAAGAGAAAAGAGTTCCGATGCCGGTCAGAGAATTAGTTCATCAATCGAAAGAAGATAGAGGTTTTGTGTTCCGCCGTTGCGGATGGAGAAACGGCTAGGCGTCCGATGAGAAAGACCTCCGACTGCCGATGCCGCAAGAAAATCAAGTCGAAAATTTTTCTAAGTATAGAAGATCATCGGCCAATCGGAAGCAGAAAGTTGTTGAGCGCCCGCCGTTGCGGAAGCCAAAACCACTAGCCTGCCGATGAGGAAAGACTGTCGACGCCAATCGAAAGAGAAAGTGGTTTGTGAGCCGCCGTTGCAGAAGCGAAAGGCACTAACCGGCCGATGTGAAAAGGCTGTTGACACCGTGAAAGAAAGTTTGAAATTTTTCTAAGTAATGATTGGCCGTCGGAAGAAAAAGTGGTTCATGAGCCGCCGTTGCGGAAGTGAAAGCATTAAGTCTTCCGATGAGAAAGACTGCCGACGCCGATGCCAGTCAAAAGTTAGTTCACCAATCGGAAGAGAAAATGGTTTGTGCGCCGCCGTTGCGGAAGCGGAAAGCATTAAGTCTTCTGATGAGAAAGACTGCCGACGCCGATCGGAAGGAGAAAGAAGATCGTGTTCCGCCGTTGTGGCTGCCTAAATGACTAAACCACCCAAAGCACAAGAGCATCCGACAGTCGATTCAGCGGAGGAATTGGTGGTTCCGAGAGCCGATTCTGCGAAACGGATACTTGTTTTGGGAGTCGATTCTTCAGAGGGAAATTTGAGTTTTTCGTGGGATCTTTCAAGTAGATTTTTGACTGTTTATCAGTGGAATTTTGAGTTGTTTTTCAGCTGATTTTCATGGGCTAAAAAGGAGAAAGAGGCAGCAATATTATGTGCCAGATTGCGCAGAAATCCATGATTTACAAAACAAAACAAAAAACAAAAAAAAGTCGTTCTGGAGAAAAGAAAATTCCATGATTTGGGCAAATTAGTAAAACCCAAAATTCATAAAAGATGAATGGTGCAACGGAAGTGAGGTGGCTGAAGTTGGCACCCAGTCCAAATGTAGCTGTGTGTAAAATGCAAAGATTTGGTGAAAAGTCTTCATTTTTAGAAGTGGTGTGGTTTTCACATCCGAGGTCGGAATGAAGCATGTGGATAGGCGTTGGAAAGCTTATCTAGTAGGGAACAAGGATAAGTGGCCCGAATATGAGCATGAAGTAGAAAAGTGCTAATTATGATGGCCGCTATTATCAAATGGACAAATCTGGACAATTGCATGCCCAGGGGCAGCAAAGACTATGAAGTCAACCAACTATTGCGTGGAAAAGGAGTTCCATGCAAGGATGAAAGACTTAAAAAGGGAAGTTTCCTTAAAACCCTGTCTTGCTGATTATAACTACATTTCCCAAGTTTTATGCTTGAAATGTATAAGGATATGTTTTGTATGAACCACTAATGATAATCATTGCTTTGATGTTGGCATTAGTGGGAAAACCAACGATGACATGGACCCGGATGAATGTGTTGTTGATGCTGATGAATGAGACCAACAACCCTATGGAGAAGGGGTAAAGCAACAAGTCTAGGATAAAAGTTGGTGAGCCAATTCTGTAATCTCCTGCAAAGGACCAACCAAATTGGTCATGTCAAGGGCGTAAGTAAGACCCATGCAGGTAAGAGTTTGTTTATGACAAATTCCATGGATTGGTACAGGTAAGAGACCTCATACCATGTGAATATTGGAATGTAGAAAGGTGTCATGTCTATATACGTTGATGACATTAATTATAGTAATGCATCCTATATGAGGTAGTTATGGTTAGTCCATGCATGGTATGCTGAATGCATAGTATTCCTGAATCAATGCAAGGTAGCATTGAATGGGTATGCAATAAAAATATTTTATGAATCTTGTTGTTATGCATTGAGATGAATGCATGTGATATTATGAAGAACTAATGGCTGAAATGATGAATTGATCACAATTCAGGAACCATTTCAAGGCTGTTATGAATGCAGGATAGTCATGATCAATTGACTACCAGAAATGCTCTATGGGAGAGCAAGGTGGTATAAAGGATACGCTTGTGGAGTAAGGAGTATCTAAACACTTCATTTAATTGCATGAATGCTGTGACTATACCTTGCAATGTTAACATGATAATGATTGCATGAAGTAAATGAGCTTTGATAACACTGATGTGACTAACAGCTGGAAGTATTTGAATTTTATAAATTCTGAAAATGCTTCAGTGATGGTTGTAGCAATGAAAAGGTTATATGCATCCGGACTTACCAAGTGTTTGATTGATTGAAGCTCATGTTTCAGGTAGATTATTTCGAGCATGGCATTGAGAGGTAAGACCCTGACCAGTGCCAGAATATACCATGTGAAAAAGCTTATTAAATTTGAATTGTGAATTTCAAATTTAAGAAATTGCTGACAACTACTAGTCACTACTAGCTTGCATAAGCTTGTGTTTGGATGTTTGAAGCTTGTGTTTGGATGTTTCATGTAGATTATTTCGAGCATGGAAGTGAGAGGTAAGATCCTGACCAATGCCAGAATCTACCATATGATATGCATAATAGGTTGTTAAAATTCGAATTGTGAATTTCGGATTTGAGAAATTGCTGACAACCACTAGCCACTGTTGGCTTGCATAAGATTGTGTTTGGTTGATTGAAACTCATGTTTCAGGTAGATTATTCGAGCATGGCAGTGAGAGATAAGACCCTGACCAATGCTAGAATCTACCATTTATGAGAAGAAGTCTCATGGTTGTGAAAGTAGTTGGCATGCATGATGGGTTGTTAAATTTGAATTGTGAATTTCGAATTTAAGAAATTGTTGACGACTACTAATCATTGTTGGCTTGTATGAGATTGTGTCAGGAGGGACACATGGTAAGTGGGTATTTATGTTATAATAGTAAGCATAGAATTATAATGGGCATAGTAGTGCTGCTTACAAGAAACCCACAATTGAGCAAGTCAATTTCTGTAGTAGATAGAATTGCAAATTCTTATTGAATTTGATTGCTAATGTCATTGCTTGGTTATGGAACGATCAATTTGGATTGTAGTATCAGGTAATGATTGACTGTTTGTCTATTTGATGAATGTGTCAGGGGTACACACTGCAGGAAGACCATGTGTGATGGCCTGCAGAAGCCAAACTTCATGGGAAGGTTTTCCCTTATCTTGGAAAGGGGTTTCGGGTGAAACGCCATTGGACATTTTGAAAACGTCTCATCTGCACTGCATGTTTGGTAATAACATGAGTGAGATGGTATGGGTTATGTCGGTAATACATGTGTGAATGTGAAATGTAAAAGGAGTTGGGATGGATAACTGAGGGACTATTAACTCAGGGAAGGAGCCTCCATTCCTCCTTAACAAAGGCATACTGCGACGGCAAATGGATAAGTGTTCTGTGACCCTTGCTATGAATATGCATGTTTAATTATTAAATTCCATATGCAGAACATGTTTTGATTTAATATCCATTATGACCGATTGGGCCTACATGGCACACACCGGGAATGGGTGCACACTTTTCCAATGTTGGATCATGAAAGGGTTTTCAATATTGATTACACTCTAGGGAGTGGACGCACTCCTGGTGTCTCAATACTTGATAGTGAATGATATGAAATGTGATTACGGTTTTTACAGTAATAACGCTGATGAGTTTGCTTGTATTGCTTGTGTTGCTTGTGTTGACAGGTTAAGGGTAAAGGTAATGGTAAACGGGTGTTGCGAGGGGTTGCGGAGTAAGGGTTATTGTTGATATAAGTGTGTGTTGGTATAAGTGTATGTTGGGTTGTTATATGCCTGAACGATCCATAGTAGATTCTAGACCCGGAAATGGTCATGATAAAGTTCCAAGCCCAGTTGACATGAGGATGTACTGGCTGGACATTAATTATTTGATGTTGCGGAGTAGCCAGCGTGCTGACCTAACATCTAAAGTCCATAGGCGATCCCAAGGCTTGCAAGGCGAAGCAGGATCCTGTGGACGAACGAGGAAACTCACAATACAGATAAGTATTGAATTGTTTTGCTTATGAATATGCATGTGTATGTGATTGGTTATGATGTTTTATCTCTAGAACAAGATAAAACTAATGAGAATAAACTAAACATGTGAATTCATTCAATGTTTGAATATAGGTGTCATTGGAAGTGAGGAATATGAGAGCATCCTAGGGGTGCATGTGGACATGTGACTGTCCTGGAAAGCTCAGGTTGAGCGGTAATGAAAAAGGTGCTAGTAAGACGGGGGAGTCCTAGCAGCCGAGACAAACCATGTGGAGAGACTCCATGGTTTAGAGGTCTGGAATAGACCAAAGATACTAAGTGTCATGACCAAGAAGGATTGGTCCAGCATTCACGGTGAAGTGAAAGAGGCTGAGAGCATGAAAAGCCACAGTGATGGTGTGGGTTCCAGGATGGAACAAAATAAAGAGGGGAAAAACTCTTACTGCTCTCTCTTGCCTTTTGATTATATATATATATATACATATACATTTATGCATTGTGAAAACAAAGGATTGTTTAATGCATGTATGATTGAAATGAATTGTGTGTATTTGCTTACAGTAAATTGTGAATGCTGGAATGGTTAATTCCCTGCCCAAGAATGGACATGAATGAGCTCGTGTGCCTGTTGGGAAGGCATGAAAAATATGAAAGTCTCCTTGATGAGGCTTGGACTGTCATGCCAATTGGGTAATTAACTAACTGATTTTAATGTCTATATTATGCTTGGTCTGATAAAATTTCAATGGTGCATTTCACAGGTGAGAAAAGTGAAACCAGGTGGTGCACATTGAATATGGCAATAGATCAAAAGTTGTTGGACTTAGCTGGAAGTCTCCTTCAAATGATTGCCAAGACCCAAGAGAACCTTGGGGAGATGCTCAAGATACAGAAAAGGCAGAATGAAATGAACAACCAGATTTTGCAAGACTCTATTGGTTTGCAAAGAGAGGTGAAAATCCTTCTGGGAACAATCGACAAGGGAAAGGAAGGTGGATCAGCAATGGGACGATTGTCCAAGCGACTCGATAGGAAACGGTCCAGGCATGAAGACTCAAAGGAAACTGAGCAGGTAAAGATGAAGCAGCCAGTGAGATGCTGGAGATGCGGAGGACATCATTTACTCCGGGACTGCCCAATGAGGGAACATGATGAGGGCAATAGCCGCAAAGTTCCTAGACTTCGGGATCAGCTGGAAGCTGAGAACTAGTAGGACAAGCCAGTGGAAGCCCAGGGGATTGGTCGTGAACATTCAAATTAAATGATTGAACGTGGGACAGATCTGCAAAATTTTGAAATTTTGATGTGCAATTGTATATGTATTGTATATATGTAATGGAACACCGAGGATGATGTTATTCCAAGGGGGAGGGGAATGTAACACCCCGGTTTTGACCCCCATTTGCATGATGTATATAATGTAATTAATCGTTGTGAGGAGTTAAAGGCAAAAGCCCCACCATCGATTTGTGTGTGTATGCTTCGGCAATGGGTATAGTTGCCGATGGTATGTCGTGCTATCCGGCACCTTATAATTTGACATCATGTAAACACGCACATCAAATAAAATAAGCCAAAACCAGCTACGGTAGTGCAACGTTGAATGAAAAGGGCATGGTTCCAAAGGATAAGGGGTGGGGGATGTCAAACCTTGGTTATGGAGGGAAAACCCATGTGTTACCACCTTGTGTGTTTGTCACCTTCCTTGTTTTGTTTTGCCACCTTTCCTTGTCAACCTCTTCAATGTTTCAGCTGGTGGTTGAGGAGTTATGGCTGCTGGTGGTTGAGGCAATTATGGTTTTTGGGGAGTGGGGTGGCAGGACTGTCAGTCCTTTTCCCATGCACCCACTCCACCCATGACTTCATTGAATTCGCTCTCATCACTCCCACAGGCCTTCCATTCACTCCACCGCTATTCTCTCCAGGGTCGGTTCGTTCCTCACGTTGGTGGGTTGATTCACGCACACAGGTTGGGATCCTCACGCAGAGAGGCATTCTCGCCACTGTCTGTTCATCTCCCTCACGCACCAGTCGCGGCTCTTCTTGGTTGTGCATGCAGCGAGTAGGTGAAACGGCCTCAAGGGGCCCGATTTCTGCTGGTATGTGAATGACTGTGGATTTAATCCACATTTTCTGCTTGCTATTGGTTTAACCCGCGATTTGGGTTGTTGTTGTGTTTTCCCACAATGTTTGGGGACTGTTGAGAGTCCAATTTTTGTTTCCACTTCAGACTGTGCATGTGTGTTCATCCATGCTCTTTCTGGGTTGTGTCTTTTCCTTTACGCATAGACTATCTGAAGTCGTCTTCCCATGTTGTGAGCGATGCTCACTGATTACGTTGTGGGGCTGTTGTTTTCCCCATACCGTGAGCTGTGTGGTGGTGTTACATTCGAGGCTACTGCTGATTGTTGGAGTTTGTCTTTTTCCCTGTTTTGGGACTGTGTATTGCTGTCATCATTCATCGTGTGTTTGTGGCTGCTGAAGTACCCTGGTTTGGGTTGCAGCTAAGTTGTTTTGGCCACATTAGGGCCAAGAACAACTCGAGGTTTCCTTGTAGGCTTGAGCTGTGTCTCACCTTTCATTTGGGACTGTCACCGGTTGTCTTTGCCTTCTTCATAGGGCTGTGAAGGGATTGTTTTGCTACGAGTAAGCAGTGGTTGGTCTTCGGACTGTGCTGGCTTGGCCAGTTGTTGATGGCCTGTTAAACTCAGCAGTGTTGGTTTGGCTAATTGTGTCCCCTTGGCTATGTGTAAGCCTGCAATTGACCCTTAGTCCTTGAGGAATCATGCCCAGCTTGGGGGTGACAGCATTGCTGAGAGATTGATGAGCACGCTGGCCTATGGTTGGGTCGAACGTTGCAGCGACGTAGCTGGTTGCGGGACGACTTCTTCATTAAAAGATAAGTGCTGCTGGTTACTTCATCTCTGCAACTATATTGATGTTTAATGAATTATGATAATATGTTGAATGCTGGTTTATGTATATGTCTACTTCCGCTGTATGTTGATGAACTGTGCATATTTGTAAGATGGATTATGCATCTATGCATCATGTTATGCATTGTGATTAAGCTTTTAATTTCAACATTGTATGCTTGACGGTTTGTTCATGGGGTTGTTTTCCCGTATGCTTGGTGTTCGTCGTGTCCTCTTCGTCGGTCAGAGGGTCGGGGACGTGACATACAATGTTTATGTTTTTTGTTATTTTGGTTGGTTCTATAAAGCAAGATTGTGTTCTAGGAAAGATTGGTTTGCTCATGAACCTTGCGTAATGCTGTTAAAATATCCCGAGGTATTTCTAAATTATTTGAAAGGAAGGGTTGCGGCTTCCTTTTCATTTAACCTTTGTGTGAGTAATCACTTTTCATATGAAGTTAATCTCTTATTAACAAGCATAAAGTTAAAAAGTGGTTAGGGTTGCAATGGGATTCACTGGTTGGTTGAGCAAGCATAGCGATATTCCCCACCGGGGTTTAATTCCCTCCAAAACGAAGTATGTTGAGACCCTTGAAAGGGATGGAGAGTGTTCCATGGTTGCAGAAGAAGGTCAAGCATGAGCAATGGGAAAATTCCCCGTGGTTGTCAACTTTCTACCTTGGTGTTGAATGGATTTTATGTTAATACTTAAATAAAGTCTTTTCAACTTTCCAAAATAGTATTAGAATTGAGCTACTTTACAAGTAGTTACAATGGTTATTAGGAGACATAGATTTTAAATATTTGTAAACGAAGAAGCTAAAAATACATGTACTTATTGGTAAGCATGATCCATAGGCTTGGTGTTGTTGTTGCATGACTATCATTGCTTGCAAGCATATTTTTGTATTTTGTCTACGTAGATCCTCTTCCATATCTACTTAAAAATCTTGAAATGGCTCCAATTAATTATCCAATAATTGTATAAGAATCCAGATGAAAAATGCATTTTCTTTCTAGCATTCATTGGAGCCAAGGGAATTCTATGGTAAGCTGCATATTGAACTTGGCTTATGTATCAACAATGAGACATAGGGAAGATTGATTAGACTTCTCGAGGAAATATTTGATTTCCAAAAGAAAGAGTAAATCATTGTAGCATCCCTAGATGCCTCCCTTAGCCAATGGGAAGTGCTAACAAGATTTTTTTGCTTCATTAATCATCTATAAGGCTAAATTTGACCCATAACAACATTATAATACGGAGCTAGTTTGAAAGTATGAATTAGTGGCGGTGATAATATTGCACTTTTTGAATGAGTTCATTACCCATTTAATTCAGGGAATTAACAAAATAAAAAACATTCTACAAGAGATAATTATGAATATTTGTCTATAATTAAATCCATGTCCACCAAACTGGTTACCAAGGAGCGATTTACCACCAACTTTAGGAATCAGTTATTTCTTTCACTCCCCCAATCTATAGCATGATACCACCAAGGCTAAAGAATATTTTACGAAACTCAAATATTAGACCAACCTATTGTTCTCATGCTTAGCCAATATGCTCACCACATAGCATGCTTAACTTGCATCCAACTGTTAAACAGCCATGGCACTCTCTTACACTACCCTACATAACATAACATGAGGAATATCTTCCCTTTTTCTGCTCCATTGTGCTTCAAGGATATTCTTCCCTTCCAATTCTCTTCAATGTAGGAAGAAAGAGTCCAACCTTTGGTTGGTTGCTGCATGAGTTATATTTATTAATGGTTCTACCTTCAACTTTGAGCCTCAAACCTGCTCCAAGCTTCCCAATGTCTTGTTAGGGATATAAAGGGATTTTTTTATATAAATTTACATAGTGTCGTCGTATTTCTTGGTTGGTTGATGATTTCCACCCAAAAATCATCAAAATAGATGAAAATTTACAAATTGATCCATTTTGGTTCATCCCAAGACCTCCACCATCTTCTCGTATTTTGTTTTTATATCAACTAGTTAGAAAAAAGTAGAGAAAATATCCTCTTTCTTAGTGTAAGGTGAGTTATTGTTAGATGCCACTCCCAAACCTTTGGGTATTTTTTCCATAGTAATGGGATTTTTAATACCATTATTATATTTTTCCAATCCTCATGTTCCCTTGAATCCTATGTAGTACAAGATGGGAATTATATTTTTATATGTTGGAGTTTTTGTTGGAGCATGTGTTGTGGTTTCTTTAGGGGAAAATGCCTCTTATTGTTGTGATATTTCTATATACTAGAAAGAGGTAACTCCACCCCCACCATTTGTTCCTTTTTCTTCTCTTCATCATCATCTTAATCCTTATCAACCCCTCAGTTGTTATAATATAATTTAGAGAATGTTTCATACTTGGGCATATATCCATAAGGAATAATTTCCACATCTCATCCTCTATCACAGCTCCTTATTCTACTTTGAAGTAATATCCATGTACCTCCTTCCTTTTTAGTTCATTCAGAGTAGTGAAATTTAGCTAATCTCTAGGAATCATAACACCCTTGGGCTTGTAAAAGTTGTAGTATGATGTTACTTCTAGTTCTTTAGGTTTGGGTCTAGGAAAAACTTTGGTGATAAATTTAGCGGGATATACATCTACCTATAGAATGGATTTTACCTCCAATCAATATTTCTTGTTAGCGATTCTCTTCTCTAGACCCTTCTCATGATCATTTGGCTTAAGCTTATACTTTCCATTCTTTGTTCTCATAGTAAAATTTGGACCACACCTCCAAGGCTTTTCTAGAAGGAAGCTCAATTTATCCCAGAATTGGATAGCTTCATTGGCACCCTTTCTTTTTGAGAAATCATATCCCATCATGACACCAAGATAAACTATGTGAATCTTCTTTTTGGACTTCAATAAGTGGAATAAATCAATATCAACCAGATGTCTAACCTATTCTAGTACAAAACATCTTGTGGCAAGGAGATTGGGGATCATGTAGGGGGATTCCAGCTCAACCCCATACATCCTTATTACTCTGGAATCCTCCCATAAGTACTAGTATCATTTCCCATGAACATCACCTAGGTCTAAGTATGGCTTGATAATATCAAGCGTCTTATGAGCGTCTCTACCTATGATGAATGAGAAGCTTGTGAATATTAACTCATTTATGTATTTGAATAGGGAAGACTCTATCTCACCTTTTACAACCCATGGTAGTTATTCAAGACACCTGGTTGGATTATGATCATTGAATTGTCATATCCATAGGTGGGACAGGGTGTGGTTTTGCTAATATATGAACATGTAGACTAGGTAGGATCAGTAGCTTAATACTCTATTAGTTTGGAAATCGGTTAACCATTATATTATATTAATGGCTAGAGTCTCTTCATATCTAATGTGGGGGTTAATATATCATTTAATAAGCCAAATATGGCTATAATTCTTTCATCCACCATGACTTTATCATCTCTCCCTCGGGTCAAGGTAAACATAGAGATGGATTCATGGGCCCAATTAAGAAAATTCATGATATTAAATGGGAGAGGAGGAATCTCATTAGTTACTTGGTTGTATGGAATATTCTTAAATATATCATCCTTTTTCTCATTAGCAATGTTCATATATCTCTTTATATATACTTTGGAGGATAAAACAACGTTGTTTAGGGAGATTCCCAACATGGTGGAAATAGTCCAAGAATGAATCACAAATATTTATATTTGGATGTCTAGAACCATGAAGGATGAGGTGGAATAGGATTGTATTTCTTAGTCCACAAATAAAAAAAAATATGGAACAAGTAGGCTTTTGAGACTCTATGTCATAGAAAATCATAGTTCCAATGGTGAGTCCCCTTGATTCCTTGTACATAATGGCCTTATGATACCCCAATTGGATATGAAGGGTTAATTTCAAATTTTGGGTGGCTATTGCTACGAACTCATCCATGAATGAGGTTAGTGTAGAGGAAGATACATCACTCATTTCTAAGTGACGAACCATGGAATAGGAGGAGGAATATCTATATGCACTCTTAAAAAATATTGGCATGGTGGATTATATGGGTAATTGCAAGGGATTAAAGAAAGGATGGAGGAATTTTAAATATCATAGACAAGTTAAATATCTTATTCTTTTGGTTAATGAATATTAGACACTAGGTTCTGTTAACTTCACTTGGCTACTCCATTGAAGTAAAGATGGCATCTAGAATGAGGCATACCATATCCAATATTGCATATGAGGAATTTCACTTCCTACAAGATCTTAAAAATTTGGTCATCTGGTTTCTTTGGTGAATCCAAATATAAAGGGATTTTTTTTTTTATAAATTTACATAGTGCCGTCGGATTTCTGACCTCTGTGTAATGAAGTTGGGCGTCGGGTATCCATTCAATCCGACATAGTGGTTATACTACAGACGACAAAGTGGAGGAAACTTCGTCGGATATCCAACATTAATGAAATGAAATTTGTGTTCAGATTTCCATTAAATACAACAAAGTGATTATACTACTGACGACAAAGTGGAGGAAACTTCGTCAGATATCCGACATCAATGAAGTGAAATTTGTGGTCGAATTTACATTAAATTCGACAACGTTGCTATACTACCAACAAAGGGGAGTCATTGGTTGTCCGACCTCTATAAAGGAAACGTCGTTGGATATCCGACACCTATGTACAGAAATTTATGGTCATATTTTCGACCTCTATGAAGCAAACTTCGTTGGATTTCCAAAATCTATGTAGTGAAATTGACCGTTGGAGTTTCGACAGATGGATGTAGGAAATTCAATGAGTTTTTTCATTATCAGAAAACCTCTAAAATTCAACCGACATTTAAAAAGAAAGAGGATTGTCGAATTGCCAACAACAATATGTCGAAAATCAGACATCTAAGCTGTCGGATTTTGTGTTAAAAAATGATAGTGACATGTTTACAATTTGTTGGAGACTCTATGTGCGTTGTTCTTTGCACTATGAGCTAGGTATTTCAAGATGCATAAGATTTGTGCAAATTTTTATCTTTCTTATTTTTATAGATATGATCCACTTATCTTTGGTCATGTATGGAGATGTTACCATCTTCACAAAATGTCTCGAACAACTCAAGAGGTGTTATCTAGAGATTTTGACTTGTGAAGTTGATATTAAGGACGTTGGAGTTCAACAAGTTGTTGATGGCCCAAGGTTATGTTCTTTCATATTCACAGATGGTCAAACCCCTAGCAAATGTGAGGTTTGAGATGTTGCAATAGTAGTTTTTTTTGTTGGATACAATGAGACTTATGAAGCTTACACAATCTATATTCCAACACATTGAAAGATTATGGTGAGTTGAGATATAAGTTTGATGAGTATGTGTAGTCCTTTATATCACACACATCTACTTCAATGATTAAAGGAGTTAGGAGGTCATTGTTCCAGAATCTTATTCAAAGGGCAGAGGAGTAAAATAAAAGTGTGGGTGAAGAGAGATTGAGGAAGAACACATCCTCACCTATTACTCCGACCCACTAAAAACCAAGATATCTTACTTAGACATTATAGGATGCATACGAAAATGTAGGAGTGCCCAAATATTTGATGAGAGAAGGTATACCCCTAGGAGATATGCTAACCATGTTGCAGTGGCTATTTCCATTTGTGAGCCTTCCAAATGTTTTGAGGAGGAGAGGTGTGACGCCTTGATGGAGGAGAATAATTTTTGGTTGATAGTTATTTTCCAATAACCAATGGTTGATTCTAAGACTATAACAAGTTCACATTTGCAAATGGCATGTTTAGTTAAGATGCAGAGGAAGAAGATTGGTGTTGGTGAAAACATTTTAATCATAGGGAATGAATGTTAGCTTTTGGGGTTAGTTCAAAAGTGTTTGCACCAAGCTTGAGGATGCTTCCTGTGATATGGGTGCAAAATGTGTTGATACCCTTGGTTGAATTGTGATGGTCATACACATTTGAGCTTATTCATGAGTTGTTATACCTTGACTTTGATGTTTATGTGATGCAATTTCCTAAGAGGTTGTGTTGTAGTAGTTGTGTGAGGCTCATCCTCACAAGTTGACCCTAAAAGAGAACACAAGTAGGTCAAGGAAAAAGAAATAAAACAACGCAAATCGACCCCAGTGGAAAGGACAAGTCAGCCCCAATGAAAAATTAAATTGCTGGCAACTTACACTATAAATATGAGGCACGTCACTTTATTTTTACATCAAGCACTCAAGCTAGGAGAAGACTGATTTTGGGGTTCTCCAATCTTGGAGAGGTTTCTCTTTGTTTTCTTAGGTTTATGCTACTATCATCTAGATTTACATCTATCTTTGAATGATTCATCTCTATTGGAAGGGAGAGCTCAGGGGTGACATTATTTTTTCTATGGTTGGGAGATGATCTTTGATCATTGTGGTTAAATGAGCTCGACACATTGTTTTTTTGCTTTGACATTATTTTAGTGATATTTTTTTGCAACAATCAAATTCTAACATGGTATTAGAGCGGTGCTGGAAGAAGTCATTGCCAAAAACTAGGACTCCACGTTTTGGAGTGTTTTCCACCTCAAACGATCCTGGAAGTAGCATAAAGCAACTCACCCTCCTGTGGTGCATCTTTTTGTGGAGGTCAAGCTCAGTTTGGTGAAACTTCATTTTTTGACCTAACACTGTCGAGCCAAAACCTAGGGCTTCTTGAATCTAGAGCTTCAATCCACATAATTGGTTCAATATTACCTTGCTTTAACTCGCCTCGATAGGGCATATTCATCTCTGGGTTCAGTATTTTAATTCTACATACTTCATTCGTGACCTAACTCATGCTAGGGTTTTTGAAGTTATTCTTCAAGTTGCAGTTAAAACTTCAAAATGAAAGGTGGACTTAGACTTGACGGGGTTTACAAGTCTAAGCTTCCCATGAATAATTTTGAAGAAACTACATAACTTCTTTTCATCTCAGCTCGCTCAGGTACGATTCCCACCACTAGTGACACGTGGTTGATAGATAGTGGTGCATCAATACATATGGCAGACTACAAGGAGAATCTTCTAGACTTGATCACGAAAGAATCTTATCTTCGAGTGGTGCTTGGAGATGATGTGAGCTATACTGTGAAGGGATTAGGATCTACCTCCCTACAGTTAGAGTCTGGTGATACACTACATCTGAATGATGTACTACATGTACCTGGGATGAAAATAAATCTTGTCTCCATATCAGCTTTGGAAGACAAGGGTTAGAAAGTCATATTCTCTGACAAGGAGGTGCTTGCATGGAAAAAAAAATCTAGTATGGATACAACATGTATGGTTGGTGTTCTCTAGGAGAGCTTATACAGGTTGAGCACACAACCAGTTCAATCACTGGTACATGATTCTACTAAAGGGAGAGTTATGGCATCAGAGACTCGCTCATTTACACTATATATCTCTTACATCTTTGAGGATGACGATGATGGGAGTACCAGTACTCAACGTAGATCGTGATGGCGTCTGTAGAGGATGTGCACTTAGCAAGTATGCCAATAGATCCTTTTCGAGCAGTGAGAGCAGGTCCAAAAGAATTTTGGATCTAGTACATTTCGACTTGTGTGGACCCATGAAAATTACTTCATTAGGAGGATATTACTACTATGTGACCTTTATTAATGATTATTCATGGAAGACTTGGATATACTTCCTTAGTTCCAAAGAATCTGAAGGGGTGTTGTCCAAATTCAAAGAATTCAAGGCACAAGTCGAGAACCTATCGGGAAAGAAGATCAAAGTTTTGAAATCAGATAATGGAAGAGAATACACCTCTACAGACTTCAATAATTTCAGCAAAGAAGCTAGAATTAAGAGGGAGTATACAGTCCCCTACAATCCTCAAGAGAATGGGGTTGCAGAAATAAAGAACATGATGATCATTGAGGTTTGCATATGTTCTTATGGACATAAGCTTCTAGTATAGCAATATATGTGCAGAATCGGTGTCCGCATAAGAACCTAAAGGAAATAACTCCAGAAGAAGCTTTCACAGGTGTGAATCTCGTGGTAGGACATCTACCTCTTTGGATGCTTAGTCTACAGTCATGTGCCCAAGGAAAAGAGGACGAAGTTAGAACCTTCAGTCTAGAAGGAAACATTTATGGGATATTGTTACACTGCATCTGTACCTCAGCTCACCTTCAAGTGCGCCATGGGGGAAAAGAGGGTCATAAATTGAACTAGAAGGATGTTATTGAGCAATGGTAGTCGTGATTGGGCCCTTTGGTTACTCCTTTGGGGGAATTTTGGCATAATGGCACCGCTGACTACCCTATGTTGAACTTTTTAACCTCGGGGCTAGTGATCAGGGCCCCTAAGGGTTGGCCACTAGGTCACATGGCTCCATATGTTGTATATTTTCTTTTATGATGCCCTCCTGGTCCGTTACACTACATGCTCTCCTTCGCCTAGGCATTCTTCCTCAACGGGACAATATCTCCTTTAAAGAGAACGACCTGCCATTTGAGGGAGGTGTTGAGGGATTTCACAACATCTTGGCATTAGTAAGGGCATGACACCTCATTCCTAGCCCATTACAACCCTTTGTTTGGAATTTTTCGCTCGATAAGGCTATTTTTGGCTCCCCGAGGGACAAATATCCCCAGTAGCCTACCTTAAGCCTACAAATGAGTATTATTTTATTATTATATTGTTCTAATTTTAAGTTGAAATCGTAATTTACAAAATAATATATTGTATGGCATGTCCGGCCAGAGGTTTTAAGTGAGTGTGAGATCGTATAAATATATCTCCTCACTTTCATCTTGAATCATGAGATAACTGGGATTATTATTAGGAGTAAACTACTTAACCGACCATTTGCACCGATCAGACGACCTGGCTCACGTGAGCGGTCACATCCGACGTTGTCGGTCGTCCGATCGGTGCAAATGGTTGAGTAAATAGGTCAATCTTTATTATTATATTATTGTTTTTTCCCTAACTAGGGCTCTTTGGAGAGAATGCGTTATTCTTGAGGATGATTTTGTTTGGGTTATACTAGCTGAATTTTGGATTTTTATGGATATAGTTTCTTTCCAGTGATGCTCATATTTTTTGGCAAAACACAAGCACATTAAGGTCTGGTTTTTACCTTCTTTTTTATTGTTGGTAGATGTTGCATGTTCTTGGTTGAATGGTAGAGATATGGCTGCATTTAGCTTAGGGTTTTCCATTTCCAGCGATTT
Source organism: Pseudotsuga menziesii (assembly GCA_001517045.1). Taxonomy (NCBI): domain Eukaryota; kingdom Viridiplantae; phylum Streptophyta; class Pinopsida; order Pinales; family Pinaceae; genus Pseudotsuga; species Pseudotsuga menziesii. The sequence goes on along the minus strand of LPNX011026866.1, from coordinate 336,572 downwards.
ATCACCTCAAAGGGAAGGGAAACATTTCCTTTGCGAAAGTTTCTCCATGGTTTGTCCTTGAGGTTTCTGGATTAGTTGTTTGCCTAGGCTAGGTCTCCTTGGCCTTTGTCGTCCTCCTCCTTAGATACCCTAGGACTAGGGAACCAGTGTATTTTCACCTTCAAGCACCTGAATAGTTTTTGTGTTTTCCTTTGTTTTCTTCTTCTCCGGCTGAGTTCACTGATTCACACACTGAGTTCACTGATTCACACACACCTCCGCTGTTGTATTTCTCCCAGCAGCCTTCACTTGGACGCTCCTTTCTAGCAACCCTTTGGTTGTTATTTCAAACTCGTCAGCATCCCCATGTTTCAATCCTCATTGCCAGCTCCATCACCACTTAACCATCCTCGCGTGTTCCTCCTACGCGCTTTCCCCCCTTATCCCTTTCTCCTTCCACTTGAGCTCGTAACAACCTGCGGCCGCGCGGCTAGCTCCAACCTGCTCCTTCCTCCTCACAATTGCACCATCCGCAATACCCTCCATCTCCATTCGCGGCCTCACCAGCCCTCACTGCTATCCTCTCCCAGTCAATGCGATGCAGCAACCGACATTCTACCTCATTTCTTCCCTCTGTTAGACACTGAGAGGGGGGGTGAATCAACGTAAAGCCAATTTTACAACTTTTCTTAACTTGTCACAGTTAGCTACCAATTCATCATTCCATTATTCTACCAATCTCATTATCATTTCATAAACTTCATCATTCACATATCATAGCATTTAAATCATCAAGAACCATAACACAAAAGAACACAACACCATATAATTTTGTAATCTTTTTGTATTAGTTTTGGTTCGGCTACAACCGTTAGGTAAAATCAGCACCTACTGATATAAAGAGCACCTACTCTGCATCCAAGACCCTCCAAGACCCTGCCTGGTTTTCTTAGACCCTACTAAGAAGGGTTTGAGGTATCCTAACCTCAAAAGCAAGAAAAGCTTGCTTTTACAATACAGTATACTTGTGTTACCATCAATGCTGCTCATCACATCAATTCTGATGTAACAATGTTCATCACATCAACTTTGTTGTAACATTGCTCATCATTCTGCCTTATGAACAATCCACTGTCAACTGTCCAAATCACTACTCATCATCACTACTGCTGCAAATTATCCTCTGATCAGTACTTCTTCTGCTGGTCAACACAGCTCATTAGTATTTGATTATCATTCCAAGTCATCAAGGAATCTGTTCATCTGCTCAAGACATACAATGCTGCTCATGTCCTTTCATGCTAAGTCTTCAAGGATTTTGTTCATCTAGGTCTTCTCATGTCTTCAAAGGTTTGTTAAATGCTTCAAGATCATCAAAGGTCTTCTCACTACGATGTTGCATTTTCCAGTCAACAAGAGGTTTTCTTCCAATACTATCAAACCATGTCACTGCTTGCCAGGGTATTACTGCTCAAGCATCATCGCCAAAGGTGTCATCAATCAAGTTTTCAAGCACTGCTGCTATTGATCTGCTGCTTATCCCAACTTATCAAAGATCTGTTCAAGTCATTAAAAGGTCTGCTCATCTCAAGTCATCTTTCCATTGTTATGTTGGATCATGTCATTGTTATCATTTATCATGTCACAGTTAACACAATTATTCCTCTCTTCTTCACTTTGGTAGCTTTAGGATGTCTAAAGACAAGTCCTTAATTTAGTCCAAGACTATGCCACAACAACTTTATATAGGCATCAAACTTTTACTCAAGCTCACTGGATCTTTAGATATTTTGTTGTAGCTTTTCAAGTTTTACTTGATCTCTGATCCTTTTCAACAAAACTTGAGCAAAGTGAACATACCTCTTACTTAGTAGCCTTGAGAAGATGAATTATCATGCCTTTCAAACTGATGTCTACAGCTTGTGTGTCTCCAACATGACTGATATTGAACTTGACTTGCCTCAGCGAATTCAGAGTTGTAATCAGAAAATATGCCGGAGCTATGACTGTGGCTACTTTTACTCCTTCAATGTACTGCTCATATAGATATGAGATGTGTGTGTCAGACTTCTACCGTGGCTGCTTTTTATCAGATCTTCTTCAATCAAAACTTTGGATTTCAAGAGGTTGTACTATGGCTACTTGAGATCAGAGAGAGATCATACCATTGTGGCCGAGGTCAGAGATAGGATTAACTTCAAACATGTACATAGTAGCTTCCTATGAATTCTCTGTCTAATCCTCTTCCTGTGGCTGCCTCAATCGTTTCACATTTATTGCTGTTGTTCTTATTCAGTCTACTATCACCCTCATGTAAGCCTTCAACAATTTCTTTCCTAGCAAAAAATCCACGTCCAAGAGGACTATAAGGTACAATTCCTATTCCCAACTCCCTTGTAGGAACTTCCTCTATTCATTCAACCTCAACCTACAGCAACTCATTCTCTTCCAAAACTTTGTGGATGTTTGGAAGTCACTGTAGGAGCTTGATCATGTACAAAACACATGTATCTGAACTTAGCACACTGTTTCTTTCAATCTAGGACTGGCTTTAGTTCTTTTTCACCACCAAACTATACACAGACCCAAACAATTTGAACAGCATTAGAGTTCTAAGTTCTATGTGGCTCTCATTGAACGGAGTCTAATAATCTTAGACATATCATAATATGTTCTTGTGATTTCTGTTGCTTCAGTGGACAGACTTGGCCTATAAGCTTTTAAAACAAACCTCTACATGTACTGCTGCCATAACAAATGAACCTAAACTGTGATCACTGTAGCCCAAAACATATCCAAAACTAGACTGTTGATGCTGAGATAAAACCCAAATCTAGTCCAAAATGGACTGAGCATATGCTGATAAAACATAAGTCAAACTGGGACTATTCAAGCATGAATATCTTGTAGAGATTTGGACTGTAAATACCTTCTTTGGATGACTTCAAAGATAGCATAAAACTAGGGCTGTATGCATACCTGGATCATCATCTTTATTTTCCTTTACACCACTGATCCATGTTTATCATAGTAGCTTTCAAGCTTGACTATGTATTGCTAAAAGGATGTCAAAACTGTATGCTGAAGAGAAGTCAACTTCAAGACTGTGGATAACTTCAAATTCATATTGTTTTAAAACCCAAAGAAATCACTGGAAAAGGCTTGGTTCCTACTTGGACTATTCAAGCTCATAAATTCGGATTGTAAGAAGGCAACAGTAACTTCAAAAAGGATCAACTGTTGAATACCCCAAAGACTGAACAAACACAGACTGTGTGACTGCTCTAGCTCGGGTTTGCAATGACAGCTAGTAAAGTATACAAACTGTGCAAGCAACAAATTGAAAAACTCCTCCAATTGCTTGGTGTGAGACAAGATTGAAACCCGAGAATGAAAAAGATCAATGAAGGAACTATACACCACTCCCCTGCTGCTGCTATGTATTCTTTTCTTACCCACGAGTTCTCTTCCTCATTCAAGCTGCAAATTTCCTCAGAGCTCCACCGAAATTTTTACCAATTCAAATGAGAGCACGAGGGCTCTATTTATACAAATTTTCAACCATCTTTTGGGGGGTGACTTGTATTTAAATATATTTTTTTAATGGGGCCGACATAGCAATAATTCAATATTTTATTTTTTTATGCTGAGCCGACATGACCTCATTTTTATTTGAATCCGACCTGACCTCATGCTGAGCCGACATGACCTCATTTTTTATTTGAAGCCGACATCAGATGACAAATGGAGTTTGTCTTCAGCTGTCTGTTTCATGCTTAAACTTGTCTACATATCTCAAAACCAACGAATGATCCAGCTGGTTTGTACAATGAAACAACAGTTTACACAGCGATGACATTGGTGAACACAGTATGATCAGTTAATGATATACACTGTTTGCTTAGTCAGTGATGTGGCAGTCTGTATGATAATCCACAGTGCTGAGGTCTCTTCAAAACCAGTGCATTCTTTTTGAGCAAAAACTTCGTCCACAAGTCTAGCCTTGCCCCTATCAATGAAAATATAGGCATTGAATTTCATATTGTACACCTCTTTACAGCCAATGGGCTTCTGGTCAGTTGATCTAAAATCTTTCAAGAACTCTTTCAAGATATTATTTAAAATTGAGCAAGCCCATCATCAAGTGGTCTTATGGATCATTAGCAAACAAGTGTGCCATCATATCATTATGTATATGGATGCCAAATCTTAATTATACACTAGGTCCATCTCCAAGACCTCATGACCACATCATCATGCCATCTACCTATGTCAAGTGCAAGTAGTGGGCTCCATGACCTTTGCAAGGGCATCATGGTGTTCATCAAGGATTCCAAGGACTTCTTCAACTACCTCAGCCACGCACAGGGACCTCTATGGTCAAGATACATCAAGACATCACTTGTGGGGCCACTGCAAGTCCATGTTGGCATCAATGACAATTTCATCAACAATCTCCCCCTTTGTCATTGATGACAACAGCTCATGCTCCCCTATGAGCATGCTCCCCTTTTGTCTTCATCTCTCCCTTTGTTTTCATTTCTCCCCCTTTGGCATCAATGGCAAAGGGTGTCCACATACTTGTGTCTGAGATATTTGATCACTGCTGACTGCTCCCCCTGTCAATATGCACGATCCTAGGACCTGTCTCTATGCCTGGAGTAACCATCTTTTCTCCTTTGAGTTCATTCTCCAACCTCATGAACTCAAGGTGTGGTGTGTTAAGGTCTTTGAGAGACCTTACACGTGGCTATCCATATGGCAGCCATCCTCCCTGCTCTGATCAACCTCTCCTATCTGCAACTGCTCTGTCTTCTTCATCCATACTTGCTTCTTGGAATCTGTCCTTTGAGCATTTGTTCCTTCATTTGTACTGGCTTTCCTTGATGAGTTTTCTAGGTAACTTCTCAAGGATTGTTTTCGTGTACTCCTACAATATTGAGCTTTGTGCCCAAGGCCACTGCAGCTATAACACCTCATCATACGACAATGTGCAGCAATGTGACCGACATTGTTGCATGACCAACATCTGACTGAGCTATTGGAGCTTCCAACACTTCTTTGATCAACTTCATTTATCCATGCTTGACTGTAGACATTTGTCTTCTGATCTTCAAATCTTCTTGCTGATGTGTATGGAGTACTCCTTCTTGATTGACTTCTTTGACTGGCACATTCATGGGCTTTGTGTCCAAACCCACTGAAGGTGTAGCATCTCAATGTGTGACATGTGGCAGCAACATGTCCAACTTGATTGCATGTCCAACATCTAACTGAGACATTGGGGCTTCCAGCCCTTCTTCTTCCATAGAACCTACAATCCATAGCCTTATGACCAATGTTAGAACAAAAATAACAATAACCATTGAAGCCACTTTCATACCTGGGTCTTGTAGTTGTTTCCTTTATGAAGTTGCTTTGATGAACAGACCTAACTCCTTGTTTCATCTTTGAACTTCCAAAATCCTTGTTGTCATGTGCAAGTGCATGGGGAGCAGCTTTGGACGTTGATGGACCTGCTTCTGGAGTCTTCAGAGACCAAGTGTCATCTTCAGATTTTTCTTTGTTATTCTTGTAACCAAGACCAGTTTTGTCGAGTGGAGATCTTTGGCAATCTAAGATCTTATCTAGGACAATTGAACTGTCATGGAGCTTGACCAAGGCTTCGTTCTTCTTACTTTTCTTCCTGAGATCAACTACCTCCAATTCCAGCTTCTGGACTGTCTCATCCTTTTCTTCTAGCTGACTCTTCAAGATTTCTTCTGTCCTCTTGGCTTCCTCTAGCTGAGTCTTCAGATCATGATTGACCTCTCTAGTTTCTTCAAGCTCTTGAGCAGGATTTTCTGATTCTTCCTTTTGACTGATCAATTCAGTCTTTAATTGTTCAACTTCAGCATCCTTGTCTTTCATTTGATCTCGCAACTCTTTGTCCTTGTCTTTGAGCTTTAGAAGCAACACTTTCATTGACATGTTCTTCTGCTGATATTCATTCAAGGAGTCCAATATTTTCTTTTTGAAGTTCGTGAAATCACTCTGGTTCAGATTTATTGTGTTTAGGAACCAATTGGCTCTGATATCAATATTTAGCAACGTGAGATGTATCTCATGTGCAGTCTTTGATAACCCTTCATCATCTTCTGCGAGAACCTTGTCAATTTCATCACACAAGCTATCATTATAATCACAAGAGTCCATACCTTTACTAGAGTCCTCTTCTTGTTTATCTTCTTCTTGATTGAGCTCTTCTGGGGGCTTGTCTTCTGATTTCTGACTTGTCTTTTCGGGTTCTAGTCTTGCCTTCTGATACTCACTCTCTAGCTTGAACCATAGTTCTTTTGCCGAGGTGTACTCTCCTACACTTTCCTTCACTGAGCTGGGAAGTCCATCCATGAGGAACTTCAAGGCTGTAGTGTTGTCCTTCTTCGCTTCCTTCTGTGCAGCTAGTTTTCCTTTCTTGTTTGATGGAGCGGGTGGATTGATGACAATTTCCCAAATACCAAACTTATTCAGATAAGCCTTCATTTTGCTTCTCCAACTGAAATAATATGTAATATCAAGTACAGGCACGTCATTGCTTGATGACTCTTTTTTTTCCTCCATTGTGTCTAAGGATCTCCTTCAAGCTTGTTAGGCTCCAAACGAAGGCCGGCTCTGATACCAATTGTTAGACACTGAGAGGAGGGGTGAATCAGCGTAAAGCCAATTTTACAACTTTTCTTAACTTGTCACAGTTAGATACCAATTCATCATTCTATTATTCTACCAATCTCATAATCATTTCATAAACTTCATCATTCACATATCATAGCATTTAAATCATCAAGAACTATAACACAAAAGAACACAACACCATATAATTTTGTAATCTTTTTGTATTAGTTTTGGTTCGGCTACAACCGTTAGGTAAAATCAGCACCTACTGATATAAAGAGCACCTACTCTGCATCCAGGACCTTTCCTGGTTTTCTTAAACCCTGCTAAGAAGGGTTTGAGGTATCCTAACCTCAAAAGAAAGACAAGCTTGCTTTTACAATACAGTATACTTGTGTTACCATCAATGTTGTTCATCACATCAATTCTGTTGTAACACTGTTCATCACATCAACTCTGCTGTAACACTGCTCATCATTCTGCCTTATGAACAACCCACTATCAACTGTCCAAATCACTGCTCATCATCACTACTGCTGGCCATCTACTGCTGCAAATTATCCTCTGATCAGTACTTCTTCTGCTAGTCAACACAGCTCATTAGCCTTTGATTATCATTCCAAGTCATCAAGGAATCTGTTCATCTGCTGAAGACATACAATGCTGCTCATGTCCTTTCATGCTAAGTCTTCAAGGATTTTGTTCATCTAGGTCTACTCATGTCTTCAAAGGTTTGTTAAATGCTTCAAGATCATCAAAGGTCTTCTCACCACGATGTTGCATTTTCCACTCAACAAGAGGTTTTCTTCCAATATTATCAAACCATGTCACTGCTTGCCAGGGTATTACTGCTCAAGCATCATCATCAAAGGTGTCATCAATCAAGTGTTCAAGCACTGATGCTATTGATCTGCTACTTATCCCAACTTATCAAATATCTGTTCAAGTCATTAAAAGGTCTGCTCATCTCAAGTCATCTTGCCATTGTTATGTTGGATCATGTCATTGTTGTCATTTATCATGTCACAGTTAGCACAGCTATTCCTCTCTTCTTCACTTTGGTAGCTTTAGGATGTCTAAAGACAAGTCCTTAATTTAGTCCAAGACTATGCCACAACAACTTTATATAGGCATCAAACTTTCACTCAAGCTCATTGGATCTTTAGATATTTTGTTGTAGCTTTTCAAGTTTTACTTGATCTCTGATCCTTTTCAACAGAACTTGAGCAAAGTGAACACACCTCTTACTTAGCAGCCTTGAGAAGATGAATTAGCATGCGTTTCAAACTGATGTCTGCAACTTGTGTGTCTCCAACATGACTGATATTGAACTTGACTTGCCTCAGCGAATTCAGAGTTGCAATCAGAAAATATGCTGGAGCTATGACTGTGGCTACTTTTACTCCTTCAATGTACTGCTCGTATAGATCTGAGATGTGTGTGTCAGACTTCTACCATGGCTGCTTTTTATCAGATCTTCTTCAATCAAAACTTTGGATTTCAGGAGGTTGTACTATGGCTGCTTGAGATCAAAGAGAGATCCTACCATTGTGGCCGAGGTCAGAGATAGGATTAACTTCAAACATGTACATAGTAGCTGCCTGTGAATTCTCTGTCTAATCCTCTTCCTGTGGTTGCCTCAGTCGTTTCACATTTATTGTTGTTGTTCTTCTTCAGTCTACTATCACCCTCATGTAAGCCTTCAACAATTGCTTTCCCAGCAAAAAATCCACGTCTAAGAGGACTATAAGGTACAATTCCTATTCCCAACTCCCTTGTAGGAACCTCCTCTATTCATTCAACCTCAACCTACAGCAACTCATTCTCTTCCAAAACTTTGTGGATGTTTGGAAGTCACTGTAGGAGCTTGATCATGTACAAAACACATGTATCTGAACTTAGCACATTGTTTCTTTCAATCTAGGACTGGCTTTAGTTCTTTTTCACCACCAAACTATACACAGACCCAAACAATTTGAACAGCATCAGAGTTCTGAGTTCTGTGTGGCTCTCATTGAACAGTGTCTAATAATCTTAGACAGATCAGAATATGTTCCTGTGATTTCTGTTGCTTCAGTGGACAGACTTGGCCTATAAGCTTTTAAAACAAACCTCTACATGTACTGCTGCCATAAGAAATGAGCCTAAACTGTGATCACTGTAGCCCAGAACATATCCAAAACTGGATTGTTGATGCTGAGATAAAACCCTAATCTAGTCCAAAATGGACTGAGCATATGCTGATAAAACATAATTCAAACTGGGACTATTCAAGCATGAAGATCTTGTAGAGATTTGGACTGTAAATACCTTCTTTGGATGACTTCAAAGACAACATAAAACTAGGGCTGTATGCATACCTGGATCATCATATTTATTTGCCTTTACACCACTGATCCATGTTTATCATAGTAGCTTTCAAGCTTGAATATGTACTGCTAAAAGGATGTCAAAACTGTATGCTGAAGAGAAGTCAACTTCAAGACTATGGATAACTTCAAATTCAGACTGTTTTAAAGCCCAAAGAAATCACTGGAAAAGGCTTGGTTCCTACTGGGACTATTCAAGCTCATAAATTCGGATTGTAAGGCAACAGTAACTTCAAAAAGGATCAACTGTTGAATACCCCAAAGACTGAACAAACATGGACTGTGTGACTGCTCTAGCTCGGGTTTGCAATGACAGCTAGTAAAGTATGAAAACTGTGCAAGCAACAAATTGAAAAACTCCTCCAATTGCTTGGTGTGAGACAAGATTGAAACCCAAGAATGAAAAAGATCAATGAAGGAACTATACACCACTCTTCTGCTACTGCTGTGTATTCTTTTCTTACCCTCGAGTTCTCTTCCTCAGTCAAGCTGCAAATTTCCTCAGAGCTCCACCGAAATTTTTACCAATTCAAATGAGAGCACGAGGTCTCTATTTATACAAATTTTCAACCATCTTTTGGGGGGCGACTTGTATTTAAATATATTTTTTTAATGGGGCCGACATAGCAATAATTCAATATTTTTTTTTTTTATGCTAAGCCGACATGACCTCATTTTTATTTGAAGCCGACCTGACCTCATGCTGAGCCGACATGACCTCATTTTTTATTTGAAGCCGACATCAAATGACAAATGGAGTTTATCTTTAGCAATCTGTTTCATGCTTAAACTTGTCTACATATCTCAAAACCAACAAATGATCCAGCTAGTTTGTACAATGAAACAACAGTTTACACAGCGATGACATTGGTGAACACAGTATGCTCAATTAATGATATACACCGTTTGCTTAGTCAGTGATGTGGCAGTCTGTATGATAATCCACAGTGCTAAGGTCTCTTCAAAACCAGTGCATTCTTTTTGAGCAAAAACTTCGTCCACAAGTCTAGCCTTGCCCCTATCAATGAAAATATCGGCATTGAATTTCATATTGGACACCTCTTTACAGCCAATGGGCTTCTTGTCAGTTGATCTAAAATATTTCAAGAACTCTTTCAAGATATTATTTAAAATTGAGCAAGCCCATCATCAAGTGGTCTTATGGATCATTAGCAAACAAGTGTGCCATCATATCATTATGTATATGGATGCCAAATCTTAATTATACACTAGGTCCATCTCCAAGACCTCATGACCACATCATCATGCCATCTACCTATGTCAAGTGCAAGTAGTGGGCTTCATGACCTTTGCAAGGGCATCATGGTGTTCATCAAGGATTCCAAGGACTTCTTCAACTACCTCAGCCACGCACAGGGACCTCTATGGTCAAGATAGATCAAGACATCACTTGTGGGGCCACTGCAAGTCCATGTTGGCATCAATGACAATTTCATCAACACCCTCACGCCAGAAACACTACATACTTTACCTGATCCACCTCTCCTAGTAGTGACCAATCGACTAGGGTTAGGTAATTGTTTATGTTTCATACTGAAATTTATAATTATTAAATGCTTTACATTTCAAACTGTGATATATAATCATTAAATGTGTTATTTTCAAACTGAAATTTATAATTATTGAATGGGTTAATATTTGGCTGGAATATTATGTTTATTATGGTATAGATGTCGCATATATACCTGTCGATATTACTATAAGCTCGGTATGAGGGAAAACCTTGCTTATTCTGCGTTGATAAACCAATAATATGGTGGACTCCCACATTGATTGTAAGAGATTTTCTCATAATCAATAATAATTGGGTGTTTGTGACTTGTATTTCAAGCGATATTTGTTTTTCATCTATATTGCATTGAAGTAGTATTGGTACTTCATAATATCTTGAACATTCTATCAAATACACTTAGTGCATTTACATGGTCTACTTCATATGTATTATATATCTTCTTTATCTTTGCACTAACCCACTTAAGGCATTGGTCACTAACCCTTTGCAAAAGAAGTTGTTATATGGTGTTTGAGCATCTTTTCAGATTTGCAATTAGGGCTCTCCCTCCCCTGGGAGGTTCTGACTTCTAAAGAAGTTTGGAGAAGTGGCTAAGGTGACAGTGGTCACTTCCTCCTTCATACACTTATCGGTGGCTAGCCTACTAGTTCATCCAGTAACATGATATAGTGAATCTTCAAAGTCTTCCAAAGTTTACCTCCCAGGATCGAGGCAGATCAAAGTCAGCAAAGATGTCACCTTTGAAGAAGAGATGGCCTTCAGAAAGGAAAGAGGATCAAACATGGAGATTGATGAGGAGGATCCTGAAGCTCCAAAGGAGGTGATATCATCTCCCCCTCCAACAGTTTAGAGGGAGTTTGCTGAGAAAGTTAATCCAGTTGATCCTATTGATCTAGTACATCCAATAGATGTTCCCAGAGACATTGTTGTTAGTCGAAAGAGGCCTACATGGGAACATAGACATTGCATGAGGCAGAGAGACATGAAGCTCCTTGTGGTACCTTCCGTGAAAGAAAGAAATCTCAGAGATTCCTTAGCTATGTGGCACTAATGAGCCACATTATTGATTCAGCGCCCAACAGTTATGAGAAGGATTCCATCTAGCAAGTATGGAAGGATGCCATGATCAAAGAATACCAATCCATCACGAAGAATGATGTGAGGGACATTATGCCAAGACTTGGGGGGAATTCAATAGTAACTTCCAAGTGGAGATACAAAATCAAGGATGGAGTAGATGGTAGTGTTGAAAAACACAAGGCTAGATTCGTGGCTAGAGGATTCTCTCAGACAGATGGAATTGATTATGACAAGACATTTTCTCTCGTGGCTTGATACACTTCCAACATGACTATTATTGCTATTACATCAGCTATGAGATCAAAGTTGCATTAGATGAGCGTTAAGACTACCTTCCTCAATGGTGTGATCGAGGAAGAGGCATATATTGAGCAACCAAAGGGATTTGTTATCCATGGAAAGGAGTCTCATGTATGCAAGATGAAAAACGTCTTATATGGACTCAATTAAGCACCATGTCCTTGGTATGCTCGAATAGACAGATACTTGGTGAGTCTAGGATTCACCAAGAGTGATGCAAATCCCAACCTTTACTACAAGGTTGTGAATGGTGAGCTATTGATTGTGGTTCTCTATGTCGATGACTTGTTCCTCACAGGTAGTGAGGAACTTATTGGATGGTGTAAGGAGAAGCTAGCCTCTCAATTTGAAATGAAATATCTTGGATTCTTGGGATTAGAAGTATGGCATAGGCCTGACGAGATTCTCTTGAGCCAAGGAAAATACACCATCAACATACTGAGGAAATCTGGCAGGATGGACTGCAAGTCCATGTCCACACAGATGGATGTGAATCTGAAGAAGCATAGAGATTTTGCTTCTAACTCAGATCTTATTGATCCCACTATGTATCGCCATCTGATTGGATCACTGATGTATTTGGTCAACACTAGACCAAATATATGTTTTGCAGTGAATTCCCTTGGCCAGTTGATGAGCGAGCCAAAATAGATACATTGGGTTGCTACAAAACACGTATTGAGATATTTGCATGGCATTGTGGGACATGGACTACGATATGCTTCATAAGGTGACTTTAGATTGTAGGTATTTTTTTATTCTGATTGGGTCAGGAGTGCAATGGATAGAAAGAGCACCTCCAATCGTTGCTTCAATCCGGGATCTATCGTGATTTCCTGGTGCAGCAAGAAACATACCTCAGTAGCACTCAATAATGTAGAGGTCGAGTACATTGTCGTAGGTGTTGCGGCTCTAGAAGCTATGTGGCTCTGAAAACTCCTTGCATGATTGTTTGGCCAGACTCTAGAGCCAACATTGATTCACTGCAACAACTAGAGTTGTGTACAACTATCAGTGAATCCGGTATTCCATGACAAATCAAAGCATATTGAGATTCAGTACCACTGCAATTGAGATATGGTGCAGAGAGGTGCGGTTGAGCTACAGTATATTTCGATGGAGGACCATATTGTAGATATCCTTACCAAGTTGCTTCACAAGATAAAGTTTGCATACTTTTGTGAACGCCTTGGTGTAATGAATATACATACCTCGTTAAAAGGGAAGGATGAATTATGTGTCACACTCTCTGTCCTAATGTGAACACCTATGAATAGTGATGGTGATTATTTGTGAACACCTGAGTTCTAGGTACACATCTGAGGACAATTGATCCTAATCTAAACACCTAAGAACAATGACGGTGATTCTTTGTGAACACCTAAGTTCTAGGTACACATTCGGGGCCAAGTGATTCCATGTGTACACCTGTGAACAGTGATGGTGATTATGTGTGAACACCTAAGTTCTAAGTAAACATGTGTGGGTGAGGATTGATGTGGACCCCTGTGAACTATGACGGTGATTATGTGTGAACTCCTGAGTTTTGGGTGGACACATGTGAGCCATGCAGTGATATCTGCCTCAAAGACTGGTAAGTTATGTTAGACATAGCTCCGATACCAGTAAGTCATGGTACATGGATCTGTAGCTCATTAAGTAAGTCATGCCGGAATACCTAGCTCCGACACTGGTAAGTTTTTGTTATGCATAGCTCCGATGCCAGTAAGGCATGGTACATGACTATGTATGCCTAAATGAGTAGAGACATAGTCAAGACCTTCGAGGACTATCAAAGACTCATCTTGGGGATGGAGTAATAGTCAAGGTCTCTAATGACTATGTGCATACTCAAGACCTCTGGGGACTATCAAAGACTCATCTTAGTGATGGAGTAATAGTCAATATCTCCAAGGACTATGCATGACTATCCAAGACACGTCCTAGGGATGGAGTAAAAGTCACAGTATTGGTTCTTCAATAACCGAGTTCTTTGCGAACTCCAGTTGGTTTTGTGTGAACTCTAATAGGAGTTGATGCATGTTGGTGGCATTTCCATATATAGAGATGTTTGAGTTACCCATTATGTACTATTGATATCCAGATGCGTTCCAATCGATGATGATGATGATGTCTCCCTAGCGAAGAGGGAGTGTTGTCGTAGTAGTTGTGTGAGGCTCATCCTCACAAGTTGACCTTGAAATAGAACACAAGTCGGCCTAGGAAAAAGAAATAAAACAAATCAAGTTGGCCCCAGTGAGAATTTAAATTGCTGGCAACTTACAGTATAAATAGGAGGCACCTCACTTCATTTTTACATCTAACACTCAAGCAAGTTTGCTCAAGTGAGGAGATAAGTTCACTAGAGCTACGAGAAGATTGATTTTGGGGTTCTCCAATCTTGGAGATGTTTCTCTTTGTTTTCTTGGGTTTATGCTACTGTAATATGTATGTACATCTATCTTTGAACGATTTATCTCTATTGGAAGGGCAAGCTCAAGGGTGACATTATTTTTTCTATGGTTGGGAGATGATCTTTGATCATCGTGGTTAAACGAGCTCCACATTGTTTTTGTGCTTTAACATTCTTCTAGTGATCTTGGCTTTGCAGCTATCAATTTCTAGCACGTTGGAGACATATGTGGCTTTGTGACATTCTTCATGAGGCAAACACATGAAGTGCTTTGTTTCTTGCTTGAGAGGACAACCAATTTGGACGAGGAGTGTTGGGCATCTAAGAAGAGGGTGTCGAACCCTAGGCTGCATGGGGACACTTGGTTGCTTGCATGGATGTCGCCTATGCTTAACTTGAGGGCTTAGATTGAGAAGTGCTCATGTAGGTTTGGAGAACCTAAAGGTACACATAGCTTAGAAGAAAGCGTTGGAAAACCCATTAGGATGAGGATCATTGGGCGTCTTAGAGGATGGTGTCGAACCCTAGGTTACATGGGGGAACTTGATTGCTTGCATGGATGCTTGTGCTTGACTTGAGGATGCTTCCATTAAGAAGCGTTCATGTAGGTGTGGGAAACTTAAAGGTACACATGGTTTAAGAGAAAGCATTTGAGTATTAGAGCATTGGAGGCCTTTGGAGGAGGAGCACTACACTTATTGTGGAGCGCTCACCTTGGGACCCTTTCTTGTTGGATGTGCATACCTTGGAGCTTGACATGTGTCATTTAGAGTTGGATCCCTTCATAGGTGGACCTATCTAGTGATTAGTTAGGTTGTTTGTTGTGGACATTATCTACTTTGTTATTATTGGTCTCCCTCACCCACCCTTAAACAAAGGGAGAAGAATTTTTTCATTCATATCTATCAATCGCATAATCATATTAGAAGTGTGAGGGCTAGAACAAGCTTGTCTCTTTTACGCTATTCATTGTGATTTGTTGTCATTGTCTTGAGCTTTAGGATTCTTGAGGTTATTTAAGAAGAAGACTAGGGTTAGGGTCTTCCCTAAGAACACAAAGGAAGATATGATTTGGAAGAAACCTTAGAGGAGCACAGATAACACTTTTCTTTTATTATTCTTGTGAGAGAAAAAGACTAGGGTTTTGTGGCATTTTGAAACCCTAATACTAATTGGAGTGCTTGATGTGAAGAAGATAGTGAGATGCAAGTGATGCAAGCGTAGGTACCAAAGAGGACTTGTCAATCTATATACCTGTTTCTTGTGGATCTTTGTGGAGTGACCAACTTTAGTTGGGACAAATTCCTAGCTAGGAGTTGGTGGATAGGGTTTGCTATTTATGGTGGATGTCGTAGCTAGGGTTTGGAGAGCATAACTTGTACTCTGAGGATGGACTTACCTTGAAGTCTAAAACATTGGATTTTAAAAAAAAATGAACATGTTTTCAATTAAGTTGTCGATCTATACTTATAACTTCATCTTGTATATGTATGGAGTTCCTTGTTGATCAAACTTTGTATACTTGCAGATATGATTTTCAACATATGTTCTCATGGTGATTTAGTAGTTTATAGTGTTGGCTATGCATACTTATCAAGGATAATTTTAGGGGCAAAATTTAGCCCATGAGCTAATTTTCCACATTTTTCTCCAAAAAAAGATTTGTCATTTTGCATTTTTTGAAGCATTGTTTCGCTCGATTTTGATGGGATAAAAAAAATTTCACCATAAAAATCACCAGATTATTATATAAACGATATAAAATCCTTAGAAATTCAAATATTTTTTTAAAAATATTGCCAAACATTTTATAGTTGGCATTTTAAGAATTGGTAAGATTCGCCAACATTTATACACTTTTAAATAAGTATGGTTCCTTCAAATTATCTTTGATACTTATTTGACATAATAATGAGTAGAAAGTAATTACACACGCATATAGAAGCTAGAGGCAGCATTGTGTCTAAAATAAATCATTGTATTAAGTATTTTCAGATTTGTTGTATGCTTGGGAAGTGTGAGCTAAGGGCTAGAAACAGGTTTCATATAAGTACAGTTGTTTAATATTTGTTTTCTTGCAATACCTTGTGTATATGGTTGAAAAGAAGTGAAATATAAGTTGTTGTAATTTATATTTTAGATTCAAGCTTCATGTTAAAAGGCCGCATGGAATATATAGGAGAAACCTCAAGGTGGAGTTGAAATTTTTAAATTTGCATTAAATGTAGTAAAGGGAAATTTCAACACTAACCCCTAGGAACATTAGTATAACTAACTCAAAACCAAAAAGTGCAAAATGAATTTAATTGTTAATTAATAGTTAGTTTCTTCTCCATACTGGGTTGTAAAGCACCTAGCTACTCTCAAGCAGAATAAGGGCCATGCTTGCCCTTATATAATAGAACCGTTATGCCTTACTAACTTGGTGATTGCATTGAGAGTAGCTAGGTGCTTTACAACCCAGTATGGAGAAGTTGTTGTCACATAATGTAGCATTATTTTACAAAAATAAAAATAATTAATAAAATTACATGTGGGCTAAAAAAGTAAATTTAACAAAATAATAAAAACATGCTAGCTCATTATGTCTACTCATAAGATAAAAAAATTAAAACCAGCATAGATTCATCTTAAACTCAAATCTATCAAGCACAAAGAGGGATAAAATTTCATGAGGTGTAAACTTTTGCTTGATGTGTAAAAAGTTTAAGATAAAAAATATATATATACCTCAAGAAATTAGATCCTTCTCAGCTTAATAAATCCACCTTTAAGACAAATCTATGCTGGTGATATAATTGTGGGAAGGTGATAGGTGTCAATGAAAAATTGCATTACTGAGCTTCTCAAGTTTCTAGGAAATGTGGCATAAGAAATTGATGCCTTCTCCTTGGCAAAGCAATGGAAATCCATGGGGAAGGACCGACCATTTACATAAAGCCAACAAAGTAGAAGATAAACATCAAATGTTCTCTCAAGTCCCTGAGATGTCTAGGAAACATTACCAGGAAACAAAACCTTCAACGACTAATAGAGAGAAACATGAAACGACTCTGAAAGCTCCATCTTCTTGACCTAGTAGCATTGGTGTTAATGGGTATTTTGCTGTTAAGATTTTCCTGTTTTTTCTTGCACCCAATGAGCTAGAATTTGAGAAAGCTATACCCATAGTTGTCTCTGCACTTCACTACAAAAGCCGGGTAACTATAACAAAATCAATTTCAGCCCTTTGCAGGTTTTGCTTGCTACTAGAAGCGCAAATAATTTTATGTAAGGCAAGGTATCTTGCAGTCTGCTGAATATGGCCGAGGGCTTTGAAAAGTGGCAGTGAGGATTCCGTGGAATTCTGAACATAACATCAATCAAGAGGAAGGAATACAGTAATCCATAACTTATAAGGTACTCCTAGATTGTTTGATTTTAGTATTTTACCATGCCCCTCAAACAAATTTTATCTATCAGGTCACAAGAAGCTTACCAGGATGATAGCTGTTTATTGCCACATTTGTTTGTTTTTGTTGATTATTTGTGTTCTGGATTATGTGGTGTTAAATCTTATGTTTATCAATATCTGAGAAGAAAATCTTCCATGTCAAAGCAGACAAGGTTCTAAAGTTTTGCATACAGCTTGAAGAATATAAAACAGTTTCTTGATTGCTAAAAGGTTTAGAATCCGGAAATTATGAATAAAAATGGAGTTTAGGCAAAACTGCGTTATCAGAATATCTCAATTATTGCACTCCATCAAACCAATTAACCATGATGTGCATGAAAAGATTTGCATATAAATGTGTTTGGTACTAATTTTACAGGTCCCGCTGTTTTAAATATGCAATAATAATAAACATCAGTACTGAATTTCAGGTATTTAAGTTTACATAGTGAAAGATGTCATCTATAAGACAGTTCAAGTTTCAACTGCTTATTTCTCTTGCTGTAGTAAAAAATTTTATCAAACATGACCATCTTCCACAGTGACAGTGGATTTCTTTTTGATCTTTTGCAGTTAATTTTGGATGTGTTTTGTGCATGTAATTAGTCATATATTATTCTGCTGTGTGCAATCAAAACACAATTGGCAGTCAAAATTTCTAATCAAAATGATATCATGACCCATGGATAACAAAGTTTGCTAGCCAACAAACCAGATTCCTGTAATGAGGTTACAGGTCAGATATTTAGTGGCTAGGCCCATGGAATGACAACATGCACGCACTAACAGGCACCAATGCCAAAAGTGGAGTTTAACTGCGGAGAGCAAACAGAGACCTGATTATGTTGGAATCTCATAATTCGATGCCCCATGCATGCAGCATACAGGCCCCACTGCTAGCGCTGGACTGCACCTAAGCGTTGCAAACTGAGGGATAATATATGTTGGGGTCTTTGTTTACAATATCAGCATGTAGTATGATTGTATATTCTATTTGATGATATGCTGTGAAGCTCAACTGATATTCCCAAGTTGGTTTCTAACTTGCTCTTGTTCAATCAAGAATCCAGCTTGCAGACTAGAATTTAAACACTTTATAATTACCTCTTCTGAGAGCTCCTTCCTAGTATTCTGAAATTTTAGCTCTTCAAATGAAGCTCATTAAAGCTTGTTTTGTTGCAGAACAAGCAATCACTTGTCGGAGGGTCATTACAGACTCAGCTATTGAAGATTGGACTTGCTCACACTGAACCAATTTTCTCAAAAGGAGACGGCATAGTACTTCCTTTACATCAATTAGATGTATTAGGACAACCACCATAAGTATACAAGCTTAGAAATTTATAATTACAATTTCCTAGACTAATGCACTAACGCTCAACGCGCCCAACTAGATGCAAGAGCCTTTTGACATGCATTAGAAATCATTATTTCATCTCACATGCATTTAAAAAGAAAAGAAAAAATTGAATCTTTTTTCTATGAATACTGGAAAGAATTATCCCTTCGTACAACCACTGTTAGTTATACATCTCACAAATTATGTGAAGAATTATAAGAAATAGGCATAATTGGGAGAACTTGATACAGATTACTGAATTATAATGATACAGCTTTACTGGATTATAACCACAACAGTAACGTGTCAGATACAGCATATGAAAAAAAGCAAGAAAAAAAAGCAAAAAATATCGTGTTCTACCTTCAAACCTCTGCATCTGCATTTCACATTTTCTGCAGGATTTGAATAATGCAAATGATTTTACCTATGAGTATTCATGCACTACAGCTAAATCAAGGAACCATTTTCCCTTTCAATTTCTATGAAAGTTACAATCAGTCTAAAAGGCATCATGACTCTTGCATTCAGTATACAACCTGAATGCAACAAAATTATCTTGGTGAGAAATGTCTTTAGTGCATACCTGCAGGCTGCAATCATCACTGCATCAGACAATCCTACACTGAACTCAGATGAATATATTGGTATATCAATGATGATATCCATATGAAAGGGAAAAGCTGTACTATATTTCCTGACTCATATCGTTTTCACGTAAAATCTCGGTGTATAATTTGTCATCCAGAAATTCCAAATCCTTAGTTCTCATCTCTGTCAAAAGATGGCGTACTTCTTCCTCTAGGCCTGACTTGTGACAAATCCTTATCAAATACTCATAGTTACCTGAATCCAAATTGGGATCAGTTCCACTCTGCTGAATCAGGAATGAGTGTGCTTCCTCAAAACCTCTGGCTATGAGAATTCCCTTAAGAAGATAACTATACGTACCATACAAAGGCTTAATCCCTTCTTCTTTCATTTTATCCAAGAGCTGAAGCGCGCCTTCCACTCTCCCTGTCTTGCAAGCAGAATTAATCATTATATCATATGTAGCTGCATCCGGTTTGCAGCCGCTCTCAACCATGCTCTCAAGCAGTTCGGCTGCCTCTACGAATCGTTTTCTATAACAAAGCTTACTAAAAAGAAGATTATAGGTGATTAAATCAGGAGGACAACCTGTCATCTTCATCATCTCAAATAAAACCTCTACTTTATCCATCTGGTCATTCAGACAAAAAACAGTTATAAGTGGACGAAAAGTGGCCGCTCTCACACCACAACCAGCACTCATCATTTTTTCCAATACGCCCAAAGCTGCATTGGCGTGATTCTCTTCACAGAGAGCCGCAATAAGCATTTCATAAGCATGTCTTCTGGGAGAAATTTCCAGCTTATCGATCATTTCAATGACTTTATTCAGCATATCCGAATCATCATGCCAGGCGGCGGCAAAGGAAAATGTTTTCACAGAATAATTGCGGCGTGCAGGTAGCATCTCTGCTAAAATCTTCTGCAGGGTTTCAAAGTCCTCAGAGCGACCAAGAAGATTGGTAAGCTTGTTATACGTTAAAGTGTTATGCGTGAACCCTGGTTGTACTTTCGCCCATTGGAAAAACCTCAGGGCCAAGCTTGGGCTACTTGTTTTCTTCAATACCATCTTTACCAGTCCTTGGTTTATCTGAACACCCAATTGACTTAGGGTTTCTTCCATGTCTTTTTCGCCCCTTTCTAAGACTTCGCATATTTCTCTTCCAGCTTCCTCCAGCTCCCATTTCTTGTTTTCTCTGGTTTTGTCAGTTTTATTAAATTCATGGAAGGCGTCCTCTTTTTCGCTGTTTTCGTCTTCGCTCGAGGCTGCTTGAGTTTTGTCGGGGGTTTCAACAATGGCCGATGCTTTCATTGAATAAAATTTATGGGACAGAACGAATTCATGAAAATGACGAAAGCTCTTACCGTTTTTGAAGGTTTTGAAAGCCGTGGAGTGTATATTTCGGTGCCATTGCGATGGTGGAGAGCTCAAATGTGGGTGGCTCAGCTGGCTTGTCGAAAACCCTCGCCTGATAGAAGCCTGAACTGTTGCACAACACAAACAAGCCACTACCGGCATTGCACAATCCATTGAGCATTGCGACCTGCGTTGCCGAAGCCATTTGCTGAATGATACATTTTATATTGATCTTAAAAGCATATCCTCAATAAAGCATCACCTCATGAGAGGTCAACATGAGAAGTCAATTGGGTTGGGGAGATTGGAGTGTAATTATCTTTTTTTTATTAATTTTAAACCCATATTTGAGGTCAACATGAGAAGTCAATTGGGTTGGGGAGATTGGAGTGTAATTATCTTTTTTTTATTAATTTTAAACCTCAAAATATAGGTTGGATACTGGACAGTGGAAGCTATTATGATTTTTAACAATTTTGTATTAAAAAAAAATATCTACCAGTATTTGTATTTATCTGGGCTTAGATGGTAAGTAGAATGATTAGTCTTTTGGTCGTTTGGAACTATGACATGTCATGAAATAATGAGCTCAGTTTAGTTGAAATATGCTTACGAATAAGAGGTTTTTGGTTTCTGAGAAATGTATGAGTAAGGATTTAAAGGGATGTATGAGTAAGGATTTTGTAGCATTATTTCTAGTTAAGTTTATAACTTAGGGTAGATGTTTTTAGTTTTTAAAAAGGTTTATTATTCAATTAAGAGGGTTTTGGTTTTTAAGGAATGTATGAGTAAGGATTTAGTAGCATTATTTCTAGTTAAGTCTATAACTTAGGGTAGAAGTTTTTGGTTTCTTAAAAAAGGTAAAAAAGTATGATTAAGGATGTAGTAGCAATATTTTGAAGTAAGTTTATAACTAGTTTTTTTATTAAGAAATGGGTATGTTAATATACTAGTTAAAATTAAGATATTGGATTAAAGAAAATTTTAAGGATTCATAGTTTTTTTAAAGTGTTAAAACTTTGTGAATCTTATTAGTTTTTAAATTCTTAACCATTATAGTCTCAAGGGTTAGCTCAATTGGTAAGACATGTGCACACTCTCTTGGTTCAAGGTGAGGTCACAGGTTCGAGCCTTGAGTTGGGTGAATCCC